>ML663487.1:4405009-4477461 GCA_007570785.1 Antilocapra americana | reverse complement strand
AAAAAAAAAAAGAAAGAATCAAATGGAGATTCTAGAGCTAAAGAAAAAAACAGCCTTAAATTAGCATTAAACAGATATTAAATGCCAAAGTGCATGCTCAGTTGTGTCCAACTCTTTGCGACCCAATGAACCACACATAGCCCGCCATGCTTCTCTGTCTACAGGATTCTTCAGGCAAGAATACCAGAATGGTTTGCTGTTTCCTCCTCCACAGGATCTTCCTGACCCAGAGACTGAATGTACATCTCCTGCATGGCAGGAAGATTTTTTTTTAATTAAAGGATAATTGCTTTATGGAATTTAGTTGTTTTCTGTCAAATCTCAACACAAATCAGCCATAGGTATACATATATCCCATCCTTTTTGAACCTCCCTCCCACCTCCCGCCCCATCCCACCTCTCTAGATTGATAGAGACCCTGTTTGAGATTCCTAATCCATACAGCAAATTTCTGTTGGCTATTTAATGTAAGCTTCCATGCTACACCTTCCATACATCTCACCCTCTTCTCCCCTCTCCCCATGTCCATAAGTCTATTCTCTATGTTTGCTTCCATTGCTACCTTGAAAATAAATTCTTCAGTACCATTTTTCTAGATTCCGTATATATGCATTAGAATATGATATCTTTCTCTTTCTGACTCACTTCACTCTGTATAATAGGTTCTAGGTTCATCCACCTCATCAGAACTGACTCAAATGTGTTCCTTTTTATGGCTGAATAATATTTCACTGTGTATATGTACCATTTACTTCTTTATCCATTCATCTACTGATGGACAGCTCAGTTGCTTCCATGTTCTAGCCATTGTAAATAGTGCTGTGATGAACAATGAGATGCATGGGTCTTTTTCAATTTTGGTTTCCTCAGGGTATGTGCCTAGGAGTGGGATTGCTGGGTCATATGGTAGTTTTATTTCCAGTTTTTTAAGGAATCTCCATACTGTCTTCCATGGTGGCTGTATGAATTTACATTCCCACCAATAGTGCAAGAGTGTTCCGTTTTCTCCACACGCTCTCCAGCATTTATTGTTTGTAGATTTTGATGGCAGCCATTCTGACTGATGTGAGGTGATATCATTGTGTGGTTTTGATTTGCATTTCTCTAATAATGAGTGATGTTGGTCATCTTTTCATGTGTTTGTTAGCCATCTGTATGTATTTTTTGGAGAAATGTCTGTTTAGGTGTTTTCCTCACTTTTTGGTTGGGTTGTTTGTTTTTCTGGCAGTGAGTTGTCTGAGCTGCTTGTATATTTTGGAAATTAATCCTTTGTCAGTTGTTTCATTTTCTATTGTTTTCTCCCATTCTGAGGGCTGTCTTTTCACCTTGCTTATAGTTTCCTTTGCTGTTCAAAAGCTTTTAAATTTAATCAGGTCCCACTTGTTTACTTTTGTTTTTATTTCCGTTACTCTAGGAGGTGGGTCATAGAGGATCTTGCTTTGATTTATGTCATCAGGTGTTCTGCCAACATTTTCCTCCAAGAATTTTATAGTTTCTGGTCTTACATTTAGGTTTTTGATCCATTTTGAGTTTATCTTTGTATATGGTGTTAGAAAGTGTTCTAATTTCATTCATTTACACGTAGCTCTTCTGTTTTCCCAGCACCATTTATTGAAGAGATTGTCTTTGCCTCGTTGTATGTTCTTGCATCCTTTGTCAAAAATAAGGTATCCATGCATGCATGGGTTTATTTATGGGCTTTCTTTCTTGTTCCACTTTTTTATATTTCTGTGTTTGTGCCAATACCATACTGTCATGATGAATGTAGCTTTGTAGTACAAAGTATAATCTGAAGTCAGGAAGGTTGATTCCTCCAGCCCCATTCTTCTTTCTCAAGACTGCTTTGCCTAATCACGGTCTTCTGTGTTTCCATATAAACTGTGAATTTTTTTGTTCTAGTTCTGTGAAAAATTCCATTGATAATTTGATAGGGATAACATCGAATCTGTAGACTGCATTTGGTAATATAGTCATTTTAACGATATTGATTCTTCCTACCCAAGTACATGGAATCTCTCTCCATCTGTTTATGTCGTCTTTGATTTCTTTCATCAGTGTCTTATAATTGTCTGTGTACAGTTCTTTTGTCTCCTTAGGTAAGTTTATTCCTAGATATTTAATTCTTTTTTTTCAATGGTGAATGGGATTGATTCCTTAATTTCTCTTTCTGATTTTTCATTGTTAGTATAGAGAAATGCAAGTGATCTCTGTATGTTGGTTTTGTATTCTGCAACTTTGCTAAATTCACTGATTACTTCTAGTAAATTTGTGATACTATCTTTAGGGTTTTCCACATGCAGTATCATGTCATCTGCAGGGAGAGCTTTACTTCTTCTTTTCCAATCTGGATTCCTTTTATTCTTTTATTTTTTTTTCTTCTAATTGTTGTAGCTAAGACTTCCCGAACTATGTTGAATAATAGTGGTGCAAGTGGATACCCTTGTCTTGTTCCTGATCTCAGGGGGAATGCTTTCAGTTTTTCACCACTGAGAATCATGTTTGCTGTATGCTTATCATAGATGGCCTTTACTATGTTGAGGTAGGTTCCTTATACATCAATTTTTTGAAGAGTTTTAATCATAAATGGGTGCTGAATTTTGTCAAAGTCTTTTTCTACATCTATTGAGATGATCATATTGTTTTTAATCTTTCAAATTGTTAATATGGTGTATTACATTGATTGATTTCTGTATATTGAAGGATTCTTGCATCCTTGGAATAAACCCAACTTGATCATGGTGTATGAGCTCTTTGATGTGTTTCTGAATTCTGTTTGCTAAAATTTTGTTGAGGATTTTTGCATCTATGTTCACCAATGATATTGTCCTGTAGTTTTCTTTTCTGTGTTGTCTTTGTCTGGTTTTGGTATCAGGGTGATGGTGGCTTCATAGAATGACTTTGAAAGTGTTCCTTCCTCTGTAATTTTTTGAAAGAATTTTAGAAGTATATGCATTAGCTCTTCTCTAAATGTTGGATGGAATTCTTCTGTGAAGCCATCTGGTTCATGGCTTTTGTTTTTTGGGGGAGTTTTTTTTCTTATCACAGCTTCAATTTCACAGCCTGTAACTAGGTTGTTCATAATTTCTATTTCTTTCTGGCTCAGTCTTGGAAGACTGAACTTTTCTAAAAAACTGTCCATTTCTTCCAGGATATCCATTTTATTGCAATATAGTTATTCACAATAGTTTCTTATAATCCTTTGTATTTCTGCATTGTCTTTTGTAACCTCTCCTTTTTCATTTCTGATTTATTTGATTCTTCTCTCTTTTTTTCTTGATGAGTCTAACTAAATGCTTGGCAATTTTGTTTATCTTCTCAAAGAACAAGGTTTTAGTTTTATTAATATTTAATATCATTTCTTTAATTTCTTTTTCATTTATTTCTGCTCAGATCTTTATGATTTCTTATCTTCTACTAATTTGGGGGTTTTCTTGGTCTTCTTTTTCAAGGTGTTTTAGGTGTAAAGTTAGGTAGTCTATTTGATGTTTTTCTTGTCTGTTGAGGTAGGATTGTATTGCTATAAACTTCCCTCTTAGAAGTGCTTTTGCTGAATCCCACAGGTTTTGAGTTGTCATGTTTTCATTGTCACTTGTTTCTAGAAATTTCTTTATTTTCCTTTTTGTTTCTTCAATAACCTGTTGGTTATTTAGAAAATACGTTGTTTAATCTCCATGTGTTTGTGTTTCTTATAGTTTTTTCTTGTAATTGATATCTATTCTCACTGCATTGTGGTTGGAGAAGATGCTTGATACAATTTAAATTTTCTTAAATTAAATGACGTTTGATTTGTGACCCAAGATATGGTCTATCCTGGAGAATGCTCTATGTGCACTTGAGAAGAAGGTGTATTCTTATGCATTTGGATGGAATGTTCTGAAGATATCCATGAGATCCATCTCATCTATTGTATCATTTAAGACTTGTGTTTCCTTTTTAATTTTCTGTTTTGATGATATGTCCATTGGTGTGAGTGGGGTGTTAAAGTCTCTTACTATGATTGTGTTACTGTCAATTTCTCCTTTTATGTCTGTTAGCGTTTGTCTTATGTAGAGGTGCTCCTATGATGGGTGCACAGATTTTACAATTGTTATGTCTTCCTCTTGGATTGATCCTTTGACCATTATGTAGTGTCCTTTCTTATCTCTTGTAATCCTCTTTATTTTAAGGTCTACTTTGTGTGATATGAGGATTGCTACTCCATCTTTCTTTTGCTTCCCATTTGCATGGAATATATTTTTCCATCCTCTCACTGTCAGTCTATATGTGTCTTTAGGTCTGAAGTGGGTTTCTTGTAGACAGCATATGTATGGGTCTTGTTTTTGTATCCATTCAGTCAGTCTGTGTCTCTTGGTTGGCGCATTTAATCCATTTATATTTAAAGTCATTATTGATATATATGTTCCTATTTCCATTTTCTTAATTGTTTGGGGTTGATTTTGTAGATCTTTTTTCTTCTGTTGTACTTCTTGACTGTATAAGTCCGTTTAACATTTGTTGTAAAGCTGGTTTGGTGGTACTGAATTCCTTAACTTTCACTTGTCTGAAAAGCTTTTTATTTCTCCATCAATTTTGAATGAGATCCTTGCCGGGCACTGTAATGCTGGTTACAGATTTTTCCCTTTCAATACTTTAAATAAGACTCATCAAGAAAAAAAGGGAGAAGAATCAAATCAACAAAATTAGAAATGAAAATGGAGAAATCACAAAAGACAACACAGAAATACAGAGGATCATAAGAGACTACTATCAGCAACTATATGCAAATAAAATGGAACACTTGGAAGCAATGAACAAACTCTTAGAAAACTATAACTTTCCAAAATTGAACCAGGAAGAAATAAAAAAGCTTAACAGATCCATCACAAGCACGAGAATTGAAACTATAATCAGAAATCTCCCAGCAAACAAAAGCCCAGGACCAGATGGCTTCATAGCTGAATACTACCAAAAATTTAGAGAAAAACTAACACCTATCCTACTCAAACTCTTCCAGAAAATTGCAGAGGAAGGTAAACTTTCAAACACATTCTATGACACCACCATCACCATAATACCAAAACCAGACAAAGATGTGACAATAAAAAAAAACTACACACCAATATCATTGAACATAGATGCTGCAAAAATGATGAACATAGATGCAAAAATCCTTAACAAAATTCTAGCAAACAGAATCCAACAACATGTTAAAAACATCATACACCATGACCAAGTGGGCTTTATCCCAGCGATGCAAGGATTCTTTAACACAAGCAAATCAATAAATGTGATACATCACATTAACAAATTCTGAAAGATAAAAACCATATGATTATCTCAATAGATGCAGAGAAAGCCTTTGACAAAATACAATATCCATTTATGATAAAAACTCTTCAGAAAGCAGGAATAGAAGGAACATACCTCAACAAAATAAAAGCAATATATGACAAACCCACAGCAAACATTATCCTCAATGGTGAAAAACTGAAAGCATTTCCCCTAAAGTCAGGAACAAGACAAGGGTGCCCACTCTCACCACTACTATTCAACGTAGTTTTGGAAGTCTTGGCTACAGCAATCAGAGAAGAAAAAGAAATAAAAGTAATCCAGATTGTAAAAGAAGAAGTAAAACTCACACTCTTTGCAGATGACATGATCCTCTACATGGAAAACCCAAAAGACTCCACCAGAACATTACTAGAGCTGATCAATGAATATAGTAAAGTTGCAGAATATAAAATCAACACACAAATTCTTTGCATTCCTACACACTAACAATGAGAAAACAGAAAGAGAAATTAAAGAAACAATTGCATTCACATTGCAAAAAAAGAATAAAATCCTTAGCAACCAATTTACATAAAGAAACAAAAGACCTATATATAGAAAATGATAAAACATTGATGAAGGAAATCAAAGAGGACACAAATAGAGGGAGAAATATACCATGTTCATGGATCAGAAGAATCAATCTAGTAAAAATGAGTATACTACCCAAAGCAATCTATAGATTCAATGCAATCCAATGGTGTTTTTCAGAGAACTAGAATAAGTAATTTCACAATTTGTATGTAAATACAAAAAATCTCAAAGAGCCAAAGCAATCTTGAGAAAGAAGAATGGAACTGTAGGGACCAACCTTCCTAACTTCAGTCTCTACGACAAAGCCATCGTCATCAAGACAGTATGGTACTGGCACAAAGACAGAAATATACATCAATGGAACAAAATAGAAAGGCCACAGATAAATCCAGGTACCTATGGACATCTTATCTTTGACAAGGTAGGCAAAAATATACAATGGAGAAAAGACAATCTCTTTAACGAGTGGTGCTGGGAAAACTGGTCAACCACTTGTAAAAGAAGGAAACTAGAAGACTTTCTAACAACATACACAAAAGTAAACTCGAAATGTATTAAAGACCTAAATGTAAGACCAGAAACTATAAAACTCCTAGAGAAAAACATAGGTAAAACACTCTGTAACATAAATCACAGCAGAATCCTCTGTGACCCAACTCCCAGAGTAATGGAAATAAAAGCAAAAATAAACAAATGGGGCCTATTTAAACTTAAAAGCTTTTTCACAATGAAGGAAACTATAAGCAAGGTGAAAAGACAGCCTCCAGAATGGGAGAAAATAGCAAATGAAGCAACTGACAATGAATTAATCTCAAAAATATACAAGCAACTCTTGCAGCTCAATTCCAAAAAATAAGCGACCCAATCATAAAATGGGCCAAAGAACTAAACAGACATTTCTCCAAATAAGACATACAGATGGCCAACAAACACATGAAAAGATGCTCAACATCACTTATTATCAGAGAAATGCAAATCAAAACCACGATGAGATACTATCTCATGTCAGTCAGAATGGCTGTTATCAAAATGTCTACCAACAATAAATGCTGGAGAGGGTTGGGAGGAAAAGGAACCCTCTTATACAGTTGGTGAGAATGCAAAGTAGTACAGCTACTATGAAGAATAGTGTGGAGATTCCTTAAGAAATTGGAAATAGAACTGCCACATGACCCAGCAATCCCACTGCTGGGCATATACACTGAGGAAACCAGAACTGAAAGAGACACATGCACCACAATGTTCGTTGTAGCACTGTTTACAATAGCCAGGACATGGATGCAACCTAGATGTCCATCAGCAGCTGAATGGATAGGAAAGCAGTGGTACACATACACAATGGAATATTACTCAGACATCAAAAACAATGAATTTGAATCAGTTCTAATGAGGTGGATGAAACTGGAACCTATTATACAGAGTGAAGTAAGTCAGTTGGAAAAACCAATACAGTATCAGTTCAGTTCAGTTCAGTTGCTCAGTCATGTCCGACTCTTTGAGACCCCATGGACCACAGCACACCAGGCCTGCCTGTGCATCACCAACTCCCAGAGTTCACCCAAACCCATGTCCATTGAGTCGGTGATATCATCAAACCATTTCATCCTCTGTCATCCTCTTCTCCTCCTGCCCCCAATCTTTCCCAGCATGAGGGCCTTTTCCAATGAGTCAGCTCTTCACATCAGGTGGCCAAAGTTTTGGAGTTTCAGCTTCAACATCAGTCCTTCCAATGAACACCCAGGACTGATCTCTTTTAGGATGGACTGTTTGCATCTCCTTGCAGTCCAAGGGACTCTCAAGAGTCTTCTCCAACACCAGAGTTCAAAAGCATCAATTCTTCAGCACTCAACTTTCTTTATAGCCCAACTCTCACATCCATACACAACTACTGGAAAAACCGTAGCCTTGACTAGACAGATCTTTGTTGGCAAAGTAATGTCTCTGCTTTTCAGTATGCTATCTAGGTTGGTAATAACTTTCCTTCCAAGGATTAAGCATGTTTTAATTTCATGGCTGTAATCACCCTCTGCAGTGATTTCGAGCCCCCCAAAATAAAGTCTGACACCGTTTCCACTGTTTCCCCATCTATTTCCCATGAAGTGATGGGACCAGATGCCATGATCTTAATTTTATGAATGTTGAGCTTTAAGCCAACTTTTTCACTCTCCTCTTTCATTTTCATCAAGAGGCTCTTTAGTTCCTCTTCACTTTCTGCCATAAGGGTGGTGTCATCTGCATATCTGAGGCTATCGATATTTCTCCCGACAACCTGATTTCAGCTTGTGCTTCATCCAGCCCAGAGTTTCTCATGATGTACTCTGCATATAAGTTAAATAAGCAGGGTGACAAGATATAGCCTTGACATACTCCTTTACCTATTTGGAACCAGTCTGTTGTTCCATGTCCAGTTCTAACTGTTGCTTCCTGACCTGCATACGGGTTTCTCAAGAAGCAGGTCAGGTGGTCTGGTATTCCCATCTCTACTAATGCATATATATGGAATTTAGAAAGATGGTAACGATGACCCTATATGTAAGACAGCAAAAGAGACACAGATGTAAAGAACAGACTTTTGGACTCTGTTCGAGAAGGTAAGGGTGGGATGATTTGAGACGGTGGCGCTGAAATCTGTATATTATCATATGTCAAGTGGATCACCAGTCCAGGTTTGATGCATGAGACAGGGTGCTCAGGGCTGTACACTGAGATGAATCTGAGTGATGGGATAGGGAAGGAGATGGGAGGGCGATTCTGGATGGGGAACACATGTGCGCCCATGGCTGATTCATGTCAATGTTTGGCAAAAGCCACTACAATACTGTAAAGTAATTAGCCTCCAGTTAAAATAAATAAATTAAAAAATACTTTAAATATATCCTGCCATTCCCTTCTGGCCTGCAGAGTTTCTGCTGAAAGATCAGCTGTTATATGTATGGAGTTTCCCTTGTATGTTACTTGTTGCTTCTCCTTTGCTGCTTTTAATATTCTTCCTTTTTTAGTCTGTGTTTACTCTTTCTGTGTTTAGCCTTTGTTAGTTTGATTAGTATGTGTCTTGGAGTGTTTCTCCTTGGGTTCACCCTGTATGGGACTCTTTGTGCCTCTTGGACTTGATTGAATCTTTCCTTTTCCACACTGGGGAAATTTTAAACTATAATCTCTTCAAAAAATTCTCATAATCTTTTTTTTCTCTTCTCCTGGGACCCCTATAATTCGAATGTTGGTGCATTTGATATTGTCCCAGATGTTTCTAAGACTATCCTCAGATCTTCTCATTCTTTTTACTTTATTCTGCTCTTCATAAGTTATTTCCACCATTTTATCTTCCAGCTCACTGATTTTTCCTTCTGCTTTTTATTCCTTCTAGAGTATTTTTAATTTCAGGAATTGTATTGTCTCTCTATGTTTATTCTTTAACTCTTCTAGGCATTTGCTGATTGATTGTTGCATTTTCTCCATTTTGTTTTCAAGGTTTTTGATTACCTTTACTATCATTATTCTGAATTCTTTTTCAGGTAGTTTGCCTATTTCATCTTCATTTATTTGGACTTCTGTGTTTCTAGTTTGTTTCTTCATTTGTTTAGTATTTCTCCGCCTTTTAATTATTTCTTTTAAACTTATTGTGTTTGATGTCTCTTTTTCCCAGGCTTCAAGACTGAATTCCTTCTTCCTTTTGGTTTCTGCCCTCCTAAGATTTGTCCAGTGGTTTGTGTAAGCTTCATATAGGGTGAGAGTTGTGCTGAATTTTTATTTTTTTGTTTTTCGTCTAATGGGCAAGGCAGAGTGAGGCAGTAATTCTGTCTGCTGATGATTGGGTTTGTATTTTTGTTTTGTTTATTGTTTAGATGATGCATCCTGCAGAGTGTGCTACTGGTGGTTGGATGATGCCGAGTCTTGTAGTCAAGTGGTTTCCTTTGTGTGGGTTTTCACTATCTGATACTCCCTAGAATTAGCTCTCTTGTTGTCAAGGGTCTTGGACTCAGTGCTCCTACTCCAAAGGCTCAGGGCTTGATCTCTCTCCAAAGACCAGCCTAGGTCCAATCTACCAAGAGGAATTTCACCTGTAATGAGAGGGCCTTTACTTGAGTTCCAAAAGCTGGTGCACAAGAACACAATGGAGATCTCTGACTCAGTGGAAACTCAGTATTGCTTGCCACGTGGAATGGCCTCCTTGAATTGCAACAGATGACTAGAGGGTCTGTCCATGGCAGTGGTCAGCAGAACTGAAGCTGAGAGGGAACTGCAGGCAGAATCTTTACCACTGAGCCATCAGGGAAACCCAAAATAGATGTTAGATATAACACTAATAGAAGCTTAGTGAACTGAGAGAGTTAGCAGACACCATACAGGCTGGAGCATTATGGAAAAAAAGGAATGAAAATAAAGGAAAGTGTGTAAGAAACATAGTGTATATGTTTAATTGGAAGTTAATAACAGATCAAAGAGATACTAAAATTGACAAGTGATACCAAGCCATTTATTCAAAAAAACTCTACTAATCTGTAGCAGAATGAATACAAAGGAAATCATAACTAGGCACTTCACAGTCAAACTGAGAAGACAGTAAAAAGGAAAATTTAACTGCAGCCAGTGAAAAGAAGGCACACTACATTAAAAGGATAAACAATAAGAACAGCAACTGACTTTCAAGAAATACAATGAAATGACATCTTTAAAGTGCTGAAATAAAATACTGTAACTGCCAAGCCAGAATCTGACTCTCAGGGAAAATATCCTTTTAAATGAAGATGAAATAAAGTTGATTTCAGAAAAGTCAAAAACTGATACAATTTATTGCTAGCAGACTACACTAAAAAAATGCTGAAGAGATTTCTTAAAGTTAGGAAATACTGATTCTTAAAAAATAAAAAGTGAAAATGTTATGAAGAATACTTTAAAAAGTAAATATGTGGATAAATCTATATGAACACTGACTGTATTAAGGAATTATAATAATGCATTGAGTGGCTTTAAAATATGCATAGAATTAAAATTCAGGTCAACAATAGTACACTAGATAAGAAGGGATTGAGTTAAAATATTTTATATCATTGAATTATGGAGGAAGCAGTAAAAGTATTAGTCTACAGAAGGCTAATAAAGTGAGGATGTATGTCATAATCTCTAGCATAACCACTAAAAGAATAATTAAAAACTGGAAAACTAACAAGTCAGGAGAAGGAAAATATAATAATAAAAATTAATTGGCCAATCCAGACAAATTACCTGTAATCTCCCAAGATTTCTTCAGCCCTTCATGGTATCAGTGTTGGGAAAAGCCTTCTTATATCCAAGAATTGTCACATTTTTACATGTACCTGACTTTCCCCAAAAGTCCTCTACCTGGTACATTCTATGATGATAGAACCTGAGAGTTTGGGCTGCATCAGCTGCCACAGCAGTGTCCGAATTTGGGTGGGGGTCTTCTCTTGTTCCTTTCTCATCATCTTTAAAAGAAGAGTAGCTGAGTGACCTAACAACAGGCAGCCTTGTTTCTCAGTCTCAATTTTTCATAGAAACATAGCTAAAATACCTGCCCATTCTGTTGCGCATCTGTAGCCCCTAGATATTTTAACTACCCAGCGACTAGCCACCAAGAAGCAAATGAACTGCCCATTCGGCAATATTTTTGGGACCTACAGACATTGTGGCCATATCATAAACACTAGTGGTGATTTGCCCTCTACCCCAGAAAAGATGCTTCCCAGCCCTCGAGTGAAACAGTTCAACTTTTCTGCCATGTTCATTCCACATAGGTACCACTTTCAAGCAAAGGGTTTAGTCAATCACCAGTAAGATACATTGAGGCAGGCTGAGTCACAGACACATGAGTGAGCAAAAAGCACCAGTCCCATTCTCTCCTTATCCTATGAAGAGACAGGCTTGGGTTGGGTGCAGCTGGAAGCACCAGGACCACCTCATGACAATCTTCCTTTTCATACTATGAGCATGAAAGTGCCATGGTAAGCAAAGGATAAATATTTGAGCTCAGGTGCCAGCTGTTCAAGGGAAATGTTGAAAAGGATAGCTGTTCAGCAACCTTGAGAGAAGTTGAGATCATGAGAAGCCCCTCACTTTATTTGGGGGATGAAGGAGACACTGGCCCCACCTAGCCCACTGTCAAGTCATCCTGAGGAAGCATGTTGCTATTCCGTGTACAATCTTTTTGTAAATTTTTACAACATGTTTTCTGGGAAAAGTTCTATGGTGAAATATACGTGGAAAATGCTGCATTTTATAAATCCTTTGGGAAATGACAGAATGACCTCTGTTCCTTTCCAAGGCAAACCATTCAGTATCACAGTAATCCAACTCTATGCCCTGACCACTAATGCTGAAGAAGCTGAAGTTGAATGGTTCTATGAAGACCTATAAGACCTTTTGGAACTAACACCCAAAAAAGATGTCCTTATCATTATAGGGGACTGGAATGCAAAAGTAGGAAGTCAAGAAACACCTGAAGTAACAGGTACATTTGGTCTTGGAGTACAGAATGAAGCAAAGGATAATAGAGTTTTGCCAAGAGAATGTAATGGTCATAGCAAACATCCTCTTCCAACAACACAAGAGAAGACTCTACACGTGGACATCACCAGATGGCCAACACCAAAATAAGACTGATTATATTCTTTGCAACCAAAAATGGAGAAGCTCTATACAGTCAGCTAAAACAAGACCGGGAGCTGACTGTGGCTCAGAACATGAACTACTTATTGCCAAATTAAGACTTAAATTGAAGAAAGTAGAGAAAACCACTAGACAATTCAGGTATGACCTAAATCAAATCCCTTATGATTATACAGTGGAAGTGAGAAACAGATTTAAGGGACTAGATCTGATAGACAGAGTGCCTGAAGAACTATGGTCAGAAGTTGGTGACATTGTACAGGAGACAGGGCTCAAGACCATCCCCAAGAAAAAGAAATGCAAAAAAGCAAAACGGCTGTCTGAGGAGGCCTTACAAATAGCTGTGAAAAGACAGGAAGTGAAAAGCAAATGAGAAAAGGAAAGATATTCCCATCTGAATGCAGAGTTCCAAAGAATAGCAAGGAGAGATAAGAAAGCCTTCCTCAGTGATCAGTGCAAAGAAAGAGGAAACCAGTAGAATGGGAAAGACTAGAGATCTCTTCAAGAAAATTAGAGATATCAAGGGAACATTTCATGCAAATATGGACTCAGTAAAGGACAGAAATGGTAGGGACCTAACAGAAGCAGAGGATATTAAGAAGAGGTGGCAAAAATACACAGAAGAACTGTACAAAAAAGATCTCCATGACCCAGATAATCACAATGGTGTGATCACTCACCTAGAGCCAGACATCCTGGACTGTGAAGTCAAGTGGGCCTTAGGAAGCATCACTATGAACAAAGCTAGTGGAGGTGATGGGATTCCAGTTGAGCTATTTCACATCTTAAAAGATCATGATGTGAAAGTGCTGTACTCAATATGCCAGGAAATTTGGAAAACTCAGCAGTGGCCACAGGACTGGAAAAGGTCAGTTTTCATTCCAATCCCAAATAAAGGCAATGCCCAAGAATGCTCCAAGTAGCACACAACTGCACTCATCTCACATGCTAGTAAAGTAATGCTCAAAATTCTCCAAGCCAGGCTTCAGCAATACATGAACCATGAACTTCCAAATGTTCAAGCTGGTTTTTGAAAAGGCAGAGGAACCAGAGATCAAATTGCCAACATAAGCTAGATCATGAAAAAAGCAAGAGAGTTCCAGAAAAACATCTATTTCTGCTTTATTGACTATGCCAAAGCCTTTGACTGTTTGGATCACCACAAACTGTGGGAAATTCTTGACAAGATGGGAATACCAGACCACCTGACCTGCCTCGTGAGAAACCTGTATTGCAGGTCAGGAAGCAACAGTTACAACTGGACATAGAACAACAGACTGGTTCCAAATAGGAAAAGGAGTATGTCAAGGCTGTATATTATCACCCTGCTTATTTAACTCATGTGTGGAGTACATCATGAGAAATGCTGGGCTGGATGAAGCACAAGCTGGAATCAAGATTTCCAGGAGAAACATCAATAACCTCAGATATGCAGATGACACCACCCTTATGGCAGAAAGTGAAGAGGAACTAAAGAGCCTCTTGATGAAAGTGAAACAGGAGAGTGAAAAAGTTGGCTTAAAGCTCAACATTCAGAAAACTAAGGTCATGGCATCTGATCCCATCACTTCATGGGAAATAGATGGGGAAACAGTGGAAACAGTGGCTGACTTTATTTTTGTGGGTTCCAAAATCTCTGCAGATGGTGCCTGCAGCCATGAAATTAAAAGACGGTTAGTCCTCGGAATGAAAGTTATAACTAACCAAGATAGCATTTTAAAAAGCAGAGACATTACTTTGCTGACAAAGTTCCATATAGCCAAAGCTATGATTTTTCCAGTAGTCATTTATGGATGTGAGAGTTGGACTACAAAGAAAGCTGAGTGCTGAAGAATTGATGCTTTTGAACTCTGGTGTTGGAGAAGACTCTTGAGAGTCCCTTGGACAGCAAGGAGATTCAACCAGTCCATCCTAAAGGAGATCAGTGCTGAGTGTTCATTGGAAGGATTGATGTTGAAGCTGAAACTCCAATACTTTGGCCGCCTGATGCAAAGAACTGACTCACTGAAAAGGACCCTGATGCTGGGAAAGAGTTAAGGCAGGAGGAGAAGGGGATGATATAGGATGAGATGGTTGGATGATATCACTGACTCAATGGACCTGAGCTTGGCTAAACTCTGGGAGTTGGTGATGGACAGGGAGGCTTGGTATGCTGTGGTCCATGGGGTAGCAAAGAGTCAGACATGACTGAGCAATTGAACTGAACTGAACCAAGAGAGCTATCTAGTAAATTAATATCCTTGTGATTCTAGAAGTCCCTCCATTAAAAACACACACATACACATGTAAACGATGTTTCTCAAGTTTTCATGATTTGTTGTTCAGTCACTCAGTCACTCAGTTGTGTTGTTCAGTGACTCAGTTTTTTGTGACACCACAGACTGCAGCATACCAATTATGATTAGAGAACCTTTTAATTACATCACGATTTTTAATAAGCCAGAGAACCAGTGTTTCATGGAATAGATTCTATGAATGCTGACCCAGGACAGGCAGGGCAAATATATTTCAACATGATTTCCAACTCTGAACAGTAGAGATAGTCTAGAACATACTGTTGAGAAGAATATAAGAGTCTGTCTAATTTAATCAGAAAGTTAAAGTGAAGTCACTCAGTCATGTCCAACTCTTTGCAACCCTGTGGACTGTAGCCTACCAGTCTCCTCTGTCCATGGGATTCTCAAATCAAAAATACTGGAGTAGGTTGCCATTTCCTTGTCCAGGAGATCTTCCCCACCCAGGGATCGAACCTTGTTCTCCCGCATTGGAGGCAGATGCTTTAACCTCTGAGCCACCAGGGAAAGAATACAATTATTGACAAACCATAGCTGCCATGTAGGTAGAATATAATGGCAGCATAAAGGCAACGGGCTTGCTGGTCTTTATCTAGGTTCTTTAGCTTCATTTTCTCTGGCAAAGGTTCCGCTAGTTCATAATTAGTGACACAAGAATTCCTCCAATAGAAACTCAACTAGGAAAATGTGGAATTTTTATTCATTATAATTTGTTCCTGTTCATTGAGACTTTATTGAGTGGACTGGTCCTTCAGGAAGGGGAAGAGGTTCTTTATATTGAAGGGAATGCTCTTAAAGGTGCCATATAAAATGAATCCTGGAATTGGAATCTATCTCTACGCTCAGTACCCAGGAGGATACTCCATACCCAGATGTCCCCATGACTGTAGCCTTGGTCAGGAGCATTTGAGTGGACTCTAGAAATTTCTCCCAATTCTCTGAAGCCTCCTTGGCTCTGTCACCTATGAATATTTTGGGCTCCTACCAGGAGCCATCAAGATGCCCCCTCACTCAGATGACAAAGTCACGAGACTGAGAAGAAAACTGCAATCTGGATTTTCCTTCGGGGAATCCCAAGGCAAGGCCCCTCCTGGTATTTTTCTTGGGAAGTTCTGCTTATGCTCATCTGTTTATGTTTTAGTTCATCTCAGATTAGTCCCAGTTAGAAAAAAATTCATCCTGAGATAATTCCCTCAGACCTTATTTCCCTCAGAGGATCCGGGAAGGCAGATTCCCTTTCCCGAGGACTAAGGAGGAATAAGGGACATTTAAATAGATTACTATACCTCCTGCTAGTCACTGGGGAGTTTACCAAGAGTTCTCTGGGGGTCATGGCAAAGCCACCACCAGAAGGGCTCATACTTGGGTCACCTTTCCACATCCCACTCCCCCAACCACTCCACAGGAGAGGCTCCCTTCCTTGAAAAAAATAGATTGGAATGGGACTTAGGAATACTCATAATTGTGGCCAGCATAGTTGGAGACACTGATTGCTTTAGGGTAGTGTAGACATAGGAATTCATCTTAGTAGTTGTAAGGTTAATAGAGTTTCATTGTTAAAGCAGTGCTGCTAAACTGTCTCTTTGTCTTCTTTTCTCTTTCCTTGTAAAAACCAAAATAGGTTAATAAAATAAAACAGTTTCAAGCTTAAGCCCCTCTTTCTAGCTTCTACATAGCTGCACCTTGTCAGGGAACACTTGGCAGGAGGCTTCCTGTGTGCTGTTTTTTGATGTCCCTTATCAACCCCTGAATATTCAGAGATGAGTGGAGAGGCACACCTTTCCGGGGGACAAAAGAAATGCATACATTCTTAAAGTAAAGTAACCATTTACAGCCTTCTTCCCTCTCGGATATGGAAAGTGAGTTTTTACAACTCCCTCTCTTTGAGACAGATTCTAGTCCTATGTTTCCTGGATAAGTTGCAAGATTTTTATCTTTACTGAAAAGGCTATCTTGTAAGACAGTGTATATATGCCCACGTTATGCTGAATAAAAAGTATGCTAGAGACATTCAAATGGTAAACATACTATTGTTAAGTCTAATTGTGCAGAAATCCGACCTTTTGCAAGGAAAATGAGCTTAAAGTTAAAGTTGTTGATGGTAAGCAGAAAATAAAAATTGCATAAAATAGTTGTGATGTAATGGGGACGTTTTTTGGCTATAAAACTGTAAACTAACAAAAAGTGAGAGATTTCTCCATCACCTTACAAAACTAATAGCAATAGAGACTGCTTCATCACCACACACCGACTCATCTCAGTTCTTCCTCTGATGCCATTTATCCCTCAAGACCCCCGGACCCGCCGGGGCTGGACCCCGGCAGGCTCCACCACTGTGAAGCTGCTTAGGACTTTGGAGCCCAGTGGTCTGCATTTGGGGATCTGTTTTCGGAGATGTGGGTTTGTGTGTGTACCTGCACACCTAGAAGTACATACATGTACAAGTGTGCACAAACATAGTGGGGTGCACAAACATAGTAGGGGGCACAGATTAGGACTCACCTGATATCCACAGGGTCCAGGGCCAGGAGAAGAAAATTCTATGATACAAACCACTTCAGCAGCTGATGCTTCAGTTTGCAGAGTGTCACCGGAGACACTAGTAGTCTGGAAGGAGGAAAAGGGAGACAAATGTTTCAGCTTTAATGAGATTTTCAAAGATGTGCTAGGTATTGTCTTTTGGCACTCCATGACACTCCCACCCCCATTCCCTCCCCTGTGCTGCAGAAACTGGAAGCATTGAGATGAGAGTTCTCAGACTCCCTTCCCAATGTGAGCTCTCTGCATGAAATTTGGAAGGGAGATGGGAATTAGAAACCATACTTCCCCTCTAGCTGGAAAAGTAGACAAGTATCTTTCAACAGATGAGAGTTTAGTTTTCATTTTATTGTAGTTGATTTACAGTGTTGCATTAATTTCTGCTATAAGCAGATGTGGGCTTCCCTGATAGCTCAGTTGTTAGAGAATCCACCTGCAATGCAGGAGACCCTTGTTCAATTCCTGGGTCAGGAAGATCCCATGGAAAAGGGATAGGCAATCCACTCCAGTGTTCTTGGGCTTCCCTTGTGGCTCAGCTGGTAAAGAATCCACCTGTAATGTGGGAGACCTGGGATCAACCCCTACATTGGGAAAATCCTCTGGAGAAGGGAAAGGCTCCCCACTGCAGTATTCTGGCCTGGAGAATTCCATGGACTGTATAGCCCATGGGGTCACAAAGAGTCGGACATGACTGACTTTCATTTTCACTTTTATAAGCAGATGTGAGTTTTGCAGCCCCTGCTAGACTCCCTTCCATGTTAATCACCCAGTCACCTTGGAGCCATGAGACTCCTGTGCAGTCAGCAATGATTTTCTGCAGTTTTTTGATCTCTGGGTCTCAGAAAAAAACTTCCTGACCCCTTTCTGTACCATGGTGATACTGAAAGGCAGTGGTGGCTCCTGATCTGCTCTCCTCCATTCCCTTTGTCATTTCTGTAATGATGACAATAACAGTTCCCTGGAAGTCATGTTGAAGAGGGCCGAAATGTCAATAGCCTGGGTCCATATGGGGGAATACCATCTGTCATTACGGAATACCCATGGTTTATTCATTTTTTTCTTAATCTTTCTTTAAAAACTCAATTTGTTTAATTGGAGGCTAATTACTTTAAAATATTGTGGTGGCTTTTGCCATACATTGACAAGAATCACCCATGGGTGTGTATGTGTCCCCCCATCCTAATCCCCTCTTCTACCTCCCTCCCCAAAACATCCCTCTGGGTTGTCCCAGTGCACCAGCTTTGAGTGCCATTTCATGCATTGAATTTGGACTGGTGATCTATTTCACATATGGTAATATACATGTTTCAAAGCTATTCTCTCAAATCATCACCCTCTTGCAGTCTGCCACAGAATCCAAAAGTCTATTCTTTATATCTACGTCTCTTTTGGTGTCTCGCATATAGGGTCATTGTTATCATCTTTCTAAATTCCATATATATGTGTTAGTATACTGTACTGTTGTTTTTCCTTATGGCTTACTTCACTCTGTATAATAGGCTCCAGTTTCATCCACCTCATTAGAACTGATTTAAATGCATTTTTAAATAGCTGAGTAATATTCCATTGTGTATATGTACAACTTTCTTATCCATTAGTCTGCCAATGGACATCTAGGTTGCTTCCATGTCCTAGCTAATGTAAACAGTTCTGTGATGAACATTGGTGTACATGTGCCTCTTTCAATTCTGGTTTCCTCGGTGTGTATGCCCAGCAATGGGAATGCTCAGACACAACTGCTTTCCTACTTACATAAGAATCAACCACAGAAAGAAGAGTGGAACTGAAGGAATCAACCTGCCTGACTTCAGTCTATACTACAAAGCTACAGTCATCAAGGCAGTATGATACAGGTACAAAGATAGAAATATAGATCAATGTAACAAAGTAGGAAGCCCAGAGATAAATCCACGTATCTATGGACACTTTATCTTTGACCAAGGAGGCAAAAATATACAATGGAAAAAAGACAATCTCTTTAACAAGTGGTGCTGGGAAAATTGGTCAACCACTTGTAAAAGAATGAAACTAGAACACTTTCTAACACCATACACAAAGTGTGGATCACAATAAACTGGAAAATTCTGAAAGAGATGGGAATACGAGACCATCTGACCTGTTTCTTGAGAAACCTGTATGCAGGTCAAGAAGCAACAATTAGAACTGGACATGGAACAACAGACTGGTTCCAAATAGGAAAAGGAGTACGTCAAGGCTGTATCTTGTCACCCTGCTTATTTAACTTATATGCAGGGTACATCATGAGAAATGCTGGACTGGAAGAAGCAAAAGCTGGAATCAAGATTTCCAGGAGAAACATCAATAACCTCAGATATGCAGATGACACTACCCTTACAGTACAAAGTGAAGAGGAACTAAAAAGCCTCTTGATGAAAGTGAAACAGGAGAGTGAAAAAGTTGGCTTAAAGCTCAACATTCAGAAAATTAAGATCATGGCATCTGGTCCCATCACTTCATGGGAAATAGATGGGGAAACAGTGGAAGCAGTGTCAGACTTTATTTTGGGGGGCTCAAAAATCACTGCAGAGGGTGATTACAGCCATGAAATTAAAACATGCTTAATCCTTGGAAGGAAAGTTATTACCAACCTAGATAGCATACTGAAAAGCAGAGACATTACTTTCCCAACAAAGGTCCGTCTAGTCAAGGCTACGGTTTTTCCAGTAGTTGTGTATGGATGTGAGAGTTGGACTATAAAGAAAGCTGAGTGCTGAAGAATTGATGCTTTTGAACTCTGGTGTTGGAGAAGACTCTTGAGAGTCCCTTGGACTGCAAGGAGATGCAAACAGTCCATCCTAAAGGAGATCAGTCCTGGGTGTTCATTGGAAGGACTGATGTTGAAGCTGAAACTCCAATACTTTGGCCAACTCATGCGAAGAGTTGACTCATTGGAAAAGACCCTGATGCTGGGAAAGATTGGGGGTAGGAGGAGAAGGGGACGACAGAGGATGAGATGGCTGGATGGCATCACTGACTCAATGGACATGGGTTTGGGTGGACTCTGGGAGTTGGTGATAGACAGGGAAGCCTGGTGTGCTGTGATTCATGGGGTCACAAAGAGTCAAGACACAACTGAGCAACTGAACTGATTGACATATAATCTTTTGGTCTAATTCTGCCTAATAGAAATGTTGTTTCATATATGTAGTTACTGGTAATCTCTGGAGTTTGTGGACAGGCAACTGAGCTTACAAATAGTGTCTGGGCATCTGAGAGGCACCTGGGGGTCTATTTTCCCCTTGGTATTACTGGCACAGGTATGTAGACTTACAAAAAGAGCTATTTTGACCTTTTTCCTGGGCTCAGTACAGCCGGGTCCTCTCAGGTGGCTGAGACTTGTACAGCATAGAGGACAAGGAGGCCTGGAATGGAGATCACCCCAATGGTTCTTAAAAAGTCTTAAGTAATCCATCATTGAGCACCCATTCCTTTACTATTCGCCTCCCTCAGAAGCTCCTGTACAATAGCAGGAGGGAAGGAGTAGGGAGGAACATTGGCTGGGAAGTCAAGTAGATTAGGTCTTAGTCTCAGCCTATTAACAACTCTCTGAAGCTTCCTTTCCCTCCATGGGCTGCAGAGTCTTCAAACCCAGAAGGAAATTAGTGAGAAGCCTCAGTACTGAGATTCAGTGAGCACTCCAATCCTACCCCTCATCCTTGACTCACTATCTGTGTCTCTGTGGGTTCCAAGCAGAAGTCATAGCTGCTAAACTAGAGGGTCTGAGAAAACTTATTTGGATTCAAGGTTTATATTCTGAGTACCAGAACATTAGCACCACCTGGGAGCTCATTAGAGAAACTGACTCTCAGGTTCCACCACAGAACTACTAAGTCAGAGTCTGCAATTTGATCCCAAGGGGATCCATCTGTGCCTTCAAGTCTCCGATGTACTGTTCCACAGGCTTGGGGGAAAAGACCAATGTAAGCTTGAAAATAAAGAATGGGATTTGCAGTCAGGAGACATAGGCTCTACTTTGAGTTGTGCCCTTTACTTGCTCTACACAATTCACCAAGATATGTAGCCGCCCTCATCCTTCTTCTTAAATGAGGTTGCTTCATAACCACTGAATGGAGCAGAGGTTAATGGTACATATTCTGAAGCCAAACTGCCTAATCTTAATTCTTTATTTCATTTACTAGCTGTGTGGCTGTCATAAGTCACTTGACATTGCACATCTTTCTGTTTCCTTATCTGGAAAGTACAGTATAATAACAAGGGATTCTAATAATAATTTTAAGTTAGGCGTGAATATAAATAACATAGGACAGTGCCTGGCAGAGCCTAAGTCCACAGCACATATTATTACACACTGGCTTTTTACAGCATCTTTTAAGAACACAAAGAGACCTTATTCCCTATGGGGTTTATATGGTGTACACCCTTCTCAACTGAAGGACACAACCACCCAAAGACTGAAGTTCTAACCTCTAGGCTATCAGACATCCATAAGATTGGCTTAATGCTATCATTTTGGAGCCATCAACCAGTCCCCTGGGGTCGATTCCCATCTTGTCTATTCCAGCTCCACTCACTCCACACACATTCCTGCTGGCAGGAAATCCATAGGAAGAGCGGCTCAGAGAGCTATACAGTCCACCCAGGAGATGAACACTTGAACTAGCCTTCCCTTTTCCTACAGAAACTCATGCAGTTCAAAGAGCAGAATGTCATCAAGGCATTGCTCAAAAGACCAGTCATCACAGTCATTGCAGGAAAGACTTCCAAGAAGAGGGAGGTACCAGGGACCTTCAGCAGAACGCTACAGCTCAGCAAGAAAACAAGCTCCCTCAGCTGCCACTAGGCAAACCTAGACAGTGTATTAAAAAGCAGAGACATTACTGACAAAGGTCCATATAGCCAAAGCTATGATTTTTCCAGTAGTCATGTATGAATGTGAGATTTGGACTATAAAGAAAGCTGACTGCCAAAGAATCGATGCTTTTGAACTGTGGTATTGGAGAAGACTCTTCAGAATTCCTTGGACAGCAAGGAGATCCCACCAGTCCATCCTAAAGGAAATCAGTCCTGAATATTCATTGGAAGGACTGGGATGAAACTCCACTATTTTGGCCACCTGATGTGAAGAACCGACTCATTGGAAAAGACCCTGATGCTGGGAAAGACAGAAGGCAGGAGGAGAAGGGTACGACAGAGGGCCATATGGTTGGATGGCATCACCGACTCATTGGACATGAGTTTGAACAAACTCCAGTAAATGGTAAAAGACAGGGAAGCCTGGGGTGCTGCAGTACACAGGATCTCAAAGAGTCAGACATGACTGAGTGACTGAACAACAATAATAGCTGCTGCCCAATGCACATCATCAGGACCTCTGCTCCTCAGAGGTGGGGAAATCCCAGCCTTGCCCTCGAGTGCCGCTCCTTAGGTTGGCCATCTCCTCACAAACACCAAGCAGATGTACTGCTGAGGGCACAGTCAGACTAGGTTCACTAGCCCCACCCACTGGGATGGTTGTTAACAACCAACCTGGGAATCTACAGCAACAATGTGTGTAGGGTCCCCATGGCTTGATGACTCCCTAGGATGATTCAGGACTTGGAAACACTGTTATGACTTCTCAGAGTCTGGGAGTCCCACTGAGATGTTACATACATAGCTGATTTATGACAGCAAAAGTAAAATCAGCAAAGGGAAAGGTGCAGGAGTGAAGTCCAGTGGAAACCAGTTGTGAAATCCAGTTGTCCTCTCCCAAAGGAGTCACATGGACAACACTTAACTCTCCCAGAAATGATTTGTGACAATGCATGCAGTGTCACCAGTTAGGGAAGTTCAACCACGACTAGGGGTCCAGAGATTGTATTGGAGGTCAGGCATGCAGGCATGCAGCTTCCATGTGACTGCTTCAGCTACTCAGTCTACAGCCCCCAGATCTCAAAAGAACACAACACGGCCCAGGGCCTCAGACATACAAAACAGATGCTCACCATAAATCACACTGTTAGCAGGAGCTATCTGGTCAGATGAAATAGAGAGGGCTGGAATACAGAAATACCCTAGTAGGCAGAACAAGCCAGGGTCTTTGGGGTGGCTTCCCAGGAGTGGACAAGGACCAGTCTTCATGAGACAGGCTTTTCTTTGGAATATAAGGGTTTGAGTAACTGGGACCTTCTGGAGTTACCATTTACAATGAATTTTAACTTATTGACAATTAGAGACTTGATTGCCATTTAGAAATGTTTTCAGTTGGGTATCAGTGGTGATCCTGGGCAAGTGTGGTGGCAAAGTGAAAGTCTACAGTGCAGGAAGGAGCAGTAATGGGGACAAGCACGCTCCCTAGTGTTGGGGAGAGGACAGCAAATGCTGCCACCATTTGCCAGATGCCTGCTGTGGGCAAAGTCCTGGGCTTGGAATTCTAGAGATGTTCCTTCAAACAATCATGAGAACTATTCAGATGAGTGGTCTTTAGTTATGATGTAAAAGAGGCTCAAAGGGCCAGTAACTGGTGGAGCCAAACCTTCTCTTCTATGGACAGAAAGATCCCAACAGCTGGGCAGAGTGTAGGCTAGAAGAACAAGTTGGCATGTTTCCTGGATTCCCAAGTCACACTAGGAAAAGCTGGCACTGCGTGAACAAGCACACGTCCTTCACCAGCCCCTTCTTTCTGTGTGAGCACTCATTCCTGCCAAGTCAGGATATGGGGAGTCTGACCAGGACAAAAGACCAGGTCTTTCTGCAACTGGGGTTTTCTCTACTGTCCTTGGGACACTACCACACTAATTGTATTAAATTTATCCTGCCTCTTGACAGTGTTGTCAGAAAAGGTTATCAGGTCACTTCTTCTGGAAATAAACAAGTTAGAATCCCCAAACCTGGCCATCATTTACAAATGCACAAAGAATTCACAGAGCAGGGCATCCCCACTCACATGACTGACAGTAAACAGACTCTTCTCCTTGGACTTCTACACAAGACTGGGACAGAGTCACTTCCCAGGAGACCACCAGGTTGTAGATTTGGGCTATGATTCACCCAACTACCCTGGGAGTGTCAATTAACTCATAGGGGAAAGGGAAAGAAAGGGAGAAAGCAATGCGTTCACATGGAAGAATAAATAAATGTATGTTGGATGCCATGACTGCTTTCCTCACTTGTTTCTCTCAACAGTGCCTGGCAGATACTGGCTGTAGCACAGGAGTGGGGCTCCTGAGCCCAGATTCTGCCCTGTCCAGACCAAGTTCTGCTTGCAACCAGGGAAGTGCAACAGGCACACAGCACACACTTAGCCTCTCTCCCCAAGACCCTGACAAGAAACAGAAAACTTTCCTGAAGAGCACTAGAGGCCTTTGTAGCAGACCATGTTGCCACAGGTTGGCATCATCAGAGAAAGTTTTCCCCCACTTTATGCTGCATTTTCAAAATGGGCAAAGCCCAGGTTCTCCAAAGATCCCTAGGCTCCAAGAAACCAGAACTCCTCAGTTTATTTCAGGAGAATCAGGCATCATGGTTTCTTCATTCGTGCATGCTGCCGGCCTAGCAATCTGGCTCCTATCCGCTGCTCCAGGCGGCTTTCCAAACTGTGCCTGACCTCTGCTCTCTGACCCCTGACCTGACACCAGAGCCCGGCTCCAACGGGCCGGTCCCGCCTCCAAGATGGCCGCACCCGTGTAGGTTGTAGTCATCGCGGAGGCAGTAGCCACCACTACCGGTTTTCTTATTCTGAGGACCTAAAGAAAGAGGAGAGCGTGGCTTTGCGGGATGGAGGGATGGGAACACCCCAGGGAGCACAGCCAGAAGGAGGCCCTGCGGCGCAAGAAGACGGGGAGCGCGGGCCTCGGAGGCAGCGGACCCGGCTCCGCTACGACAGTCTGCGCGCAACCCGCTTGCCTCCCGCCGCCCGAGACGCCCCCACCCCCCCCCCCCCCGCGCGCCAGCGTTTCGTACGACTCGTCGCGGAAAATGGTTGCACTCCCTTGTCGCTCCATCTAACCTCAGAGGGAGCCACGTCAGAACCAACGTCCCTGAAAGGCGCCATGTTGCCCATTGGCTGTCTTGCCATCCCCCCAGCCCCCTCACCTCTCTCCTGCGCGTGCGCAGCACTTGGGCTCCCAGGGCAACGGGGAGCGGAAGTGCTCGTCTCACCCCGGGGGCGGTGCGAATAATTGGCGCTGGCTCGTTTTACGCCCTGAGACCTCGGGTTCCTGGTAGTTCAGTAAGGGGTGGCAAAGTTGGGGAAGGGCTGATGGGGAGGTCGGAGGAGCCGTGGGCCGTGGGTAACGAGCTCGCGCCCCTGGGGTGTTGAGTGACAGGGCCGTGGGGCGGGGCGGGGACTACGGAGTTAACGAGTGAATGGTTCATCAGTTAATTCCTTTAAAAGCTGTTTACTTGGCTGTGGTTTAGTCGCTAAATCATGTCCGACTCTTGTGACCCCATGGACTGTAGCCCGCCAGGCTCCTCTGTCCATGGGAGTTTTCAGGCAAGAATACTGGAGTGGATTGCCATTTCCTTCTCCTGGGGAATCTTCCCAACCCGGGAATGGAATCTGGGTCTCCTGCATTGTAGGTATATTCTTTACCGATTGAGCTATGAGGGAAGCCCAACTGTTTACTTAGTGTATAGTGAATACCAGACACCACTGTTTCATGTTAGTCATCACAATAGCCCCATGAGTAGGTACTACGATTCTCTTCATTTTGCAGAGAAAGCAAGAACAAAGGCTTGACCAAAGTCAGACAGTAACGTAGGGGGATCCTTTTATTTTTCAGCATACTATTTATGCATTTCTAACTAATATACCCTGAATTTATCAACTTTATTGCTTACTGTCTCTCCCCTGCTAAGAATATGGCTCCTCAAGGAGGGGAGCTCTGATGTTTTGTTCACGTACAACAGGCATAGTAAGCACTCACCTCTGTTATTAAATGAAGAAAAGTGGCAGAGCAGGTGGTCAGTTTCGTTCCAGAGCCTAGACTCTTGGGAAGTAAGGCAGTGCTTAGCTCTTTATCTAATGGTGGTGGTAACTGAGCTTACTAAATGTCAGTTCTTAAAACTAGAGGGAGGCACTGTGCCTTCTAGTGTCAAGGGAAACATTTGGATTTTCCTCAACTTCGCTCCATCATAGACATTGCTAACTGCATCTCCTGTGTGGTCATTCTCTTTCCAGGGTCAGGGTTCATAACAGCCAACAGCTCACCAGATTCAGATGCCAGCTGATCTACCATGGGCTTGCTTAGTTAGTCTACAGAAGACCCAGTCTGAGACCTCAGAAGGAGGTGAGTTTGCCTGGTCAGAGGTAGAGACATAGTCCTGAAGGGAAGGTCCTAGCAAAGGTATCTTTGTCTTTGAATCCTTGGGCCCTGCCTCCTTAGTAATAAGACAGCTCATTTGGGAATTCCCTGGTGGTCCAGTGGTTAGGACTCCTTGCTTTCACTGCTGAGGGTCCAGGGTTTGATCCTTGGTAAGGGAACTAAGATCCCACAAGTCGAGCAGCCAGACTTAAAGAAAAAACCCTAAAACCCAAAAAGACAGCTTCTCTGAGGGGAGTTGGAAGAGAAGCACCAGCCCAGACCTCAGGGCAGAGTGGGGAGACCCACAGGACAGACTCGGATGCTCTGGTTTGAGGGAAGTGACTCACAGGATAGCATGTTCTAAGAGGCTGAACCTGCAGTGCCCTCTGTTCCTTCCTTCAGCTGAGAGAGAGCAAGACTTCTAGCCACCACCAAGAGCTGTGTCATGGTGGTCAGTTGAACCCCTGTTGCAGGAGAGAGATGAAAGTTATGAATGGGTGGAGGGATGCTGCCCTGCGGTAGTGCTAGCAAGGACATGATCAGGCGGGAAGGACTGACTCCCTATCTCCCAGGACTTTCTCCACTCTTAACACATTTGTGCACACACGTTTGTGCTCCCCTCTTGTGCCGTGGGCTATTTCAGTCAGTCCCATAGTATGAACAACCCACTTGCCTGTAGCAGAAATGTTGAATCTCCTCTACCCTGACTAAATGACCAGAGAGATGTTTTTGGTTTCTGCATGTCTGTGAAATCTCAAAGTAGTCTGTAGGTAGGCCATCACCTAGCTATGCTACCCCATTTTCATGCTAGTAACTGGGTCTGGAAGCATGACTCACTAACCTCTATTTTGCTGAACCCTGTTGTCCTGAGACTAAGACAAGGATTGCTAGAGTGGCAGTGGTTAACAAAAGCTCCTTGCTGAAAATTTGTTTTGAAAACAGCCAAATAAGGAAGAGCTTGGCAATCAAATGGCCATGATGGGAAATAAGGAAGTATTAGGGAGGGAACAGGGAGGTGGTAGGCTGGAAGGACCGGGGTTGGGAGGAGCAAGGGTGCTTTCCAGTTCCATGTGGACTTGACCAATGCCAGGCCCTTAACCTCCCTCCATCCCCCTACCTTCTGCCCCCCACCCCTTTCCCTTCTGCCCTGCACTCAGCCCTGGTTAGTTTCCCTCCTCCAAACCGCAACAAGTTGTCCCTGTCTCCAGACTTTGCTCAGGGTGTGTCACCTCAAGGGCTCTGTGTGATAATTAGGTGATTTGTAACAATTTCTCCTTTTTATTTTACTAGTAATTAATATTGTCAAAAGTGATAAAATGCAAGTAAACAAAAAAGGAAAGGTGAAATCAACCCTCAAAGGTAAGCAGTGTCAACGTTTTAATAGATGTTCTTCAGTACATGCGTATAGCTTAACAAAGGAGATCCCTGCATTCTGGTAACCTGCTTTTAAATATGCTAAGACATGAGAACAGGATTCCATTGCATTTTTAAAGCCCATGTGGTATTTTCCATTTTGTGTGTCTTATTTTTTTAAACTTGAGTCCCCTTTACTGGAGGTTTAGTTGCTTCCAGATTGTTGAATGGTGGAAACACCTACAATTAACATCCTTGCAAATAAATTATGATAAATTCCCAGGCATAGAATTCTTGAGAGAAAGGAAATATCAGGTTGTTAATGGCTTCTGAGTAGAAGTCTTTAAACACAAGTCATACATCTGTCCAGGAGGAGAAAATTAATTCCCATGGGATTGTGAAAAAAACCCATGGGATCTTAGCCAAGGGAGCAGCCTGGAGCTACCAGGCCTTGTGTCCTGATCATCCTCACTGTGGGGCAGGGGTGATCATTATTAGGCTGGTGATGGTGGTCTCAGGGCTGTGTGCACTGACCTTGACCCTCCTGATTCTGCCTTCCTAGATCTCCATCCATGCTCTGGGCAGAACCGGATGGCCATGTCCCAGGTGAGTTCCTACTTTACCCCAACTTTGTTTCCAGTTAATTTGAGGCAGCAATTAGGAAATTATATTGCAACCTTGAAAAAAAATCTGTTAGTTCCCTCAGTTCTGGCTGTTTTCTGCTCAACCTGTCATCCACCTCAGGTTTCTCCAATCCTTCCTCTTTTCACCATAAAGGAAAAAAAAGGAACAAGATAGAAAGGAAAAGACATTTTTGTCTACTTCTTACTCTTGGAACTGTGCTTCATATTTTTGCCTTGTCAAAGAAAATTGTTTAACTGCATAGACTTATCTTGCTTTTTCTATTCACTTTCAGTTCACTTTTTGCCTTTTCATTATGTTTAAAATTGTGAAAGTAAATCCACGTCTCATGTTCTAATATGCATAAAATAAACAGTATCCAAAAGATCCCTATTTCTTCTTCCCCCAGTACCACATTCTTCCTCAGAGATGCCCACTGTTAGCAGTTTGGTGATAAAGTGCTGTAGATGCATTTACTTCAGTTTAATTAACTAAAAATAGAGGTACATGTAATGTGTGTTTTTTCTCAAATGCCATCACACCCCCATACCCATCTTGCTTTTCCCACTTGATTATGAGTGTTGTTCCCCATCAGTACATAGAAACTGTTTCAGTTCCTCTTTCGTGGTATGGATGTCTCATTTAACTATTTCTCTCTTCATGAATATTTGGGTTTTTTGTTTTATTTTTCTATTGTAAACAGTGCCTCATGAACCACTTTCTATGTATCTGTTGGCCCATTAGTACAGGTATTTATGGAGAGTACACCTGGAAGGATTTTTGAGCCAAAGGTATTCACACTTTAAATTTGCTTTCCCAAATCCTGGACTAATTGGTACTTTCACAAAATTTTAAATACCAGATAATTTCTGTGTTCAACTCTTCCAGGCTGTTGTTGAAAGAGTAGAAGGAATTCACTTCATGCTATGATGCCACCTAAATTCGAGGAAGATACTGCAGAAAAGTAAAAAGTGAAAGACCACTTTTATTTAAGAATATGGATGTGGAAATTCTAAAAATGTGTTCTGAATAGAGCATTAATGAATTGAGCATTTTGTAAAGAAGTACTCTGTACCTATGGTAAAGCATTCAAACAAACACTTTGTTCAACAAAAGCTGAAAAATAATTTTCCTTCTCATCCTGTTTCCGTATCTCCTTCATATTTCATGCATGCTGCCAGAAATCATGTGTGCATATTTATTTGTGTAGATGGAGGAATCCCCCTTTCTTTTATTTTCTTCCATTTCACATATTACAGCACATTCTAGTTCTTTCTGTGGCCATTCCACTTCACCCTGTGTTTGATCAACCTTAATTTTTCTCACCTCAGCACTCTTGACCTTTGGGTCAGATAATGCTATGTTGTGGAGGGGTGCCATGCGCATTGGAGGATATTTAGCAACATCTCTGGCCTCTACCCTCTGGATGCTAGCACCCTGCGCCCCAACCCCTCCTTGTTGTGACAGTGGGCTAAGGAGAATTGTGTTGTTGCAGGAAACATTGACCTTCAGGGATGTGTTTGTGGACTTCACGCAGGAGGAGTGGCAGCAGCTGGACGCTGCTCAGAAGAACCTCCACAGGGATGTCACGCTGGAGAACTACAGCCACCTGGTCTCTGTGGGTGAGGGACCCACCACAGGGTGACTGGAATACAACCCCTCGTGTCTCCCTCTCTGGGCTGCTGCGGCTCAGGGGCGTCTGGGCCCTGAATGAGTCGGGCCTCAGGCTCCCAGTCAGGAATTCCTAATGGCATTTGCCCCCTGCCCAGGATGGTCATGCTCTCGCCTTCTCTGTGGATGGTCTGCACTGAGGGCCCACTGGCTGGGCTCACAGGGTAGTCACCAAAGCCAGACCATCCCCACCCTGCAGGGATGGGCCTCGGTTCCGGAATGCTGCAGGTGTTCATAACCAAGTCCTTTGTCATTTCCCCTCAACAGGATACCTTGTGGCCCAGCCACTTGGGATCTTCAGGTTGGGACAAGGAGAAGAGGAGGCCAGGATGGCAGCTGGAGAAAGCCTGATGTGGAGCTGTCCAGGTGAGCCCATGCCAGGCCAGCTGGGCTGGGCAAGGGGACCTTCACGGGTCAGGGAGATCTTGTCCTCAGCGGCTGCCCAGGAACTCATCTCAGAAACCCCAGGCTTGGGGACACAACTCAGGGCTGATGGCATGAGCTGCTGTGATAGCTACATGATGCCCCTCCTGCAGCCCCTTATTCTTGGGGTTCAGACAGAGGCAGCTGCTGTTCTCTAGAGCCCGTCTCCACCTTCTAGCATCTCTAGTATAGGAAGATGTGCCCAGGTTTCTCTCTTTCCTCTTCCTCCTCTCTGAAAGCTGTTAAATCTTCTCTCTTGGGGTATTCACATGTTCAGCAGAAGCCAAGCAGATGAAAGGATGATGTTTCCTCTTTATTTGGCATATTGTGGTCCCTCAAAGTCTGAAATGCAATGTCTTTAACATCAGGGGAATTATCCTGCCTGATTTATTGGTTTATTGGAGTTGAGATGGACGAAAGAGCTTTGCTTAGTGACCTTCAGCTCTACCAGGCCAGGGACCACCATGTCCTTGCTTGCTCACTTTGTGGCTAAACAGTGTCAACTTCACACAGGTTTCTGTTTGCTTATTTCTCTCAGGCCATTCCAAATCTGACTTGATTCCACCTGTTGTCAGATTCTTCCTCTTAACAATACTTCCTTCCCACTCTTTTGTCTTTTGATTATCTCTATTTTTTAAAATAAACCTGATAGCATATTACTTCCACAGCGGCATGCTTTAGTGAGCACTGTCTGCTTTCCTGTTTGTTTGTTTTGCTGAGGGTCCCTTATGGTGAATGAGGAAGTCTCGAGACATTGGTTTGTCTTTTTCTCTCCTGCTCTTAGTGGCCACTCAGCAGCCCCTCCCGAAGTAGTCTGTCTAGAGCACTGTTAGCCTTCACTGCGCTCCATGGACCAGCAGCCTGGGCCTGGCCTGGGCTCAAGGTAGAAGTGCAGATTTTGGGGATCCACTTCAGCTTTACTGAATCTGCATCTGCTTTTCAACAGCTGTTTAGAGATTAGTTTCATGGCTGCAGCTGTAATCAGACAGGCCCAGCTGATTCCAGTTGACACCCTAGATGGCTTCCCCAGAGCCCACTCCTACCTGGCAGGTGTACCCTCTCACTCCCTGAACCTTCTCCCAGGGACATTTTGGCCTACAGTTTACTCTTTATCAATCAATCCTGTATCTGCTGCTCCATAGAAATTTCATCAGGGTTTCTGGTCTGATGATGGCCTGGTTTTTCCTGCTTCCAGTATTTCCAGGAATTGAGTCTCATTCTTATTTCAGTGTTAATTGTGGAAGGAGGAAGCACAGACTCAAAGGCAGCTTCCACCCTTTGAAGTCACATTTCCCATGTTGAGTCTGAGTGTGCAGAACAGTCTGGGATATGAAGTAATCTCAGTGCATTCCCAGTTATACCTCCAAGGGCAGCTTCTTTTCAAGGTTTCTAATTCCTCTGATGAGCATCTGTAAAGGTCCAGGGAATATCTTCACACCTGTATTTCTCTGTTCTCTCTCCCTCCTATGAAAAATAAGGATTCAGTTCAATTAACGTTGATCTTCTGCTCTCCAGTGCTTCACAATGTTCGTTAAATTTTTATTTTTCCTTTCTTTGTTGGCTATCCTTGTAACTTTCAACAACTTAGCTAAGCTTCTGTTTTTGCATTCCAGTTGGTAACTTTCTTTAAACAGTAGCCAAATGCCTGTGGCTTATTTTTCTACCTGGAATACAAATCCCTAGAGGCAAGAATCCACATCTTACTCTCATTCATCCAGGTGTGGGGCTGTAGAGGCACTAAGTAAGTATTGTTTTGATTATTTTGGACTGGGGCAGAGGAAGGAGGTTTGTTATTCCATAGCACAGTGGTGAAGAGCTTAGACTTCGGAGCTCACAGCCTAGATTCATATTCTAGCTTCTTCACTCACAAGCTGTCACTTTGTACGTGTGACTTAGCCACTCTTTGCCTGTTTGTAGAATGGGGCTAAATGCTAGAACTTACAGGATTGACAGAATTTAATGAGTTGATAAATGTCAAGCACCAAAAAAAGAATGCCTTGGAATAAAGGAAGTTCTCAATATATGTTATCACTCTTTGTATTGTTGTTGTTAGCCATATAGAACATTTGTTTAATGGTTTTCAACCAGAGGTGTATCACCTGTGGAGGCCTAGTTATGTGCATTGTAACATTCCAGATAGTTCTGACATCCATGTCTAGTTCAGATTCATTGCTTTAAATGTCTGCTGACAGAAGGTCAAAAGACTGTGAGACTTAGCAAGGCCGTCACCCAGGAGCATGGGTCAGATGGGATAGTAAATAAGAGCACACAGCCTCACTCCTGGATAGCTTGGTTCTCTTCTCCCATTCCTCCATTCTTCAAGCTACTTCAGGGCTTAGATTCTCCTCTGGGCCCTGGATGAAATCTCTGACAGATCTCATAAATTCTCAGATTGTTCTGAAATAATAAAAATCTTCTGTCAAAATCCACATATCAAGAGTAGCCTTGTTGTCATATTTATTATTTTCAGTTTGTTGAGCTTTTCACAGAATGAACTTTTACCTTTGTTAATTTTCTTTATTGTGTTTTCCATTTTGTTGATTTCTCCTTTTACATTTATTTCCATTCTTCTTTGGGTTTACTTTGCTGTTCTGTATCAGCATCTTTTTCCCTTCAACATTTTATTATGAAAATTTTCAGACAAAACAAGCAAAATAATTATAGTTTGAACATCCATGTAATACCATCTAGAGTCTACAATGAATGTTTTGCTGTATTTGCTTTATCACTTGTCTGTGTGTTAATTCCTCTTCTTCCATCAATCTCCCTTTTTTCCTGTGTGGAATGCATTTCAAAGTAAGTTGTGGATATCAACACACTTCACACCTAAATACTCTCACAGGCATGTCATTAGCTAGAATTACATATTTCTTAGTATTTTTTCTATCCTTAATGCTTAACAGGTATTTTCATAAAAGGAAATGCAAAACTAGCACAATATGATAGTAGGTTGTAGGTGGTAATGTTTTAATGTAATGTCCAGATGTATTTTCCATGTACCTTCATGATATATGTAACTGCATTCTCTTCTTGAAAATGAGGTTTGGGTTATTGAGGTATAATTTATATACCATGAAGTTCACTTCTCTTAAGTGTACAGTTCTGTATATATTGACAAATATATAGTCATTTAAATACCACCACAGTCAAGCTATTGGACATTTTCATTCCCCAAAACATTCCCTTGTTCCTCGTTACAATTAAATTTCTCCCCTACTCTCACACCCGATCTTGTTTCTTCTTCTAGTTTTTTTTTCTAGAATGTTATATAAATGAATCTTACAGTATATAGCCTTATGCATCTTGCTTCTTTCATTTACCTTAATGCTTTTTAGGTTCATCCGTGTTGTGACATGTTTCAACAATCTGTTCCTTTCTGTAGTCAAATGATACTCCATTGGCTTACCATAGACCAAGGTATGCACTTTTGAATTTTTTCTTATTTTTGGTTATGAAGGAAACTGATATGAACACATTCATGTTTAGGCATTTGTGTGGAAATATGTTTTCATATTTCTGGGGTAAATATCTAGAGTGGGATTGCTTGGTCATGTGGTAAGTGTGTATTTAACTTGACAAGACACTACCAAATTGTTTTACAGTGTAACTGTACCATTTTGGATGCGTACCAGCAACATATAAGAGTTCCAGTGTTTGCTCTCTTGCCAGCACTTGGTATTATTAGTATTGTTAGTCTTTCTAGATGCTGTGTAAGAGTAGCTTATTGTGCTAATAATTTGAGTTTCTCCCATAACTGATATTCAGCATCTTTTCATGTTCTTTTGTTTGCCATCTATACATCTTTGGTGAACTGTTTCTTGTAATCTTTTGCCATTTTTGTTATTATTAAACTGTGAGAGTTCTTTATATATTCTGGATGCAAGCCCTCTATCACTATGTGTTTTCCAAGTCTTTACTCTCATGCTGTGGCTTGTTTTTATCTTATCAGTGTCTTTCCCAAAAAAAGACATTTTTAATTTTGATAAAGTCCAATTTATCAAAGTTTTCTTCTACAGTTCATGCTGTTATACCCTGAATAACAATTCTCTAACACAAGGTAACAGAGATTTTCTCATATTTTTATTTCAGAGGAATTATAATGTTAGCTCTTACATTTATCAGGCTTCCCTGATAGCTCAGTTGGTAAAGAATCTGCCCACAATGCAGGAGACCCCGGTTCGATTCCTGGGTCAGGAAGATCTGCTGGAAAAGGGATAGGCTACCCACTCCAGTATTCTTGGGCTTCCCTTATGACTCAGTAAAGAATCTGCCTGCAATGTGGGATACCTGGGTTCCATCCCTGGGAAGATCCCCTGGGGAAGGGAAAGGCTACCCACTCCAGTATTCTGGCCTAGAGAATTCCATGGACTGCATCCTCTGAAGAAGGGAAAGGCTACCCACTCCAGTATTCTGGGCTAGAGAATTCAATGGACTGTCTAGTCCATGCAGTCACAAAGAGTTGGACACAACTGAGTGACTTCCACTTTCACTTATATTTAGGCCCATGGCCAATAATGAGATGAATATTTTTACCTGGTACAAGTTAAGGGTTATTGTTTTCCTTTTTTTTTGCCTATGCATATTTAATTGTTCAAGCAGCATTTTTTAGAAGACTATCTCTTCTCCATTGATTTACCTTGGTACCCTTATCAAAAGCAGTTGAGCACATATGCATTAATCTGTCTGCCAATACAGCACTATCTTAATTACTGTATCCTACGTGTTCACATCCAGTACAGTGAATCTTCCAACTTTGTTCTTTTCATAATATTTTGATCCTTGATATTTTCATATAAATTTTAAAATCAGCTTGCCAATTTCTGCACAAAAGCCTACAGGGATTTTGTTTGGGATTACATTGAGTCTGTGGATCATCGAAATACTAAGAATATTGAGTCTTCCAATTCACAAACATAGTGTATCTCTCAGTTTATTTAGGTGTATAAAAATTTATCTCAGTATCTCAGTAATATTTGGTAGTTTTGAGTGCATAGGTCTTGGATAGGGAATGCAACTGCAATTTACTTTTTAAACACACCTATTTGTTTTTTGTCAGTATCTACTTTGTGGTTTTTTGTTTAATTTAGTGGTTGCTCTAGCGATTAAGAGATACATGCTTTATTAACCCTTTCACCATATATAGTTATATTTTAAGACTTCAAGTCATATGTAGAAAGTTTATAGCAATGTAGGTCACTTCCCTTCCCTCCTTTATGTTATGCTATAGGTTTCAAATATATTGTTTCCACAACTGTCATACATGTCTTAAAGAATTCCAAAGGAGAAAAATAGCCTGTATTTTTAATTTTTTTGCAACCCCATGGACTGTAGCCCGCCAGGCTCCTCTGTCCATGGGATTTCCCAGGCAAGAATACTGGAGTGGGTTGCCATTTCCTTCTCCAGGGGATCTTTCCAACCCAGGGATTGAACCTGTGTCTTCTGCAAGTCTCATGTATTGCAGGTGGATTCTTTACTACTGAGCTACCAGGGAAGCCCATTCTGTATATTTACCCAGACATGTTTTTGTTAATTAATTTATTTTAATTGAAGGTTAATTACTTTACAATATTGTAGTGGTTTTTGCCATACATTCACATGAATCAGCCATGGGTGTACATGTGTCCCCCATCCTAAACCCTTCTCCCACCCCCATCCCCATCCCATCCCTCAGGATCGTCCCAGTGCACCAGCCCTGAGTGCCCTGTCTCATGCATCGAACCTGGACTGGCGATCTATTTCACCAGTAATATGTATATGGTAATATACATATTTCAATGCTATCTCTCAAATCATCCCACCCTCACCTTCTCCCACACTCCAAAAGTCTGTTCTTTACATCTGTGTCTCTTTTGCTGTCTCGCATATAGTGTCATTGTTACCATCTTTCAAAATTCCATATATATGCATTAATATGCCATGTTGGTGTTTTTCTTTCTGACTTACTTCACTCTGTATAATAGGCTCCAGTTTCATCCACCTCATAAAAACTGATTCAAATGCATTATTTTTAATTGCTGAGTAATATTCCATTGTGTATATGTACCACAGCTTTCTTATCCATTCAACTGCCAATGGACATCTAGGTTGCTTCCGTGTCCTAGCTATTGTAAACAGTGCTGCGATGAACAATTGGGTACAGGTGTCTATTTCAATTCTTGTTTCCTCAGTGTGTATGCCTAGCAGTGGGATTGCTGGGTTGTGTGGCAGTTGTATTTCCAGTTTTTTAAGGAATCTCCACACTGTTCTCCATAGTGGCTGTACTAGTTTGCATTCCTGCCAACAGTGTAAGAGGGTTCCATTTTCTCTGCACCCTCTCCAGCATTTATTGTTTGTAGACTTTTTGATAGCAGCCATTCTGACCAAGATGAGATGGTACTTCATTGTAGTTTTGATTCGCATTTCTCTGATAATGAGTGATGTTGAGCATCTTTTCATGTGTTTATTAGCCATATATGTCTTCTTTGGAGAAATGTCTGTTTAGTTCTTTGGCCCATTTTTTGATTGTTACCCAGATATTTTATCATTTCTGTTGGTCTTCCCACTCACCCTGCAGAAGATCCTGTTTCATTTCTCTTAGAACATATCTGATGACAAAATCTCTTTGCTTCAGTGTAGAATTCTAGGTTGACATATTTTTGCCTTTAGTAGTTTTAAGAAGTTCCAGTGTCATCTGGCCTCCATGTTTTCTAATGAGAATCTCACAGTCATTTGAATAATTGATTCATACACAGTGTGCTTTTTTTTTTACTGACTACATTTAAAATATTTTCTTTAACTTCGCTTTGCAGATATTTGACTGTAATATTCCTGGGTGTTTCTGTGAGTTTATGTTGTTTCTGCTATGCTGAGCGTTTCGAATCTGTCATTTTATGTCTTTTTCCAAATTTGGGACTTTTTTGGCCATTATTTTTCAGACATTTTCTTCTGCACTAGTCTCATTTCCTTGGAGGACTCCAATGATGTGAATGTTGAACCTTCTGATACTGTCCCTTGGATACCAGATGCTGTATTTCTTTCTTTTCCTTTTCTCAGTCTTTTTGTCTCTATTCCTCATATTGGCAGGTTGGATCATTTCTGTCAGTTTAACTCCAAGTTCATTGACTCTTGCCTCTCTCGTCTCCATTCTGCTGTTCAATTCACCCCAGGTGTTGGTTTGTTTGTCTTTCTGATTTCAGATACTATCTTTTTTAGTTCTAAAATTTCCATTTTTTAATAGTTTCTGTATCTCAGTTGAGAACTTCTGTTTATCCATTAACTTCAAGTGTTTCTGCCTCATAAAGCTGTTTCCATAGCTGCTTAAAATGTCTTTGATATTTCCAGCATCTGGCATCTGTTGGTTATCTTTTCTCTTGAGAATTGGTCACATTTTGCTAGTTGTTTCTTACGTTGAATGAGTTTCGATTCTATCCTAGATAGTGGTGATTGTTTTGTTGCTTTTAATCTCTTTTTATCACTTAATAAACCTAGTTAGCACTGGTTTTGTCTTGCTCTCCATGGGTAGTGATTCTTATCAATGTGGTGTTCAAAGCCTTTGCTTTGTGTATGCACCATTCAGGGGTTAATTTGAGATTTGAGTGATGGTTTAAGTCTTTGTGCAGTTTTCAGAACCTTTGCTGGCCTGCTTCATGGTTGTCTCCATATACTTGTCACTCAGGTGTTAGTCTCAGACTGAGCTGTGGTTCAAATATTACTTTAGTTCAGTTCTTACAGCTTTGGTGTGAGACTTTTGCTTGGATGAGCTCAGGACTTCTGGAGGTTTATACACCATTGGCACAGAGTCTTGTGAAAAAAGAATGGGGACTAAAAAGAAATGCCCTGGTATACAGGCTGCTTCTTCACTTTTTGACTCACCTTTAGAGTCTGCCTCCTTTTTTTTGCTTTTACCTTGTCAGAATCCTGCCATAGCTGCTTTACATATTTGTCCAGAGTTCTTAGTTGCAATAATCAGTAGGAGAGGAGCTGTAGTAGACATACTCCATTGTGCCTAGAAATGGAAACCTTAATTTAATTCATTCTTGCTTTTATCTTCATTATTTCTGTCCTCCTGCTAGTTTGAATTTAATTTTCTCTTTTCCTAGTTTCATAAGGTAGAAGCTTATATAATTCATTTGATAGCTTCCCTGTCTAATATAAGTATTGTGAATGCTATGACTGCCTCTAAGAACTGATTTAGCTGTTTCACCCTTTCTGTATTGTGGTATAATTGACATACAAGAAACTGCATGTATTAAAAGTGCATTATTTGACAAGTTTTGACATGTAAACACCCAAGAATCCATCACCACAATCAAGAGAGTCAAGTCATAGAATGAACTGGGAAGTATTCCCTTCCCTCTTTAGTTCTTTGGGAGAATTTGTATGAAATTGATATTATTTCTTCCTTAAGTGTTTGATAGAATTCCCCAGTGAAGTCATCTGTGCCTGGAGTTTTCTTTCTATGAAGGCATTAAACTACAGTGTCAATTTCTTTAATAGATACTGGATTATTCAGATTATTTCTTCATGAACAAACTTTGGTAACTTGTATCTTTCAAAGAGTTTTTCCATTTCACCTAAGTTGGCAAATTTATTGGCATGAAGTTGTTCACAGTATTTCCTTATTATGCTTTTAATTTCTGAGGGTCTGTGGTAGTCTCAGTTTAGTTTTAAAAAAGTAATCACATGTAGAAGTGAAAACTATGAACTTCATTTAAAGGGATATCTCTCCCCCCATCTAATGCCTCTTTCAGTGCTTCAGGCTGGAAACTTTTAATGCCAAAGGAAGCATGCTCAGCTTTTTCTTTCTTTACTCCACTCCCCGCCTCCCCCTGCCACTCGCTAAATCACCAACTAGGCCATCTGGCTCCTTGGGTGAAGCAAGTGAAGAATCAGGGAGTTAGGACAAAAATAGTTTGCCCTAACTGATAAAGATATAATCTGATATTGTCACCCTCTGCGTGTGGCAGATTCTAGAGACTGATTTCTTTCTGTCCCTGGTATGTTTTGGGCTTCCCAAGTGGCGCTAGTGGTAAAGAACCCACTTGCCAATGCAGAATGGGTTCAAGAGACACAGGTTCAATCCCTGGGTCGGGAAGATCCCTGGAGGAGGAAATGGCACCCCCATGACAGTCCACTCCAGTATTCTTGCCTGGAGAATCCCCATGGGCAGAGGATACTGGTGGGCTCCAGTTCATTGGGTCACAAAGAGTTGGACACGACTGAGCACACACAAACTGGTATGTTTATGGTTTCCTTGGAGATGCCCCAGCTAGGTCCCTTGATTGAAGTTCCCTCAATATAGGTGGTGCTTCTTTTCCAGCAAGTTATTTAATATATCTCCTTCTTGCCCTCACCAAATAGCACCATTGTAGACATCCAGTCTCTTTTTGCTAAGGTCACCTTGATGCTAGGAGAAAGCCCCCTCTCCAAAGTAACCCAGCACTGTTCCTATCAACAACATCTGACTTGTGGAATGTGTATCTGTGTGATGGGGCCTTGATCTCTTCATCACCTCCCCCTCCGCTACCCAATACAACCTCTTTTCTGTGGTCACAGACTGCCACAACCCGCCTGTCACCTGTAGAGCTTTCTAGCCGCAAATCAGGTGCCAAGTCCCATGTGTCCCCCAGACTCTAGTGGACATATATCAAACAGGTTGTCTTCTTGAAGTTTTCCTTACTAGATTAGGGCTGGGGCAGAAGTACTCCTCCTGCCCCTATTGTGTCAGAGAGAAAATGCCACTGCTTTCCAATAGCTCTGTCTGAAGAAGGTTTCTTCCTCAGCTTCTTAAACCTTAATACTCCTACTTTTTTTTATTCCTACTTGTAAGGTGTCTTACTGCAGAGGGACTCCAAGTGGTTTTGACCTACTTCTTTAAGTCCTGCAAAGGTCTCCGGACTGCAAAAGCACTTGGTAGTATTTTATTGTCAGCCTTTGAAATGAGGAGCATTTTTTTAATGTTTTATTTTCTTGTAGTGAGAACTTTTAAGATTCACTCTCTTAGCAACTTTCAAATACACAATACAGTAGTATTAGCTATAGTTGGGCTTCTGAGGTGGCTCAGTGTTAAAGAATTTGCCTGCCAGTGCAGGAGACACAAGAGACGTTTGATCCTTGGTTTGGGAAGATCCCCAGAGGAGGAAATGACAATCTGCTCCAGTATTCTTGCCTGGAAAATTCCATAAACAAGAGGAGCGTGACAGCTAGAGTCTATGGGATCGCAAGGAGTTGGACATGAATGAGCAACCAAGCATACACACATAGCTGTAGTCACCATGCTGTTACCGCTTCTGTAGTGTTTATTTAGAAAGCCCCAGGCTGGAATCAAACTAAGAAAAAAACGTCACTGCTGTTACCCAATTTACAGTGGAGCTGCCTCCTCACCCCTCCACCCAAGTTAATTCACCTTGATCCATGTGTACAGATCATTGTTGAATCTTGAGATGTGGGCAAGAGAAGTGGAGATTGTTGGTAAAAATAAAGGGCTCTGCCACTGGTTTCTTCAAAGCAGATGGCCTGCAAAAAGCTGTATTGATATCATATTACGCCAGTTCCTTCAGAGCATGGATTGCAGCTGGGTGGCAGATATAGCTTCTGACATATCTGAAACTTCTGCTTTTGAACAGGAAGCATCAGTGGAAAAATGCAAAGCTCTGTAACCTTATTCAGCCAAACTGATGATACACACAATGCATGATTTAGACCAGTGCTGCCCAAGAGAACTTTCTACAGTGATAGCACTGTTCTCTCTATATAGACTTGTAGTGTGGGCACACTCCTTGGGCTTCCCAGGTGGTGCTAGTGGTAAAGAACCCGCCTGCCAATTCAGGAGATGTAAGAGATGCAGGTTTGATTCCTGGGTTGTGAAGATTCCCTGGAGGAGGGCATGGCAACCCACTCCAGTATTCTTGCCTAGAGAATCCTGTGGACAGAGGAGTGTGGCAGGCCATGACTAACAAAGAGTCAGACACAACTGGAGTGACTTGGCATGCATGGATACATGGGCACACTCGACGTTTTGACAATCTGTTAAGTACGAATTGGTATCTTATTGTAATTTTTGTTTCCCTGATTACAAGTAAAGGTATTTATCATTTCATATTTGGTGTAGACTGGATTTCCTCTTCTGTTGGCTTACTTGTTCATATCCTTTGTGTTTTTGTTGGGGTATTTGTCTTTTTCAAATTTATACAGATTCTTTGTATAGTTTATAGTCAGTATCTTTTTAAAAAAAATTTTATTGGAGAGTATAGTTGATTTACAATGTTGTGTTAGTTTCAGAGGTACAGCAAACTGAGTCAGTTACACATACACATATGTCCACTCTTTTTAGTTAGTATTCTTTCTTCATCTTGGTTATTGCTGGTGGTTTTTGAGTAGAAGGTTTTTTTGTAATGTAATTTATTTGTAACTGATTGATTTTTTAGTTTGTGCATTTTGTGTAATTTCATGTAACTTTTCTCTGACTGAGCTCATAAAGATGTCAGGTAATTTTCTTCCAAAAATTTTAAATTTTGCATTTTATTTTCTTAAAATCTGCCTCAGTCAGTTCAGTTACTCAGTCATGTCCGACTCTTTGTGACCCCATGGACTGCAGCATGCCATGTTTCCCTGTCCATCACCAACTCCCGGAGCTTACTCAAACTCATGCCTCTAGAGCTGGTGATGCTATCCAACCTTCTCATCCTTTGTCGTCCCCTTCTCTTCCTGCTTTCAATCTTTCCCAGCATCAGGGTCTTTTCCATTGAGTCAGTTCTTTGAATCAGGCAGCCAAAGTATTGGAGTTTCAGCTTCAGCATCAGTCCTTTCAATGAATATTCAGGACTGATTTCCTTTAGGATTGACTGGTTTAATCTGTCATCCTCTTCTCCTCCTGCCTTCAGTCTTTCCTAGCATCAGGATCTTTTCCAATTATACATTTTCTTTTTCATTTCCCATTCTATTAGTCAGGGCCTGTAATACAGTGTCTAATAAATACAATGATAATGAATTCCTTATTTGTTTCTGATTCTAATGGAAATAATGGTGAGGACAATGAGAGAAATGTAATGATAGTCAATGTATAAGCATGTGCTGTGTACCACAAATGCAGTACTCTGTCTGCTTTATATACATTACAGAATTTAGTCCTCCAAATGATCTTGTAAAGGAAACTGGTTATTATTTAATAGATGAGAAACTGAGGCACAGAGAGAGAATGTGATTTCTAAAACGTTCACCATTAAGTATGTTTGCTGTGGTTTTTTGAAAAAATACCTTTCATCAAAAGCTTTTATGTCCCTGGTTTACTAAGACATTTTTAAAAAATCATGAATGTGTGGTATTTTCTTGAATGCTTGTTTCCTGCATCTATTGAGAAGATACTATTTTCTCCTTTAGTCTATTAATTTGTAGATTATATTAACATTTTTATGATGTACTGTTCTTGCATTCCTGCACTAAACTCTTAATTAGTTTTAAAGAACTTTTAATTGATTAAATTTAGTTTACTTATGTTTAAGACTTTTCCATTAATGTTCAGAGTGAGACAAATCTTAGATTTTCTTTTCTTGTACTGTTCTCTTATTCTGGTATCCAAGGTTATCCTCACTGCATAAAAAAGGCTGTGACTGTGTACTTTTCCCTTTTTTTCGTAGTTTCTGAAACTATATTGACTGAATTATACCTGTTCTTAAGAGTTTGATAGCAGTCATCTACAACAGCACCTGGATAGGAAGCCTTTTTTAAAGCAAGACTTTCAAGTACAGAGTAAAATTTATAGATGATTCATGTTGAGGTTTGACGGAAAACAACAGAATTCTATAAAGCAATTATCCTTCAATAAATAAATTTATAAAAGGGTAAGATACATGACAGAAAACTCTCATTCATTATCTCTTCAAATGTTGCCTAGATTGGGGGTCCACCAAGACCACTGCCACATTCAGAGATTCTTGAGAGGGACTCCCAGGCCTTTGTATCTAGCTGTATATACAGCTAAGATTATCATAGTGATATAGTAAGGATATACAGGCCTCCCTGGTGGCTCAGCAGGTAAAGAATCTGCCTGCAATGTAGGGGACACAGGAGACGCAAGTTCAGTCCCTGGGTTGGGCAGATTCCCTGGAGGAGGAAATGGCAACCCACTTCAGTATTCTTGCCCTGAAAATTCCATGGACAGAGGAACCTGGCAGGCTGTAGTCCATAGGGTCTCAAAGAGGCAGACATGACTTAGCGACTGAGCAGTAACACAAATAAGGATATACAACTAGAGATTAAGGGGAGAAGACACGAGCAGAGTCTGGAGGACTCCATGTAGAGTTCCTTATGTTCTCTCCCTCCCATCTAGGGTCACACAGCACACACTTCTCCCAGCAGTGAAAAGGCAGCAACATGTGTGTGTTTGTGCACAGAGAAGCCCATTAGAGACTCAGCATCTATACATACACCAACTGCCCAACACATACAAACATTCCAGACTCCCAGAAGGAAAGCAAATCACCTTGTTTGTACAAGGAGCCTTATCAGTTAGTGAATCATGGTGGGGACATTCCTGAACTCTAAATTCCCAGATGGCAGCCAAGGGCCAGCCTTGCAAGCTGGCCTTTCTAAGTATAGCAGTCTCAGTGTTGCTCTGGTAACCCATTTCTTGGCATATTGCCTCCCCTTTTTCTCTAGTCCTCCATTTGGATTAGCTGTTAAACCTATTCTGGAACTTATCATTTCTCTATTTCTCTTACCATATTTCCATTGTTAGCTCTTCATGCTACATTCTGGGTGATCTCAAGGTCTGTCACTTAATTTGTTAAATCTGTCTTTTATCTGTGACTAGATAGAAAGTTGGTAGAGTTCTTCCCTTATTTCATTGAACAGTTGAAATATATTTATCTTGAAGTCCACATGGTTTTACTAGCTATAGTTCTAGAAATGGGAGTATCTTTAAATATATCTGCTGCTTTTCTTTCATAGTAGGTTATTTCCTTGTGAGGTTGTTAATTTTTTACTGTGAACTCTTCAGTGATAATTGGTATTCCATAGACATTCTGTGAGCCCTAAGCTATAAAAATACAAAAATATATCTTTTGGAAGGCATGCCACCACTGGGAACCTACTAATACAGGACCAATTTTTAATCTAATTTTTTAGCTTAGTGTGCTCTCTGCTACACTTATACTCATTTGGATTGAGTTACAGAACTAGGCTTTTGATTTTTTTATCTTATTAATATATAATTGACTTACAATGCTGTGTTACACTCTGCTGTACAGCAAAGTGACTCAGTTATACATACATATATTCTTTTTCATACTTTTTCCATTATGGTTTATCACAGAATATTGAATATAGTTCCCTGTGCTATACAGTAGGACCTTATTCATTCATTCTATACATACTAGTTTGCATCTACTAATCCTAAACTCCCAATCCAACTCTTCCCCATCCCCCCTCAGCAACCACAAGTCTGTTTTCTATGTCTGTGAGTCTGTTTCTGTTTCATTTATATAGGCTCATTTATATCATATTTTGGAAGAAGGCAATGGCAACCCACTCCAGTACTCTTGCCTGGAAAATCCCATGGATAGAGGAGCCTGGTAGGCTGCAGTCCATGGGTCGCTAAAAGTCGGACACAACTAAGCGACTTCACATTCACTTTTCACTTTCATGCACTGGAGAAAGAAATGGCAACCCACTCCAGTGTCCTTGCCTGGAGAATCCCAGGGATGGGGGAGCCTGGTGGGCTGCCGTCTCTGGGGTTGCACAGAGTTGGACATGACTGAAGCAACTTAGCAGCAGCAGCATCATATTTTAGATTCCACATATAAGTGATTTCATATGGTATTGTCTTTCTCTGACTTCACTTAGTATGTTAATCTCTAGGCCCATCCATGTTCCTTCAAATGGCATTATGTCATTCTTTTGGCTGAATAATATTCCACTTTGGATATATATCGTTTTTACCCATTCATCTGTCAGTGGACATTTAGGTTGTCTCCCTGTCTTGGCTATTATAAATAGTGCTGCTGCAAACATAGGGTGTATGTATCTCTTCAAGTTAGTGGTTATGTCCAGATATATGCCGAGGAGTGGGATTGCTGGATCATATGGCAACATTTTTTTAGTTTTTAGAGGAACCTCCATACTATTTTCCATAGTGGCTGCACCAATTCCCATTCCCACCAATACTATAGGAGGGTTCCCTTTGCTCCACACCCTCTCCAGTATTTATTTGTAGACTTTTTAATGATGGACATTCTGAACTGTATAAGGTGGTACTTTATTGTAGTTTTCATTTGCATTTTTCTGATAATTAGTGATGTTGAGCATTTTTTTCATCTACCTATTGGCCATTTGTATGTCTTCTTTGCAGAAAGGTCTATGTTTTGTGACCATTTCATATAATTGCTTTACAATGTTGTGTTAGTTTCTGCTGTACAAGAGAGTGAATCAGCCATGTGTATACATATATCCCTTCCCTCTTGAGTCTTCCTCCTCCCTGCCCCATTCCATTCTTCTAGGTCAAAACAGAGCACCAAGCTGAGCTTCCTGTGTTATACAGCAGCTTCCCACTAGATATCTGTTTCACACATGCTAGTGTATGTATGCCGGTGGTATTCTCTCAATTTTTCCCACCCTCTCCTTTGCCCATTTGTCCAGAAGTCCATTCTCTACATCCGTACCTCTTTTCCTGCCCTGCAAATAGGTTCACCAGTATCATTTTTCTAGATTCCAGATGTATGCATTACTGTATGATATTTTTCTGACTTACTTCACTCTGTATGACAGACTCCAAGTCTGTCCACATCTTTATAAATGACCCAAATTCATTCTTTATAGCTAAGTATTATGCCATTGTATATATGTACCATATCTTTATCCCTTTATCTGTTGATGGACATTTAGGTTGCTTCCATGTCCTGGCTATTGTAAATAGTGCTGCATTGAACATGGGGTGCATGTGTCTTTTTTGATTTTTAAATTGGAACTCTAAAACTTTATTTGTGCATGTGTGCTCATTCATATCCAATTCTTTGTGATCCCATGGACTATAGCCTACCAGGCTCCTCTGTCCATTTTTCCTAGGCAAGAATACTGGAGTAGGATGTCATATCCTTCTCCAGGGGATCATCCCAACACAACGATCAAATGTTTTGCTGGCATCTCCTGCACTTGCAGGCAGGTTCTTTACTACTGCGCCACCTGGAGAGCCCCCAAAATGAAGTGTGTCAGTCACTCAGTTGTGTCCGACTCTGTGTGATCCCATGGACTGTAGCCCACCAGGCTCCTCTGTCCATGGAATTCTCCAGGCAAGAGTACTGAAGTGGGTAGCCATTCCTGTCTCCAGGGGATCTTCCTGATCCAGGGATCGAACCTAGTCTCCTGCATTGCAGGAGATCTCTTTACCATCTGAGCCACCAGGGAAGCCCCCCCCCCAATTTTATTTGTCCATTTATTTATTTATGATCATCCTGGGTCTTTGTTGCTGTATGCAGGCTTTCTCTAGTTTCAGTGAGCAGGGGCTACTCTAGTTGCAGTGCAGTGGCTTCTCTTATCATGGAGCTCAGGCTCTAAGCCCATCGACTTCAGTAGTTGCAGCATGCAACCTCAGTAGTGAAGGCACATGGGCCCTGGAGTGTTCGGGCTTCAGTAGTTGTGCACAGGCTTAGTTGCTCCACAGCATGTGGGATCTTCCCAGACCAGGGATTGAACCCATGTCCCCTGCTTTGGCAGGTGAATTCTTAACCATTGGACCACCAGTTAAATCCAGAATACACTTTCTTCTTACCTGAGAACAGTTTTTCAAACTCTCAGTTACCATCCTTTCTGTGTCTATCCTTTTTTCAGGAAGGCAGAAAGGATCCTTAGAAACAACACCTCCTTGCATCCCAGGGCCCTCCCTTGATGCAGTACTCACCAAGGACAGCCTGAACCACAAGATGACCAGCATGACCCTTAGGCCCATTTTTTGATTAGGTTGTTTTCTTGTTATTGAGTTGTATGAGATGTTTGTATATTTTGGAAATTAAGCCCTTGTAGGTCTTATCATTTGCAGATGTTTTTTTCTCAGTCCATAAGTTGTTTTTCATGTTGTTTATGGTTTTGTTTGCTGTGCAAAAGCTAGTGGCTGATATGGTAATCAGCCTGCAATGCAGGAGACCTGGGTTCAATCCCTGGATTAGGAAGATCCCCTGGAGGAGGGCATGGCAACACACTCCAGTATTCTTATCTGGAGAATCCCCATGGACAGAGGAGCCTGATGGGCTACAATCCACGGGATTGCAGAGTTGGATACGACTGAGTGACTAGACTGAGTGACTAAGCACACATGATTTCTTTTGCTGTGCACAAGCTTATAAGTTTGATTAGGTCCCATTTGTTTATTTCTGCTTTTATATCTATTGCCTTGGTAAACTGACTTAAGAAAACATTGGTACAATTAATGTCAGAGAATGTTTTGCCTATGTTCTCTTCTAGGAGTTTTATGGTATCCTGTCTTATATTTAAGTCTTTAAGCCATTTTGAGTTTATTTTTGTGCATGGTCTGAGAGTGTGGTCTAACTTCATTGATTTACATGTCATAGGTAATTTGATAGGTATTGCATTAAATCTGTAAATTCTTTTGGGTAGTATGACCATTTAAACATATTAATTTTTTCCAATCAAAGAAGAGGGGAGTTCAATTCCTTTATCAGTTTCCTTTATCAGTGTTCAGTTTCCTTTATCAGTGTTTTATGGTTCTCAGCATATTAAGTCTTTCACCTCTTTGGTCAAGTTTATTCCTAAGTATTTTATTTTTTGATGTGATTTTAAAAGGGATTTGTTTTTACTTTTCTGATATTTCACTGTTAGTTGAAAGAAACATAACCAGTTACTCTGTGTTAATCTTGTATCTGCTACCATGCTGAATTTATCAGTTCTAGTAGTTTTTGTGTGGAGTCTTCAGGGTTTCTTTTATATATAATATCATATCAGACTTTTATTTTCTTATATATAATATCCTTCTTTCCAGTTTCCTTGACCAGTGGAGTGTCTTTCTAGTTCCTGTTTAACAAGCATGGATACCCTTTGTGGTTCCTGCTGCTGCTGCTATGTCACTTCAGTCGTGTCCGACTCTGCAACCCCATAGATGGCAGCCCACTGGGCTCCCCCATCCCTGAGATTCTCCAGGCAAGAACACTGGAGTGGGTCACTCAGTTGTGTCCAACTCTTAGTGACCCCATGGACTTGTGGTTCCTCTTTAATTGAAAATTACATTCCAGTTTCCTGAACATTTGTGTCCTATGGTCCAGATTCCCTAGTAAATCCTCAAGCTTCAGTTTCTGTTCACCTCATCACTTTAAATTCCCATTTCACTTTTGATGTCTAAAATTTATATTTTCTTGGTCTTGAGCTTGACTGGGAATTAAATTATTTTTTTAAATATAGGCCAGCATTTCTTTATATTTACAGTTGAGGGAAGTGGTGGAATGTAGCGAGGGTGGTGGAATATAGGGAGGATTCATTCACATCAGCTCAGGTCCATTAATAGGAGTTCACAGCAGGGCATTTATGAATGAATTTTGTCCCATAGCATTATTGTAGAAATACTTACAAGTTTGATGAATCATTGCATTTTTTCCCTAGAATTCTGGAAAGTTAATGACCAGACAGATATCCACAAGGAAAGCCAAGAAAAACCTCTATGGCAAGCTGCATCCATAGATAAGGAATCACTGAAGGATAAAAGTGGCCAAGAATGCAGAACATATGGAGAAATCATTTATCCAAGCACAGGCTTTGTTTCTATAGGACAAAGACTCACTAAATATTATTCATGGGGAAAGTGTTCAAAACATAATTTCAATTTTCTTAGTCAAAGTAGAAGCTGTGTAAGAAAGAAAGGTGATGAATGTAAGGCATATTGGAAATTATGCTTCCATTCTAATCTTGATGAAGCTCAATCTAGAGAGAAATTCTTTGAGGCTAAAGGACATGGAAAAGCCCTCCACCATAAGCAAGCTGTTAATAAAAGTCCAAGAATTCAAAATGGGGAGAAACTCTATCAATGTTCTGAGTGTGGAAAAGTGTTTATCCAGAAAGCAAACCTTGTTGTACATCAGAGAACTCACACTGGAGAGAAACCTTATGAATGCTGTGACTGTGCAAAAACTTTCAGCCAGAAGTCAACCCTAATTGCACACCAGAGAACTCATACAGGGGAAAAGCCATATGAATGCAGTGAATGTGGGAAAACATTTATCCAGAAGTCAACTCTGACTAAACATCAGCGAATTCATACAGGAGAGAAACCATTTGTATGTGGTGAATGTGCAAAAGCTTTTAAGAGTTCATATCACCTTCTTAGACATGAAAAAACACACATTAGACAAGTATTTTATGAAGCTATAAAGTGTGATAAGTCCAGCATTTTATATCAAAGGACTCATATGGGTGAGAAACCTGACTGCAATAAACATGGGAAAGCCTTTGATGAGATACCCACACCCATTAAACATCAGCTAACTCATACAAAAGAGACATTTTTTGAGTGTAGTAAATGTGAAAAAGGCTTCAGGGGAAAGTCACATCTTTCTATTCATCAGAAAGTTCATACACGAGAAAAATCCTATGAATGCAGCATATGTGGGAAGACTTTCAGTGGAAAATCACATCTCTCTGTCCATCATAGAACTCACACAGGAGAGAAACCTTATGAATGCAGAAGGTGTGGGAAAGCATTTGGTGAGAAGTCAACCCTTATTGTACATCAGAGAACTCATACAGGAGAAAAACCCTATAAATGCAATGAATGTGGGAAAGCTTTCAGTGAAAAGTCACCACTGATTAAACATCAGAGAATTCATACAGGAGAGAGACCCTATGAGTGCAGTGAATGTAGGAAAGCATTCAGTAGGAAGTCAACTCTCATTAAACATCAGAGAATTCATACAGGAGAAAAACCTTATGAATGCAGTGAATGTGGGAAAGCTTTCAGTGTGAAATCAACTCTCATTGTACATCACAGAACGCATACAGGAGAGAAACCTTACGAATGCAGAGAATGTGATAAAGCCTTCAGTGGGAAGTCAACTCTCATTAAACATCAGAAAAGTCACACAGGAGATAAAACCTATTAATATACTTATTAATAACCTACAATATGATATAATAACCTATTAACATCAATACATTATTATATTATGATAACCTATTAATAATATATTAACCTATTAATATATTAATATAGAGATAACTTCACTAGTTATACCTCATTGTATATCAATTCATCCTGGGGAGTAACCTTATAAATATCAAGAATGTAAAAAACTTCATATACTATTTAATGTTCATTTAACTTAAGAAAGAGCACAAAAGCATAATTCCAGAAGCATCTAATAAATGTGAACAATTTTTCATCCAGAATTCTTACACGAGTGGAGAATTATATATCAGAAAATTCAGAAGTGACAAAACTGAATATATTGATTTAGAAAAGAATTTAGAAAGAATTTAAATGTCATTGACTATCAGAGTATGCTGAAAAGAAACTAAGAATTTTAAGTCTAGAAAACTTAGAAATTATGAGAGAAATATGTTCTGTATTCTATACCACACATTTTGTGGGAAAGGTCTAGAGGTTGTAAACAAGCACTCAGTAATTAAGACATGTTTACTGTGGAGTAAATATGACATTTTTGAAAGAAAAATATAAACTATAAAACTACTAATCCTAGCTATGGCAAACTACGTTTGCTTTTTAAACAAATAGGAAAATTCCTCCCTTAAGTGGTATAAAGGGGGATGAGTCATCATGATCCCTGAAACAAGCACTCAAACAGGAGATCTTACAGATATTCATCAACACTTTCAATGCAAAATACAAACCCCTTTCAGAAAAAGCATATAGTAAGCTTTAACACACCTCACTTAGGAACATTGCTTACAACTTAATATTTAAGGATAACCATTTTATGCCTCATTTCATTAGTCAATAAAAGATTTTTAATTGTAAGATTATCTCCCTTAACACAATATTATTTAAAATAGGAAAAAATTGACTATCCAATAGTCAGTTGATTAAAAATTGACATATCAGTAAGATAGAATAGTATGCACTAATTAAAAGTGTTCTTATGTTTGAGGATTTAGGGAAATGTTCATGATAATTGGCTAAATGAAAAAAATTTAAAAATGTACCACATGATTTACATTGTAAAAAATGCATTGAGAATGGATTATATCAGTGATTCTGGGTGGCAGAAAAATAGTTTTATACTGAGTAAAATTATATGCACATATATGTATACAAATATATTTATTTTATATTTGAATGTGTTTTAGATTGTATAGGTGGACACAGAACAAAATGCTTAGATGGAAATATACCAAGTTATTAAGCAGATTATCCAGATTATTACTTGGGTGATAGGACTGCTGATTTTTTTAACTTTTAAATGTAGCCTCCAGAAACTACCAGTAAAATAAATTATTTGAAGTGATCTTGTGCATGCTTGATTCTGTCTTTCCATCCAGCTTTGTCTTTAATGTATGACATCATTGTTTTCATAAAATGACCCCATTTTCACATGTGTGTATATATTCCTTATTCCTTTTTCATGTGGTTATCTGAGTGTATGGTTTTGAGTATATGTTTTGCATCTTGACAATGAATATCCTGCAATTTTATTATCTATGTAATTTTTTTGGATAAATTTAAGTGTCTCCATAGTTCTTTACTCTGTGACCACCAAACCTCATTACATAAATTATCAGCTAACAAACTTTACAGGTGAGGAGAGAGGTAGTAAATTGGTCAAAGGTACAAGTAATGAGACAAAACTGACTTCTGACACCAGATAGAAATCTCTTCAACTGTGATACTTATGAATGTTCCTATTCCCTCTTTTCTCCTTGTCCTACTGTCAGCAGTTGTGTCAGGCACATCCTAGGTGACTCCAGTGATTTATGCCCTATATAATCCTCTCTGCTTAAGTGTAGGCAGATCTGAGACTTGCTTTCAGCCAATAGTTGATGGCAGAGGTATAGGATGTCACTCCCATGACTATGTTATGTTATACAACACTTCATCTTAGGAGACCAGAGGGAAAATTTCCTTGCTGGCCTGATGAAGTAAGCAGCCATGTTGAGGAAATCCATGTGACAAGGAATTGCAGCTAGTTTCTATGGCCTGAAGGAGCCCTGAGCTAAGACAGTGGGACTTGGGTGGCAAGGTCATACAGGCAAGAAAAGTAGCAATAGCTACTTTTTCCCCACAAGGAGCTCGCTGATTGGTAAATGGCATAGGACAGATTCATAGATGTATAGCAGCCAAGAACCTTAAGTGCTAAGGAGATCAACTTGGAGAACAGACCCCGCTAGTGATTATGGGCCCAGGTAATTATCAGAGTTTCATTTGGAACCTCTGAAGAACTTAGGAAATTCATAAGAAAATATAAATTAACCCCAATAATTATTTACTTTTCTTCTTAGTTTTTTATTTTCTTGGAGTTTCTAACAGTGCTTTTAAAAATTTTCTTATTTAGGGTCATAAAACATACAATCTTATCTATGGAATTCTCCTTTCTGGTATTAGGATTTAGGATAGTTAATAACTTTGAGGGGGAGGACTTGGAAAGGGCAAAGGGAAGATCCTCAATTAGGGTCAATGGCAGTCTAGAAATTTTTTTTTCTCTGAAGAATAGCTGTCTGTAGAAGATGGCATTGCTATGCTCCAAAACCCTCATAGACTGTACTGTGACTCACATACAGGGACCTTCCAAACTTTTCATACATCATGTCCATCTGCCACAGACACTTCATATGCTAGGTCATTTGGTAATCTACATCTATTGCAAAGTCTATTCTTGATCTAGGCCACACTGAAAATTGGCAGTTTTGTGGGTTATTCAGTAAATGGAGCACAGCATCAGGATAGAAGGAGGTTTATTGAGCCTAGTGCTCCTCATGAGTTATGGGACCCTGCTATCTCAAAAGTAGTATAATTCTCTGACACATATTTCATAGCCTTACTCAAAAATCTAAGGGGCTTGTTTGTCCCACCACTGACACCTTCAGCCCTTTAGGGCAGCCAGACCATATGATGCAAGCAACAAGGCTGTTGGCACCAGAGCCTGAGCTAACTGCAGAGCCTTTCCTGTCCTAGGCCCCAGTCAAAGCTGGCAGCCTTTTGTGTCACCTGGAATATGGGCCAGACAAGTATTTTCTAGGTGTAAAATGTGTCACCTCTGATCCCAGAGAGGACATCAAGGTGCTATATTTCTCTCTTATAAAGTTAAACTTGGTGTGGTTGAGCCTGTGGTAGTTTAAACTTATTCTCTGGCATACAGCTGGTTTCTTCAGGGGCCAGAAAGATTAAATAAATAGAACTGTGGCATGGGCTCACCTGGACAGCTCCACATCAGGCTTTCTCCAGCTGTCATCCCAGCCTCCTCTTCTCCTTGTCCCAACCTGAAGATCCCATGTGGCTGGACCACAAGGTATCCTGTTAAGGGGAAATGACAGAGGACTTGGTTTTGAACACCTGCAGCATTCCGGAACCGAGGCCCATCCCTGCAGGGTGGGGATGGTCTGGCTTTGGTGACTACCCTGTGAGCCCAGCCAGTGGGCCCTCAGTGCAGACCATCCACAGAGAAGGCGAGAGCATGACCATCCTGGGCAGGGGGCAAACACCATTAGGAATTCCTGACCGGGAGCCTGAGGCTCGACTCATTCAGGGCCCAGACGCCCCTGAGCCGCAGCAGCCCAGAGAGGGAAGCATGAGGGGGTGTGTTCCTGTGGAGGGTCCGTCACCCACGGAGACCAGGTGGCTGTAGTTCTCCAGCGTGACATCCCTGTGGAGGTTCTTCTGAGCAGCGTCCAGCTGCTGCCACTTCTCCTGGGTGAAGTCCACAAACACATCCCTGAAGGTCAACGTTTCCTGCAACAATACACTACTCTTTAGCCCAGCAATTAGCTTGCAGACTGAAATAGTATGTTACATCAAGTGCCCACTCTGTGCCCATCCTTTGTCCTTCATATGTAGAAAGATTTCAGCCCTCCCCACCACACAGCAGAACCCTAACAGATGAGGAGCGGAAGGTTCAAAGTGCAAGGTCACCTGCCCAGGGTCACACAGGTAGGAACTAGGAATCAAAATCCATGTGGTCTGGTTTCTGCACACACACTCTTAGACACGCATTGCCTTTCTCTGTGTAATTGTTGTTATACTGTTCATCATCCACAATTTGACATAGTATGGTATATAGGGTGCTTATGTAACTAAAATTATTTTAAACTATGGGAAAAGAGATGAAGTGTTAGAAATATCTCACCCTGGAAGTTCATTCTTCCAACACGTATTTATTGACTAGAGACCAAGCTGATAAATTCTAATGATGTAAACACCTCCTGAGTTGAAGGAGTTACATACATTCTAGTAGAGGGAGAAAAACACCACTTACAAACTTGCATATGAAAGGGCGAGAGGAAAGGAAGAAGGCAATGGCAGAGGTAGGGTGGGGAATCCCAAAGAGGAAGAACTCAGTTCTGCTTGGGACTGACAGAGAAGGCTTTGAAAGGGATGTAGATCTAGAACAAACAGTTCAAAACACGGCCATTCAGTCATGACCAACAGCACTGATTATCTGATCAATCAGGAGTCAAAGAACAGGACAGAATCTGGCCTGGTCAGTAGATTTAGGTAAGAGAGAAAAGGTCTATATTTGATCTTATCACCACCAAACAAGGATTTACTTCTCTAACTGCCTGGAGAGCAATAACCCACCCATTTCCATTCTGGATCCCATCTTGTCCCACCCACCCTCAGTGGCCTTAAATTCAAGAAGACATGTTGCAGCCACAAGGCCCCTGTGGACCATGTGTGGCACCATTTTACTCAGCTTTGCAGAGGGAGACAGGAAACGGTGGGCCAAAAGGCAGTGACAGGCCTGTGTCGCCAGCAGGAGGACTTCGTACAACCCATTAGCTCAACCTGCCCCTGCCACTCCCCCCCACCATGTGATAGTTGGAGTGCCCAGGAACAAGGCCACACTATCTAACACAGCCAGTATCTGACCTAGAAGCCGAAAGCTGCTCCATACACCAGTATCTCTTGTAACAGACTCCCGGGTACACGTTTTACCAAAAGTTTTACTTTCATTTTAGGTTCAAAGGATTCGTTCGCAAAAGAAACCACTTGTTACTCACACAACAATTTGAATATTTAATAGAGGATTATCTGACTCATTTTCAATATACAGTCATTAAAAGAAAAGAAATAGAAGCAACAGAGAGAAGTAATAGCATATACATCACCAAATTGGGCCATCACCTACATCCAGAATTTAACAGTGCTGGGATGTCCCAAGTAATAGCAATCTGGAGTCCCAATTGGGAGAGGGCCCTGGGCAGTGCCTCCACCCCACTGGTGAGATCAAATCCCAGCTTTGGGGGCTCCTAATCCCTGGCCACAAACTGATACCATCATCAGTTAGTGAACAAAAATGCAGCTCTGGTTTTTCTTTAAACTTTGACAGTGCTGTTTATTCCATTTTCTGAGTCACCAGATTTTCCAGACCCCTGAGGCTGGCCAGGCTTCCAAGAGCTCAAGAAAATTCCAAGACCCATTCCCTCTCTTATCTAAAGAGCTGCTTGATAGCTGGTAACAATCTGCATGCTCATGGGCAGGCATGTAACCCAGGGAGTGTCCAGGCAGGTCAGAAGCAGATCAGAGGCCTGCTCCCCTGCCTCTGAAGCCTGAACAAGACTACTTACATTTTAATTACCCTAACAGCACATTTTCCAGGATCCTGCCAAAGGACATGCTCAGTTATGAGAGTTACCCTGAACCCAAGAAAACCCAAATCAATGGCTTCCTAGCAGCTATTTTCAGTTATTTGCAGGCCTCCCTGTCTAGGTGCAGTTCATTTACCAATCAAGAGTCATATTGATTCTAAGTAACAATGCCTGGTAATACAGCTGTTATTCCACAATTATTGGGTTTCCAGGGACACAAAGCTAAAGCCAGGTTATCTCAGATTTTTGTGATGAGGAGAAAGAGTTTTATTCATATTATATTCAGTGTTATGCTTTAATAATGACAATGAAGAAATTTAAAAACTACTAACAGATTCTACACATACAGGGTCAGAATTTAGTTCAGAACAAAAGCATCTCAAATTGCTGCAGAAAACAGGTTATTAGCAAAATCTGACTACGTATTTATGCAGGGAAAAAGCGTATCATAAAACTGCATTAGCTACCCCACTCCAAATTCCAAAATAAATTACAGATGAATTAGAGATTTAAATGTGTGCAGGATAACCATAAAATTACTAGTTAAAAGTTTTTATAAATGCAAAGTAGCAAAAGTCTTTTCAAGCCATCCCCAAATTCAGAAGACATACAGCTAAACACTGGCAAACTTGATTACCTAGACATTAGAAATATCTAAATTGAAGAAAATATTTTTTAAAATTCTTAAACATCAATATCAAAATAGTAATGATATTTGTTTATTATATAACAATGATCTAATTTCCTTCATACACTAAAATTCTAACAAATCTTAAGAACCACAACCTAATATAGTATAACTGGAGGAATGTGAAATAAATTTATAATAGTATAGCATTTATCACCCTTCAGATTCTTTTTCTTATTGAGATATAATTGACGTATAACACTGTAAAGTCTGGATTTCCCTGGTGGCTCAGCGGTAAAGAATCAGCCTGCAATGTGGAAGATTCAGGTTCCATCCCTGGGTTGGGAAGATCCCCTAGAGAAGGAAATGGCAACTCACTCCAGTATTCTTACCTGGAGAATCCCATGGACAGAAAAGCCTAGTGGGTTGCAGTTCACTGGGTCACAAAGAGTCGGACACTGAGGAACTGAGCACAACACATACAACATATTGACTTGATGCAGTTATATTTTGTAATCTGATTACCACCACTAGCATTAGCTAACACCTCTATCATGTCACACAATTACCATTTCTTTTTTTGTTATGAGAACAATTAAAATCTAGTCTTTTGGCAATTTTGAAGTTTATAATACAGTATCGTTGACTATAATCACTATGCTGGGCATTAGATATCCAGCTAATACTCTTCAGCTTCTTAAACATTAAACAGGCTAATACCTAGTGCAATCAAGTGCATAGAAAAACAACAAAGAAGTTATAAATGATTTAAAGCATTGGGTATGGGTGGAGCAACTGGTTAATATACATCAAAATGTATATTACAAATACTCTTTAATGCAGCAGTGCCATTTCTAGGATTTTACCCTAGAGTTTTTGATAAGTCAGTTAAGAAAAGACAACTCAACAGAATGGATAAAATGTTCATACCAACGGAAATAATTGGTTAACTAAAAATTTTATTTGGATTTTTCTGTTAAGATGGTATGGAAAAACCTGAATGAACTTTTTGGCCAACCCAATATAAGCAGCTGCTAAAGATACAAATAGATTATAAATCTCAATAAAGTTCAAATATATGCTAATTAAATAGTAAGATACTCTTTTTTACCTATAAGGTTAGTAAACATTCAAAAGATAGAGAAGAGCCACTGTTCATGAAGGTATAGGAACATAAGTACTCTTAGTGTGGCAGTTATTATATTTTTTTCTCATATTTTAACCAGGACTCTATCCTACTGACTTCCCTGGTGGCTCAGACAGTAGAGAATCTTGCATGCAATGCAGGAGACCCAGGTTTGATCCCTGGGTCAGGAAGATCCCCTGGATGAAGGAAATGGCAACCCACTCCAGTATTCTTGCCTGCAGAATTCCATGGAGAGAGGAGCCTGGCAGGCTACAGTCCATGGGGTCGCAAAAAGTCAGACTCCACTGAGTGACTAACACTTTCTTTCTACCCTACTGGAATATTTATATGGCCATAAGGATGTTAAAGGCAGCATTATTCATATTAGCTAAAAGAAAAGGGACATGACTCAATGTCCTATATTCCTGGGAATTCAATAATGGTGGCATGACAGTCATATCACCAGGTAACATCGCTTCTGATAAAAATGACCTCTGATAGTAAACAAGCTGCATCTAGACTTGGAGGATGACAGTGTTTAAATTGTTATGGCTACACTCTGAAAAGGCCATGATAACAATTGGCAGTCATGAAAAGATGTCTCATATATTTTTGTTAAATGATTAAAAGCACTTTAGTCAGAGTGAAGAGTGGAGGGATATTCAACATTTCTGTGAGAAGCAGGAGGGATGTTCATACTAAGGGATTGACACAAATCCAGAAATAGCCCATGGTATAAGAGGGAAGAATAAGATGTGTACACAAGTATGTCAGCATGGGGGAAAAGTCCTGTGAGATTGTAACCGAGCAGGACCCTTTGGGGTCTTCCCAGGCAGATGGCCTTCCCTCAGTTCCAAAGAGTAAATTTAATCAAAGAAATGAGCAAATGCAGAAACAAAGGAAAACAGTCAAGCAAGACAAAAGAGTAATAGTTAAGTTATTAAACAAAGTCAAATACTTTTAGTTCCTTCTCAAGGACTATAGATAATACTTCTGAGCCATATCCTTTGAGCTGTTTTGCAGAGACTGAAACCCTCACCAGGCGGAAGAAGTTAACTTCATGTTGACTACAAGCACAAAGACTTGCCAGATGGGTTGGAACAAGAAGGTCGATGATGTTAACTCCCAATTATCTCACCACAAGTCAAACAAAAATATGTTCACCAGCTGATCATGGATCCTATAATCCCCTTCAGTCACCCTCAGTCACCCTGGTTTAAAAAAACCTTTTCCTGACAGTCACCAGGGAGATCGGGTCTTTTAAGCACTAGCTGCCTGGACTCCTTGCTTGGTGCCCTGTAATAAATGCTGCATTTTCCTTCACCACAACCCAGTGTCAGTAGATTTGGCAACTAGATGCAATTTGGTTCAGTAACATGGTGGGGAGTGATCCTTCCTAGCTTGATCCTGCCCTCATGGCAGTCTCTCTCCAAACACTTATAACTTTCTTTTTATATATATATAATTTATTTATTCCTTTTTTTCTTTACATTATCGTGTTGGTTTTGCCATACATTGACATGAATCAAACACTTGTAACTTTCATCTCTCTCCTCTAATAGGGATTTAACTGCCCTCTGTAATCTGGTCCTTCATGGGTGGCTGGAAGTTGAGTCACCACTCCAGCTTTACTCTCTCTCAGCTGGGAGAAGGGACAGTACATTGCAGGTACAGCTCTTGTAGGATCTGCTGTTCTTTGAGCCTTCCTCCTCTTCCCTGGTGTCTTAGTTCAGGGCTGAGGCATCTCCTGCAATTCCCCTCAAAGGAGTTATTCCTAAGAAGGCAGAACCAAACACATTTCTGCAGTTACCATCACTTCAGGACCATATCTCTGCCTCTGACCTGGGAACTTGCCTCTTTATGAGGTCCTCTGTAGACTAAGGAAACCCATGGCAGATCAGCTGGTGTTTGAAGCGGGTGAGCCATGGGCTGTTATGAACCTGACCCTGGAAAGGCAATGACCACACATGAGATGCTATTAGCAAACCATACCATGGAGCAAAGTTGAAGAAAACCTAAATGTTTTACTCAACACAAGGAGGCACAGTTCCTCATTCTAGGTTTAAGAGGTAAGAGCTCAAGCATCTGCTGCCAAGGATTTTGAGCCTCTGGATGCATGCAGGAATCTGGGCCTTTGGACCACCATCTGGTGCTGGATTTGGCCATTGCCGCTGGAGCCACACGCCTGGGCCCATTTGCTGATGTTGAAGAAGACTCATGAGAGTCCCTTGGACTGCAAGGAGATAAAGCCAGTTAATCCTAAAGGAAATCAGTCCAGAATGTTCACTGGAAGGACTGATACTGAAGCTCCAATACTGTGGCCACCTGATGCAAAGAGCTGACTCTTTGGAAAAGATCCTGATGCTGGGAAAGACTGAGGGTAAGAGGAGAAGGGGACAACAGAGGATGAGATGGTGGGATGGCATCACCGACTCAATGGACATGAGTTTGAGCAAGCTCCAGGAGTTGGTGATGGACAGAGAAACCTGGTGTGCTGCAGTCCTGCGGCTGCTAAGTCGCTTCAGTCGTGTCTGACTCTGTGTGACCCCACAGACGGCAGCCCACCAGGCTCCCCCATCCCTGGGATTCTCAAGGCAAGAACACTAGATTGGGTTGCCATTTCCTTCCCCAATGCATGAAAGTGAAAAGTGAAAGTGAAGTCGCTCAGCTGTGTCCAACTCTTCGCGACCCCATGGACTGCAGCCTACCAGGCTCCTCCGTCCATGGGGTTGCAAAGTTGGACATAACTGAGTAACTGAACTGAAGCGAAGGCTTCAATTATCTGCAGACAATGAGATACAACTGCCTTACTTCATTGAGAGTCCAGCCTCTGAAATCAAACTCATCTGCAGGTTTCACTCATTCAGTATAAGAGGTGAGTACCTACTATGTACTTATTCTATGTGTTGGATATACAAGAGTTCCCTGATTGTGTGGAGCTATACTCTAGCAGAAGACAGAAAGTAAGCAACAAACTTAAATAAATTAAGTGTATGTTAGTTCAGTTCAGTGTAGTTCAGTCACTCAGTTGCATCCGACTCTTTGTGACCTCATGAACCAAAGCACACCAGGTCTCCCTGTCCATCACCAACTCCTGGAGTCCACCCAAATCCATAGCCATCTCATCCTCTGTCATCCTCTCCTCTTCCTGCCCCGCAATCCTTCCCAGCATCAGGGTCTTTTCCAGTGAGTCAGTTCTTGACATCAGGTGGCCAAAGTATTGGAGTTTCAGCTTCAACATCAGTCCTTCCAATGAACACCCAGGACTGATCTCCTTTAAGATGGACTGGTTGGATCTCCTTGCAGTCCAAGGGACTCTCAAGAGTCTTCTCCAACACCACAGTTCAAAAGCATCAATTATTCAGCACTCAGCATTCTTTATAGTCCAACTCTCACATCCATACATCACCACTGGAAAAACCATTGCCTTGACTACATGGACCTTTGATGGCAAAGTAATGTCTCTGCTTTTTAATATGCTGTCTAGGTTGGTCATAACTTTCCTTCCAAGGAGTAAGCGTCTTCTAATTTCATTGCAGAAATCACCATCTGCAGTGAATTTTGAGCCCCCCAAAATAAAGTCAGCTACTGTTTCCACTGTTTCCCCATCTATTTGCCATGAAGTGATGGGACCGGATGCCATGATCTTAGTTTTCTGAATGTTGAGCTTTAAGCCAACTTTTTCACTCTCCTCTTTCACTTTCATCAAGAGGCTCTTTAGTTCCTCTTCACTTTCTGCCATAAGGGTAGTGTCATCTGCATATCTGAGGTTATTGATATTTCTCCCAGCAATCTTGATTCCAGCTTGTGCTTCCTCCAGCCCAGCGTTTCTCATGATGTACTCTGCATATAAATTAAATAAGCAGGGTAACAATATACAGCCTTTATGTACTCCTGTTACGTACCTCTGTCTATAGTTCTTTGGGCTCTCTGTCTGTCAGATCTAATCCCTTGAATCTGTTTGCCCCTCCTACTGTGTAATCATAAGGTATTTGATTTAGGTCATACCTGAATGCCCTAATGGTTTTCCCTACTTTGTTTAATTTAAGTCTAAATTTGGCAATAAGGAATTCATTATATGAGCCACAGCCAACTCCCGGTCTTGTTTTTGCTGACTGTATAGAGCTTCTCCATCTTTGGCTGCAAAGAATATAATCAATCTGATTTTGGTATTGACTATCTGGTAATGTCCATGTGTAGAGTCCTCTCTTGTGTTGTTGGAACAGGGTGTTTGCTATGACCAGTGTGTTCTCTTGGTAAAACTGTTAGCCTTTGCTCTGCTTCATTTTGTACTCCAAGGCCAAATATGCCCGTTACCCCTTGACTTCCTGCTTTTGCATTCCAATCTCCTATTATGAAAAGAACATCTTTTCTTGGTGTTAGTTCTAGAAGGTCTTGTAGGTCTTCATAGAACCGTTCAACTTCAGTTTCTTCAGTATTAGTGGTTGGGGCATAGACTTGGATTACTGTGATATTGAACAGTTTGCTTTGGAAACAAACAGATCATTCTGTTGTTTTTGAGACTGCACCAAAGTACTGCATTTCTGATTCTTTTATTACTATGACGGCTGCTCCATTTCTTCTAAGGGATTCTTACCCACATTAGTAGGTATATTGGTCATCTGAATTAAATTCGCCCATTCCGGTCCATTTTAGTTCACTGATTCCTAAAATGTTGATGTTCACTCTTGCCCTCTCCTGTTTGACTAATTCTAGCTTACCTTGATTTGTGTACCTAACATTCCAGGTTCCTATGCAGTACTGGTCTACAGCATCAGACTTTACTTTCACCACCAGACACGTGCACAACTGACTTTCTGAGTGGGTCCTAAATTACATTACATTTATCCTTATAGAAAAAATAAAGAGGGAGATCTCTCTCACACACACACACATGCATACACGAAGGCAGTGTGAAGTTAGAGCAGAGATAGATGCAGTCACATACCAAGGAAGGCCAACATAGCTGGGAGAATCAACAGATTTCCCCTAGAGCCTCCAGAGGGAGTTTGTCTTGCTTTCTGTGTATGGTAACTCCACCACATTTGAGTTTTCAAAGCCTTTGCCATGCTTTTTTGGTCTGTTTCATGTTTGTGCAGCTTTGGGTGAGCCCAGAATATATGTAGTTGCTAAAGCAAATTTGGATATTCTTTTCTTCAGTTGTCTTCTCTTTTGGATTTCTTTCACACTGTCTGACTCTCATGCCCCCAACCCCAAAAGGATGAGGTTATCTCAGAGTTTTAGCCTCCTACTTTGTCCAGCAGTGTCACATGATTGAGATTGCCTTCTCTCTTGGGTGTAAGAAAAAAAGAAAGGAAAAAAAATGAGCAGAATTCCCTCACCATCTTCAGACAACAGGGCCACTGAATTTCATGATATGTATAAGGAAAAAACCTTCCTAAGATTGAGGCAAGACACAACGCAAACGGTCATCCTCTGCTATGGTCTTTGGCAATAGTAAGATAATTTGTCTGGGACAACTGCTCCAAGGGTTGAGCATTGACTTGAGCATTTAATTTCTAAAAGTAGTGATGTGGAGCCAGTGCTATGATAATTCCATATATCAGTGGTTTTTGGACTTCACTGCAGATTGTCATCTAGCAAACTCTGAAATGGATATTATCCTGCAGGAGTTTTATGAAGGACGGCTCTTAGCATCAACACTTGTGAAAGGAAAGGGATGGCAAGGAAGCAGGACTGGGTCAAGAGACAGGTGGAGCTATGAAGCAATCTCAGTGGCTGCTTCAGCCTGTTCTGCGGGGAACTCTGAAGATGGCATGGCCATTTTAGAGCTGTCCACAGTTGAGGTGAGAGGGCTGGGGTCTTAAAATCCTGCATTAGTCAGTCATTGGATATGGGCCACCCCTGGCAGAGGCATGACTTTAGGCAAGACAGGTACATTCAGTTATATGTATAACTAAAATCACCCGGATGTGCACCTGAAACTAACACAACATTGTATATCAATTGTACTCCAATATAAAATAAAAAAATTTAAATACTATATTATCTATATTTAATGATGGAGAAAGCCATACTGAGAAGTTTAAAAATGTACTTATTGTTATTTGAATTACATGAACTTTAGCTTATATATTATTAAATATTAAAATAAATATTAATTTTTTAAAAAAGATAAGATACCTTCAGTTTAGGCAGTCCCAAAAGGGGATATTGACTGAGGGCTGTTGGCCAAAGTCATTCTTAGCAGTTGAAGTAAAAAGTGGCCTGAATGGGGATCTGTGCATGCATACATGCATGCTCGGTTGCTTCCGTTATGTCTGATTCTTTGTGACCCCATGGACTGCAGCCTGCCAGGCTCCTCTGTCCATGGGATTTTCCAGGCAAGAATACTGGAGTGGGTTGTCATGCTCTCCTCCAGGGGATCTTCCCAAGCCAGGAATCAAACCTGTGTCTCCTGCATTCCTGCACTGCAGGTGGATTCTTTACTTCTGAGCCATCAGGGAAGCCTAGGGATCTGAGTGATTCCTTATTATATCCACCACACTCTTTAAAGCAAGTAACACAGTAATCTCCTTTATAAAGCAAAAATTGCAAGAGATGCAAGGAGAATTTATATGAACTCACTAATGATAGGAAGCTTTTAACATACCATTTTCAATTCAAGACAGATCAAAGGAAAGTAGAGTACAGAAAACCTAAATGGTCAATTAATAAGATATAGAATTATGGCTATGTCAACTTTTACGGAGAAGGCAATGGCACCCCACTCCAGTACTCTTGCCTGGGAAATCCCATGGACAGAGGAGCCTTGTAGGCTGCAGTCCACGGGGTCGCTAGGAGTCAGACACGACTGAATGACTTCACTTTCACTTTTCACTTTCATACATTGGAGAAGGAAATGGCAACCCACTCCAGTATTCTTGCCTGGAGATTCCCAGGGACGGGGGAGCCTGGTGGGCTGCTGTCTATGGGGTCTCACAGAGTTGGACACGACTGAAACGACTTAGCAGCAGCAGCAGCAGCAAGTTTTACACCATGATAATTGGGAATATACCTTCTCAAGCACACAAGAAGCCATCATAGACATTGATCATAGTAAGTCACAAAGGGAATATCAGTAGGTTCCATTATATATAGGATGATTATGAACAACATTCCCTGGTTTTATTAACCAGAAATTCTAGCTGGAAATTTTAAAATGTTCTCTTAAAGAATTCTTGAGAAGAATGGAAATAAAAATGAGGTAATGGAGTTAATTTAAAAATAATCTTCATGAAAACATTATATATCAGAAATTATTGGATATAATTTTTTAAAATGTTTAGAGGAATGCAAACTAGTACAGCCACTATGGAGAACAGTGTGGAGATTCCTTAAAAAACTGGAAATAGACCTGCCATATGACCCAGCAATCCCACTGCTGGGCATACACACTGAGGAAACCAGAATTGAAAGAGACACGTGTACCCCAGTTTTCATCACCACATTGTTTACAATAGCCAGGACATGGAAGCAACCTAGATGTCCATCAACAGATGAATGGATAAGAAAGCTATGGTACATATACACAATGGAATATTACTCAGCCATTAAAAAGAATTCATTTGAATCAGTTCTACTCGGATGGACGAAACTGGAGCCCATTATCCAGAGTGAAGTAAGCCAGAAGGAAAAACAACAATACAGTATACTAACACATATATATAGAATTTAGAAAGATGGTAACGATAATCCTGTATGCAAGACAGCAAAACAGACGCAGATGTATAGAACAGTCTTTTGGACTCTATGGGAGAGGGCGAGGGTGGGATGATATGGGAGAACAGCATTGAAACATGTAAATTGTCATATGTGAAATCAATTGCCAGCCCAGGTTTGATGCTAAATTCTGGGTGCTCAGGGCTGGTGCACCAGGATGACCCAGAGAGATGGAATCGGGAGGGAGGTGGGAGGTGGGTTCTGGAAGGGGAACACATGTATACCCATGGTGGATTCATGCCAATGTATGGCAAAACCAACACGATAATGTAAAGAAAATAAATAAATTTTTAAAAAAGAAAAAAAAATGATTAGAGGAAACTCCATACCCTTAAATGCCATCAATAGATATCAACAAATGAATATCAATACCCAATAATGTGAAAAAAATGAAAATGTATGAATTAAATTCCCAATCCAAAGCACTAGGTATGGAACAACAATGTAAAAGCATAGGGAAGAAAGAATAAAGATAAAGGCTGAAATTAAAGAGATAAAACACAGAAAACCTATTTTTTACACCCCATTAGTAAATAAAAAATCTATTTTTGTGTTTCTTGTTTTGTTTTTTTTTTTTGTTTGTTTGTTTTTTTACTGTGCCATGCATCTTGCAGGATTTAGTTCCCCAACCAGAGATTGAACCTGGGCCCACTGCAGTGAAAGTAGTGGACCAACCAGGGAACTCCCAAAACTCCTTTTTCTTGAACAAATTAGTAAAATAGACAAACCACTATTATATTGACTAAGAGCTCCAGTTTAACACTAGACTGAAGGATTTAGCCAATAGAGTTAGACAAGAGAAATTAATCAGAGGTATGTGTGTGCATGCATGTTAAGTTGCTTCAGTCATGTCTGACTCTTTGTGACCCCATGGACAATAGCCCACCAGGCTCCTCTGTCCATGGATTCTCCAGGCAAGAATACTGAAGTGGGTCATCGTGCCCTCCTCCAGGGGATCTTCCTGACCCAGGACTGGAACCTGTGTCACCTGTGACTCCTGCACTGCAGGCAGATTCTTGACCACTGAGCCACTTTGGAAGCCCAGTTAGAGGCATAAGAGTTTGTAAAACAGGAATAAAATGACTTCTGCTTGCAGATGACATGATAGTAAACCTGGAGACCCCTAGAGTCAATAACAAGAACTAACTCAAACAATGAAAGAATTCAGTAATTCAGCAGGATACAAAATTAACATAAAGGAATCAACTGCTCCATGTACACAATAAATACTCAGCAGATGTAATCTTAGAGAAAAATCCATCTACAGTAGCAACAAAAGAGATAAAATCCTTAAGAATAAATTGAGCAAGGAATATGCTAATCTATACAATGAAAATCTTAAAACACTCCTGAAAGACACAAAAGTATCCTTGAACAAATTGAAAGACATTCATTCATCTTGAATAGGATGAGTCAGTATCATAAAGACAATTCTCTCAAAGTTATTTTAAAAATTTACCACACTCTCAATAAAGTACCAATAAGTTTTATTATGGGTCTAGGGAAGTTGAACCTAAACTTTACATGGAAAAACAAATTTGCGAGAATAGCAAAATTGTCTAAGTTTCTTGAACTGGCCAGGTTCTCTTCTGCTACTCCACTGCCACCTCATTTAATCTGGTCCTTCTCTATCTTCAGCTCTCAGCGTCCTGTCCCTTCTGGGAAGACTTTACTATACTCAGACACACACACACACACACACACACACACGCACACACGCACACTGTCTAAGACAGGTATTTTGTCATATACTCTCACAGAACTGTATTCCTCTCCTTTACAGCATTTGGCCCAGTTCAGCGTTATTTACCTCCAGTACTCTTGTCTGGTAAATCCCATGGATGGAGGAGCCTGGTAGGCTACAGTCCATGGGGTTGCTAAGAGTCGGACACAACTGAGAGACTTCACTTTCACTTTTCACTTTCATGCACTGGAGAAGGAAATGGCAACTCTCTCCAGTGTCCTTGCCTGGAGAATCCCAGGGACGGGGGAGCCTGGTGGGCTGCCGTCTATGGGGTCCCACAGAGTCAGACATGACTGAAGCGACTTAGCAGCAGCAGTAGGGTTATTTACACACTGAGGGATTTCTTTGATTAAAGCTGATCTCCTCTCTTAGGCTGAAAGATCATGAGAGTAGAGACACGGAGTATTTTCCTCACCACATGTCTCCTGAGTTCAGTTCAATTCAGTCGCTCAGTCATGTCCGACTCTTTGCAACCGCATGGACTGCAGTATGCCAAGCTTCCCTGTCCATCACCAAATCCCAAAGCTTACTCAAACTCATGTCCATTGAGTCAGTAATGCCATCCAACCATCTCAACCTCTGTCATCCCCTTCTCATGCTGCCTTCAATCTTTCCCAGCATCAGAGATTTTCCAATAAATCAGTTCTTCATATCAGGTGGCCAAAGTATTAGAGTTTCAGCTTCAGCATCAGTCCTTCAAATGAATATTCAGGACTGATTTCCTTTAAGATGGACTGGTTGGATCTCCTTGCAGTCAAAGGGACTTTCAAGAGTCTTCTCCAGCACCACAGTTCAAAAGCATCAATTCTTTTTTTTAAATTTATTTATTTTAATTGGAGGCTAATTACTTTACAATATTGTAGTGGTTTTTGCCATACATTCACATGAATCAGCCAATGGTGTACATGTGTTCCCCATCCTGAACTCCCATCCCTCCTCCTTCCCCATCCTATCCCTCAGGGTCTTCTCAGTGCACCAGCCCTGAGCACCCTGTCTCATGCATCGAACCTGGACTAGTGATCTATTTCACATATGACAACATACATGATTCAATGCTATTCTCTCAAATAATCCCACCCTCACCTTCTCCCACAGAGTTCAAAAGTCTGTTCTTTATGTTTGGGTCTTTTTCTGTCTCGCATATAGGATCATCATTACCATCTTTCTAAATTCCATATATATGTGTTAATATGCCGTGTTGGTGTTTTTCTTTCTGACTTACTTCACTCTGTATAATAGGCTCCAGTTTCATCCACCTCATTAGAACTGATTCAAATGCATTCTTTTTAATAGCTGAGTAATATTCCATTGTATATATGTACCACAGAAAAGCATCAGTTCTTCAGTGCTCAGCTTTCTTTATAGTCCAACTCTCACATCCATACATGACTACTGGAAAAACTGTAACTTTGACTAGATGGACCTTTGTTGGCAAAGTAATGTCTCTGCTTTTTAATATGCTGTCTAGGTTGGTCATAACTTTTCTTCCAAGAAACAAGAGTCTTTTAATTTCATGGCTGCAATCACCATCTGCAGTGATTTTGGAGCCCCCCAAAATAAAATCTCTCACTGTTTCCATAGTTTATCCATCTATTTGCCATGAAATGATGGGACAGGATGCCATGATCTTAGTTTTCTGAATGTTGAGTTTTAAGCCAAATTTTTCACACTCCTCTTCAGCTCTGCACAAATATCTTTGAGTAAATATTGAGACATGAAAAAATTACAAGGTAAGTCCAGCCATTTTTGAGGAAGCTTGATCTTCAGGTCCAGAATTTTCAAAGTATTGGACTTCCCTGGTGGTGCAGTGGTTAAGAATCCTTCTGCCAATGCAGAGGATATGCATTCAATCCCTGGTCCGGGAAGATCCCACGTGCCATGATGCTACTAAGCTCGTGTGCCACAAGTACTGAGCCCACTCGCCTGAGAAGAAGCCATTGCAATGAGAAGCCTACACATTACAACCAGAGAGTAGCCCCCACTAGCTGCAACTACAGAAAGTCTGTGTGCAGCAACAAAGACCCAGTGCATCCAAAAATAAATGAATAAATACAAATAATAAACTATTAAAGATGTGATTTCAGCACCCTTGTTTATAACGTTTGAAACCTCATGAGAAAGAGAGAATCAACAGCAGTAATTTTTACTTTCCCCCATCTCAACCATTGGTCTCATTTTCCCTCAGCCAGGCCTGCAGATTCTGTTCTCACACTGTCTCTCCATCCCTTCCTTTCCTACTGCCATCTACTTCATATTCTCCTCCCCTTTTGCCCCAGTACATCTTCCTGCCTCCATCTCAATTCAGAGTCTTGGACTCTAGCAAGACTATTTTTGGAACTTCGTTTCTGCTAATATAGTCAGTGGTTTGCTTTCAAAGACCAGATATAAAAGTGCTTCCTCCCAGAAGTCAACTATGTGCTTGACATCATGATAAGCTCTGGTATTCAAGACCCCTAACCACACAATTTACAAGCTTCAATGACTTGAGTCTTTACCCAAAGACCGATTGGAAATCATGATAGACTCCAAGGCCAGGAGTGACAAGACTGGAATAAATCACTGATTCAAAATCAGAAGAAAGCAGAGGGGAGACAGAGACCAGCTAAGCAGTTTTTACAGGGGACAGAGGGTGCAAACCTGGGCTAAGGTGGTGGTAGTGGCAATGAGGAGAAGTAAACAGATTAAAGGGCCATGAAGGGACTTCCCTGGCAGCCCACTGGTTAAGACTCCATGCTTCCAATGCAGGAGTGCAGGTATGATCCCTGGTTGGGGAACTAAGATTCCACATGGCATGCAGTGTGGCCAAAAAGGTTTTTTTTTTTTTTAATGAGCCATAAAGAGGTAAGCCAGCCTGCTTTGGCTGATGGATTGGACGGAAGCAGGAGGCAGGACTGAGAAAGAGGGAAGTACCAAGACCAACTCCTAGGTTTTAGTGCATAATAGTTTTCCCATTCACGTATTAAACTTGAGATGACCTTGAGGCAAAGAAGAAGAATTGTCAAATTGGCAACTAGGTTTTTAGATCTGGAGCTCCAGTAAGAAATCTAGGCCAGAAAAGTCAACCTGGGGTTACTGAATAAACCATAGAGATGAAAAATGTCCTAAGACTGAGCCTGAAGGAATTCTAAACATTCTAAAACATTCAATAACTAGCCAGAGAAGGGTAAGCTTCTCATGACAATGACAGTAACTCAGAATACTTGAAGCTTACTCCACATCATGCACTGGGTTTCTATCTATAGCTAGCTAACTAGCTCTATTACATGATTTAATTCTTACAACAACCTTGCAGGGTAGGTACTATTAGGGTCATGAATATACAAAGCCCAGTCTTCCAAGTGCTGAGCTCTGAATGTGCAGCAGTGAAACGAGAGGAGAGCCAAGCGGGAGGTGATATCATCAAAGCTGAAAGAAGAGAGAGTTTGAAGGCAGAATGTGTCTACAGTGTAAGCACTATGGCAAGGTCAATTATACGAGATACTGAAAATGTCTCCTGGATTCAAGAATGCGGAAACCATTAATAAGTTTAGAAAGAACTGTTTAGGTAGCAGTACTGGGTTGGAACCCAGACTGAACTGTGCTGAGAATGAGTAGGAGATGACAGCAGGGAGGGAACAAGTACAGACAACTCCACCGAGAACTTGGGCTGTGAGGAGCGGGCAGAGAAACTGTGACAGCGGGACCAGGGTGTGGCCAGGATGTCTGAAAGGAGGACACACGTGCAGGCTGGAATCCAGCCAGGCTCTGCATTCTGGCTGATAATGTAGGCCTGGGCCCAGGCCCGCAGCCTAAAAGCAGGGGTGCTTTTTACAATGTGGTCAGTCCCCCTTTCTGCAATTCCTCCATCTGGAGGGGCACCTTCTGATTCCTTTAAGGGAGTTGAAGTTAGCAGCAGCAGCTGTGCTAGATGAGGCTGTGACTCAATGGGACTTTAGAGAGACATTTAACTATGCTGAATTCTCACACTGGTGAGAAAAATCTGGCTGAGCAAGTGTGGTTGAATTAACAGGAGGGAGAAGTGGTGACTGATAGGGGGACCAGGGCCTACTCTATTATAGCAAAATAAAGAAAAAGGGGGTGGCAGTTTCACTAACTTTGTTGTTGTTCAGTTGCTCAGTGGTGTCTGACTCTTTGCGACCTCATGGACTGCAGCATTCCAGGCTTCCCTGTCTTTCACCAACTTCTGGAGCTTGCTCAAACTCTTGTCTATTGAGTTGGTGATGCCATCCAACCATCTCACCCTCTGTTGTCCCCTTCTCCTCCTGCCTTCAGTCTTTCCCAGCATCAGGGTCTTTTCCAATGAGTCAGCTCTTCACATAAGGTGGCCAAAGTATTGGAGTTTCAGCTTCAGTATCAGTCCTTAGGTAAGATAAAAAATCACCTTGTAGAAAAAAAAAAACTTTATGGTTTTGTTAATTGCCTGCTGGGGTGAAACAAGTGACCTTGATGATTCCTAGGGGATCTTAGGATCACTGGGTTTTGCTTCTCGTGGTTGCCCTTGAGATGTCGCCATCACTGTCTGTGACCCTTCTGCTGCCTCCCAGCTGTGCCTGGGGCCCAGGAAGATTTGGGACAGTGCCTCTGATCATCTCTGTAAAAATGAACATGCAGCCACTCCCCCTTGAGTCCTGCTCTTCCCTCATGCATAGCCAGGAAGAACTCATGTGCTCTCTGCTGTGGGGCCATAGAATTTTCTCTCTCCCTTCCCCCATGCCTAGCCTAGGGGATGAGCCCATGGAGCACTACTCTCTCCTCTGCTTTTCCAAGATGTTTTATCTAAGTTCTCATATTCCTGTATCAGCTAGCTTTTGCTGTGTAACAGCTCCCTAAAACTTAGCATCTTAAAATCCACATTTATTATTGCTCATAG
>ML663487.1:4347332-4370009 GCA_007570785.1 Antilocapra americana | reverse complement strand
AAAAAAAAGAAAATATACTTAAGATGAATGGCAAACATATAATCTAAGAAAACACAGAACAGTTCTTATATGAGATGATCTTTAAAATGATTCACATAGACAGTATTTTTCAAACTAGTTACTATTTCAAAATAGTAATGAAGTTATAAATAATGGCTCTATCAATGAATCTGTGAACTTCAGTAAATTATTGATTCTAGCTATCAAGTAAGGAAATGCCTTAGAAGATGCTGTTGAAATTGGGATCTGGTGAATTTGTAGAGAATAGGAGAAGAGTAATTCAGGAAAAAGAAATAGCATGAATAAAAACAATGAAAGATATATACCAAGAAGCTATAACTGCTCACTTTATACAGGAGTTTGGTTGTGGCACTAATAACACAAAGCTTTCCATTTCTTTCACCATAATGATGGCTCAGCTTAGGCTCCAGGCAGGTAAGCTGCATTGATTTACAGACTACCTTTGTACATAAGATGAGAAGGAGAAGCTACCTCTTGGTAGCAATCGGAGATATACACAAATTGTCTTTGAGAATGCACAAAATTTACCAATTTAAAGAAGAAATGGTAAAATATAAAGGTCAACCAAATGATAAAATATCTCATCATAGTACCTTAGTCACAGGAGATATCACAAATAAGAAAATAATATATAGTTAAAAAATTAAGAACTACCTTTTCAAAAAAAAAAATCTGCTTTTGAATTGTTGTGTTGGAGAAGACTCTTGAGAGTCCCTTGGCCTGCAAGGAAATTGTGCTAGAAAAGACTCTTGAGAGCCCTTTGGCCTGCAAGATCAAACCAGTCAAACCTAAAGGAAATCAACCCTGAATATTCATTGGACTGATACCGAAGCACCAATACTTTGGCCACTTGATGCAAAGAACTGACTCATTGGGAAAGACTCTGATGCTGGGAAAGGCAAAAGGAGAAGAGAGTGGCAGAGGATGAAATGGTTATATAGCACGACCAACTCAATGGACATGAATTTGAACAAACTCCTGGAGATGGTAGAGGACAGAGGAGACTGGCATTCTGCAATCCATGAGGTTGCAGAGCTGGATATGACTGAGTGACTGAACAACAACAATCAAGTCATCATTTCTACTTACTCTTTTTCTCTGTCTTTGACATATTCCTTCTTTTTCAGAAACAAATTTTATTGTGAAATGTAACACATATACCGAAAAATGAATAAAACATAAAGTAACAACCACTCAGGTCAAGAAATAGAACATTGACAATACCACTAGAAGCCTTCCCCATATCTGTCTCTCCCTACTAAAGAAGTATTGTCTATCCTGAATTTTATGGCTATCATTTTTTTGCAGTTTTAATGGATTTACCAACCTACTTATGCATCCTTAAATAATAAAAATGTTCATCTGTTTTTGAGATTTATACAAACAGAATCACAATGTATGTATTTTTTATGATCTTTCATTTAACATTAAACTTCTAAAGAGTAAATCAACAGGTTGCATTGTATTTGCTTCAGGTTCATTCCTGTAAGATAATCCATTATATGAAAATAATGCAACACATTTATCCATTGTAATATTTATAGACATTTGGGTTACTTAAATTTGTCAGATATTATGTTTCATCATAAGTATCTTTACATATGAAAGATAATGCCAAATTGTTTTCCAAAGCAGTTGTAGGATTTTCATTCCCATCAGATATTTTTGAGAATTGCTTTTATACCACATCTTTGACAAAACATGGTATTGCAACACTTTAATTTCAGTTAACATGGTTGTCTGTAAATGATACAAACTCTTGTGCTTTAGCTTTGTGTTTCTCTGATTAATGATGTTGAGCACTTTATCATATGTTTATACACTGGTGGAGTCCCTTCTTTTGTGAATTCTCTGTCCAAGTCTTTCTGTCAATTTTCTTATTAATTGTCTGCTTTTCCCTTATGATTGTGAAAATGTACTATGTGTTCTCAATAACAGTTATTTGTAATATGTATCTTATAGTCCATTTTCTAATTTGTAGTTGTTTGTTTCACTTTCTTGTGGTATCATTTAATAAATAGTTTTATAATTTTAAAATAATATAAAGTAACAACATTTTTATAATTAGCAATTTTATTGAAATTGGTAAAGGATTATTTCCTTGCTATGAGATCATAATGATTTTACTCCTGTCCCACATTATTTAGCCATTTTTTGGGGGGCTATCATATATAGAACTGTAATTTGCAGGAGTTGGTTTTTGGCTGAGTGGTGTGATTTAGCCAGAGATTGAGCCCAATGGCTATTTCTGAGAAGCAATTTATACACTTGCATCCACCCACAGCTAGTGGGGGTTGGGTGCAGAGGCTCAGGCTGTGGGGATCAGTACTCAGGCAAAGGATTGGGGCTGAATGCCATGAAGGTACTCTGAGGGGGCTAATATGACACAGCAGAGGCAGGGCAGTGAAAATTCTGGGGCCGCCAGAGAAACAAAAGATTACTCACACAGGAAGCTTCTAATGCTGCACTCTAACTTCTGACAGGCTCACAGAACACAGGACGATGCCCTAGTGAATACAGAAGAGGGCGATCCAGCTGTGGTCTATGTCCCCAGAGCCAGAAAAGCAGGTGCACAACTGCCAGAGATGGAAGGCAAGGGAACTCTACAGCCTTAGACCCAGAGATCTTATCTACTGCCAAGCCATTAGCTCCCTTTTGTTGCTACCCATGGCTTCTTGGTGTCCTTAGTGGCTTGGATCTGATAAATATGTCACAATGCAAGACCAGCTCCCCTGGGGAAGTACATGACACACCTAAGACTGTGGCAACCCCTGCATGGCCTAGCTAGGAGCCCAAACAGCTTGTCTCTGCTGAGGGTCCCCCAAACCAGGACCAACTTCCCTGGTAGATGCACAGCCCATCTTGGGCTGTGGCGAACCCTGGTGTGGTCCAGTCACAGAAAGTGATTCCCACATATACTGGGGATGTTTACAGTATCCCTCCCTTTCCACAGTACAACTGAGCCAATAAGCCCAAATAAGTGGCTGCTCTGGCCCCCTTGTGTCAGGATGGAGATCATACACTGGAGAAAGACTTGCAAGCCTGGATCAAAAAAATCAAAGCAGAAGATTGAGTAAATGAAGAAGGGGGTATCACCCTGGAAATAGCAGGTGCAGTGGATCAAAATCCCTCAATTAACCTGAGACTGTGCACTTTGGGGTATACTATAGTCTTTGAGAGCAAGTACTTGCAGGAGCAAGGAAAGATCTGAGTCTGAACTGAAACCACATGGCCTACAAGTCCAGAGACCTTCCAAGATGTATTGGAAGACCTTCTGAGTAGGCAAGTCGACAAGAACAGGAAAACAGAGAAAACACATGGACATTCCTCTCACTAGTGAAGGGAAGTGAAGTTGCTCAGTCATGTCTGACTCTTTGCAAACCCATGGACTGTAGCCTACCAGGTTCCTCCGTCTGTGGGATTCTCCAGGCAAGAATACTGGAGTGGGTTGCCATCTCCTTCTTCAGGAAATCTTCCCAACCCAGGGATTAAACCCGGGTCTCCCACATGGCAAGCAGATGCTTTACCATCTGAGCCACCAGGGAAGTCACTACCACCCTACAAATACTTCCCCTCCTTATTTTAAAAATTTATCTGTTATGGGAGAATAGCATTGAAACATGTAAATTGTCATATGTGAAATGAATCGCCAGCCCAGGTTTGATGCATGATACAGGGTGCTCAGGGCTGGTGCACCAGGATGACCCAGAGGGACAGAATCGGGAGAGAGTTGGGAGGGTCTGGAAGGGGAACACACGTATACTCATGGTGGATTCGTGTCAATGTATGGCGAAACCGACACAATAATGTAAAGAAAAAAATAAATAAATATAAAAAAATACATTTTATCTGTTAATAATCCCCCCACTTTTTTCATATTGTCCTAGTATGATCCTTTATTAATCTTTAAAGTTTGTTTCTTATAACCTACTTTTACTTTTTTCTAAAAAAAAATTAAAAACCCATTTTAAAAATAAATTCCCTATTTTTTATTTTTGTGTTACATATTTTGTTGATATTGTACTTTGAACATATAATTTTTATTCTAGGTTTTAATTTTTACTTTTTGATATTTTATTATTAATTTTGTATCCTTGAGAGTCTAATTTTTACTACCCATATTTTAGGGGCTTGATTATTGGCTTGAGTGCTCTCTTCTTTTTGGACTCTCTCTTTTCTCCTTTTTGTCACCTTTTTCTTTTTCCTTCCTCTGTTCCCTATTTAAGTCTGTGAATCTCTTTGGGTGTTCCTGGTTGGTGAGCATTGTTTCACTATTAACCTAGGAGATTTGTTTTCTGTACTATGTGGCCTGAGAAATCTTGGTGCTACTTTAAGGGGTCAGGCTTGAACCCCAGAGGCAAGAGATTCAACTCCAGGAATTTGGTCCATCAGAAAACTCCCACCCCTTAACAGATGAGAGTGTGCCCAAAGGCTTCCATATCTACATTGAGACCAAGTTCCACCCAAGAGCCAGCAAGCCCCAGTGCAGGACCCCTCACCCTATCTTCAGAAAAACAGGAATACAACTTTGTACATTATCTGACAGGCTGCCCAAAGCCATACCAAACCCATAGACACCTCAAAACACAGTACTGGACACAGCAGTGCCCTTTAGAGAGATGAGATCTAGCTCTATCAATGAGAACACAGGCATATGTCTGCCCAACCAGGAAACTTAACACCAGGCAGTGGTCCAACCTAAGCCATGAGGGGTAGACTTCACAATTAAGAGGAAATATGGCCTTTCAATCTGCAGAAATGAGACCCCAAACAGTAAACTAAACAAAATGAAAAGGCAGAGAAATATGTAATAGAAGGAACATGGTAAAAGCCTACTAGACTCAACAAACAAGGAAGAATTAGAGAGTCTACCTGAAAGAGAATTCAGAATAATGATAGTAAAGATGATCAAAAATCTTGAAAACAAAATGGAGACATGGATAAACAGACTTGAGGCACAGGTTGAGAAGATGCAAGCAGTGTTTAACAAGGACCTAAAAGAATTATAGCATAAACAATCAACAATGAATAACACAATAACTAAGATAAAAAAATACACTGGAGGGAAACAGCAGTAGGGTAACTGAGGCAGGAGAATGGATAAATGAGCTGGAAGATAAATGTTTGAAACAACTGAAGCAGAGCAGAATAAAGAGAAATAAATGAAAGAAATGAGGAAAGCCTCAGAAACCTCTGGGACAACATTAAGTGTCCCAGTATTCAAATCATAGGAATCCAATCAGGAAGGGACATGAAAAAATATTTTAGGAGATTATAGTAGAAAAATTCCCTAAAATGGGTAATAAAATAGACACACAAGTCCAGAAAGCCCAGAGACTCTCATACCAGATAAACCCAAGGAGTAACATGCAAAGACACATAATAATCAAACTAAAAAAAAATAAACACCAAAAATATATATTAAAAGCAGTGTGTCCAACTCTTTGCGACCCTATGGACTATAGTCCACCAGGCTCCTCTTGCCATGGAATTCTTGAGAATACTAGAATTGGTTGCCATTCCCTCCTCCAGGGAATCTTCCTGACCCAGGGATCGAACCCATGTATCTTACATCTCCTGCATTGGCAGGTATATTCTTTACCATTAATGCCACCTGATTAGCCCCAAGGAAGCAATAAACAACATACAAGTGGATCCCCATAAGACTAACAGCTTATCTTTCAATAAAAACGCTGCAGGCTAGAAGAGAATGGCAGGGTATACTTAAAGTGATGAAAGGGAAAAAAAAATATTACAACCAAGATTACTCTATCCAGCAAGGATTGCATTCAGATTCCAGGGAGAAATGAAAAGCTTACAGACAAACAAAAACTAAGAGGATTCAGCACCACCAATCCAGCACTTCAACAAATGCTAAATGAACTTGTCTTGACAGGAAACACAGAAAAGGCTCATAAAACAAACCCCAAACCAATAAACTCGATGGTAACAGGATCATACTTATCAATAATTATCTTAAAAGTAAGTGGGATTAATGTTCCAACCAAGAGATATAGATTGGCTGAATGGATACAAAAATAAGATCCCTATATAATGCTGTCTACAAGAGATCCACCTCAAACTGGGGGATGCATGAAGACTGAAAGTGAGGGGCTGGAAAAAGATATTAAAAGGAATATCAAAAGAAAGCGGGAGTAGCAATACACATATCAGTTAAAATAGACTTTCAAAAAACATTGCAAGAGATAAATAGGGACACTATATAATGATCAAGGGATCAATCCAAGAAGAAGTCATAACAATTGTAAATATATAGGCACCCAACATAGGAGCATCTCAATATGTAAGGCAAATACTAATAATTATTAAAGGAGTAATTGACAGTAACACAATAATAGTGTGAGACTTTAAATACCCCACTCCCATCAATGGACAGATCATCCAGAAAAAAAGTATTAGTAAGGAAACGTAAGGAAACAGAAGCTTTGAATGATACATTGACCTAGTTAGACCTCATTGATATCAACAGGGTATTTCATCCAAAAAACAATAGATTTCACTTTTCTTCAAGTGCACATTGAAAATTCTCCAGGATAGATAATATCTTGGGCCACAAATCAAGCCTTGGTAAATTTGAAAAAATTGGGATCATTTCAAGCATCTTTTCTGATCACAGCACTGTAAAACTAGATATCAACTACAGGAAAAAAAAAAACTATGAAAAACAAAAACACATGGAGGCTAGATAATATGCTTCTGAGTAACCAACATATCACTGAAGAGATCTAAAATGAAGTCAAAATATGCCTAGAAAAAATAAAAATGAAAACATGACAATTCAAAACCTATTGGATGCAGTAAAAAACAGTGTTAAGAGGGAAGTTTGTAACAGTAAGGTCATCCCATACCATTCAGAATGACCATCATCAAAAAGTCTACAAATAATAAATGCTGGTGAAGGTAGTTCAGAAAAAACCCTCCTACACAGCTGGTGGGGATGTAAATTGGTGCAGCCACTATGGAGGACAATATGAAGGTTTCTTTAAATACTAAAAAGAAAGACCCAGCAAAACCACTCCTGGCCACATATCTGGAGAACACTAGCAGAACCACTCCTGGGCATACATCTGGAGAAAACCATAATTTGAAAAGACTCATGCACCCCAGTGTTCATAGCATCACTATCCACTATACCTAAGACATATAAGAAACTTAAGTGTTCATCAACAGATGAATAGATTAAAAAATGTGATATATATACATAGAAAATAATTAAATAATGCCATTTAAACAACATGAATGTACCTAGAGATATTCATACAGACAGAAGTCAGAGAAAGACAAATAAATGATATTACTTGTCAGTGGAATCTAAAAATTGATACAAATGAAATTGTATACAAAAAGGAAATAGACTCAGATACATATCCTATGTTTATAAATTGGAATAATTTCTATTGTTAAAATGGCCATACTACCCTAAGAAATCTATAAATTTAATGCAATCCCTATCAAAACATCCAAAGCACTTTTCACCAACAAGGACAAATAGTTCTAAAACTTATATGGAATCACAAAAGTACCTGAATAACAAAAAAAAAATTTGCTGGAGGAATCATGCAATCTGATTTAAGACTATATTACAAAGCCACAGTAATCAAAATAGTATGATACTGCCACAAAACACTTATGCATTGATAGAGCATAATAGAAAGTCCAGAAATAAACTCACACAATTATAGTCAATTAATTCATGAGAAAGTAGGCAAAAATATGCAATTTAGAAAAAAATGTGTCTTCATTAATGGTGCTGGGAAAGTTGGACAGCTACATGTAAATTAATGAAATTAGAACATTTTCTTTTATCATGAATAAAATAAATTGAAAATGCATTATAGACCTAGGCCTAAATGAGTTTCACTGGTAGCTCAGCTGGTAAAGAATCTGCCTGCAATGCAGGAGACCTTGGTTTGATTCCTGGATAGGAAAGATCCCCTGGAGAAGGGAGAAGCTACCCACTCCAGTATTCCTGGGCTTTCCTGGTGGCTCAGTTGGTAAAGAATCCACCTGCAATGTGGGAGATATGGGATCAATTCCTGGGTTGGGAAGATCCCCTGGAGAATGGAACAGCTACCCACTCCAGTATTCTGGCCTGGAGAATTCCATGGTCTGTATAGTCCATGGCATCACAAAGAGTTGCACACAGCTGAGTGAATTTTACTTTCATATACACCTAAATATAAGACCAGAACCCATAGAACTCTTAAAAAGTAACATAGGCAGAATACTGTTTGACATAATCCTTGGCAATAATTTTTGGAATCTCTTTCCTAAGGCAAGTGAAACCAAAACAAAATTAAACAAATCGTACCTAATTAAAAGCTTTTCCACAGCAATGGAAATCACTGACACAATGAAAAACCTACCAAGTGAGAGAAAATATTTGCAAATAATATGACCAGTAATGAATTAATATAGAAAATATAAAAATTTCACACTTTCAATATTAAAAATTGATTTAAAATAGTCAGAAAAACTGATAGATTATTTTCCAGAGAATATATGCAGATGGCCAATGGGCACAGCAAAAGATACTCGAAACACTCAACACTGCTAATGATTAGAGTAATGAAAATCAAAATCAAACTGAGATATCACCTCATACTTATCGGAATGACTATCATCAGAAAGCCGACAAACGAAAAATGTTAGCAAGTGTGTGTGTGTGTGTGTGTATTTAAAATATAGTGTTGTTGTTCACTTGCTAAATTATGTCTGAGTCTGAAACTCCATGGACAGCAGCATGCCAGGCTTCCCTGTCCTTCACCATCTTTGGAGTTTGTTCAAACTCATGTCCATTGAGTCAATGATGCCATCCAAGCAACTCATCCTCTGTCATCCTCTTCTCCTGCCTTCAGTATTTCCCAGCATCAGAGTTTTTTCCAATAAATTGGCTCTTTGCATCAGGTGGCCAAACTATTAGAGCTTCAGCTTCAGCATCAGTCCCTCCAAAGAATATTAAGGGTCAATTTCTTTTAGGAACGACTCTTTTGATCTCCTTGCTGTCCAAGGGACTATCAAGAGTCTTCTTCAGCACAACAGTTTGAACACATCAATTCTTTGGTGGTGCTCAGCCTTCTTTATGGCCCAACTCTCACATCCATACATGACTACTGGAAAAACCATAGTTTATACTATACAGACATTTGTAGGCAAGGTGATACCTCTGCTTTTAAATATGGTGTTTAGGTTTGTCATGGATTTTCTTCCATGGAGCAAGTGTCTTTTAATTTCATGGTTGCAATCACCATCTGCAGTGATTTTGGAGCCCAAGAAAATAAAGTCTCTCACTGTTTCCATTTTCTCCCCATCTATTTGCCATGAAGTGGTGAAATGGGATGCCATGATCTTTGTTTTTTGAACGTTAATTTAAAAATTAATTTATTTAATTGGAGGCTAATTACAATATTGTGCTGGGTTTTGCCATACATTGACATGAATCAGCCATGGGTGTACATGTATTGAATGTTAATTTTTAAGCCAGCTTTTTCACTTTCCTCTTTCACCTTCATCAAGAAGCTCTTTAGTTCCTCTTTGCTTTCTACCGTTAGAGCAATATCATCTATGTATCTGGGATTATTGGTATTTCTCCTGGCAATCTTGATTCCAGCTTGTGGTTCATGCAACCCATCATTTCACATGATGTATTCTGCATACAAGTTAGATAAGCAGGGTGACACTATACAGCCTTTATGTACTCCCTCCCCAATTTTGAATCAGTCTGTTGTTTCATGTCCAGTACTATCTATTTCTTCTTGACCTACATACAGGTTTCTCAGGAAACAGGTAAGGTGGTCTGGTTTTCCTGTCTCTTTAAGAATTTTCCACAGTTTGTTGTGATCCACACAGTCAAAGGCTTTAGCATAGTCAATGAAGCAGAAGTATACGTTTTTCTGGAATTCTCTTGCTTTTTCAATGATGCAGTGAATGTTAGTGGAGCTCTGGTTCCTCTGCCTTTTCTAAACATCTGGAACTTCTCAGTTCATGTACTGTTGAAGCCTAGATTGAAGCATTTTGAGCATTATCTTGCTAGCATGTGAAATGATTGCAATTTTGTTGTCAAATGAAATTTAAACATTCTTTGGAATTGTTCTTTGGGATTGGAATGAAAACTGACCTTTTCCAGTCCTATGGCAACTGCTGAGTTTTCCAAATTTGCTGGCATATTGAATTCAGCACTTTAACAGCATCATCTTTTAGGATTTGTAAAAGATAAATATTGAACCATATTTAAATCCCTGGAACAAATCTCACTTGACTATGTTGTATGGTTCTTTTCACATTTGGTCAAATTCCCTTTTCTAATATTTTGTTGAGAGTTACAACTATATTTATGAGAGATATTGGCCTATAATTTTCTCTTTTTGTATTGTCTTTATATAGTTTGGTATAGTTTGGTATCACCTCCATTAGCTGTGTTCATAGTAATGCTTCCTAAGGCCCACTTGACTTCACACTCCAGGATGTCTGGCTCTAGGTTTGTGACCATAGCATCATAGTTATTCATGTCATTAAGACATTTTTGTATAGTTCTTTGTGTAGTCTTGCCACCTTTTCTTAATCTCTTCTGCTTCTCTTAGGTCCTTGCCATTTTTGTCCTTTATTGTGTGCATCTTTACATGAAATATTCCCTTGGTATCTCCAGTTTTCTTGAAGTGATCTCTAGTCTTACCAATTCTATTGCTTTCCTTGCATTGCTCATTAAGAAGGCTTTCTTATCTCTCCATGCTATGCTTTGGAACTCTGCATTAAGTTGGATATATCTTTCTCTTCCTCATTTGCCTGTAGTTTCTTTTCTTTTCTCAGCTATTTGTAAGGCCTCCTCAGACAAACACTTTGACTTCTTGCATTTCTTTTTCTTGGGGATACTTTTGATCACCACTACTTGCACAATGTTATAAACCTCTGTCCATAGTTCTTCAGGCACTCTCTCTACCAGATCTACTTCTTTGAATCTATTTCTTACTTCCACTCTGCAGTCATAAGGGATTTTATTTTGGTCATACCTGAATGGTCTAGTGGTTTTCCCTACTTTCTTAAATTTAAGGCTAATTTGCAATAAGGAGCTTATGATCTGAGCTACAGTCAGCTCCAGGTCTTGTTTTTGTTCACTTTATAGAGCTTTTGCATCTTTGGCTGCAAAGCATATACTCAATCTAATTTCAGTATTGACTATTTGGTAATGTCCATGTGTAGAGTCATCTCTTGTGTTGTTGGAAGAGGTTGTTTGCTATGACCCTTTGGCTATGAAGTTTGCTACCCTTTACTATGACGTTCTCTTATCAAAACTGTTAGCATTTGTTCTGCTTCATTTTGTACTCCTAGCCCATACATGCCTTGTTCGTCCAGGTATATCTTTTTTATTTTGCTTGTTTTATTTTAAAATTAATTTATATATTTAAATTGGAGGCTAGTTACAATAAGGTGGTTTTTGCCATACATTGACATGAATCAGCCATGGGGGTACATGTGTCCCCCCCATCCTGAGCCCCCCTCCCACCTCCCTCCCCATTCCATCCCTCAGGGTTGTCGCAGTGCTCCAGCCCTCAGTGCCCAATTACATGCATCGAACCTGGACTGGTGATCTGTTTCATGTATGGTAATATACATATTTCAATGCTATTCTCTCAAATTATCCCACCCTAGCCTTCTCCCACATAGTCCAAAAGTCTGTTCTTTATATTTGAGTTTCTTTTACTGTCATAAATATAGGGTCATTGTTACCATCTTTCTAAATTCCATATATATGCCTTAATATTACTGTATTGGTATTTCTCTTTCTGACTTACTTCACTCTGTATAATCGGCTCCGGTTTCATCCATCTCATTAGAATTGACTCAAACATGTTCTTTTTTATAGCTGAGTAATATTCCTTTGGGTGTAGTACCACAACTTTCTTATCCACTCATCTGCTGATGGAGCTCTAGGTTGCTTCCATGTCCTAGATATTGTTAACAGTGCTGCAGTGAACATTGGGGTACATGTGTCTCTTTCAATTCTGGTTTCCTCAATGTGTGCCCAGCAGTGGGATTGCTGGGTCATATGGCAATTCTATTTCCAGTTTTTTAAGTAATCCTCCACCCTGTTCTCCATAGGGGCTGTACTGGTTTGCATACCCACAAACAGTGTAAGAGGGTTCCCATTTCTCCACACCCTCTCCAGCATTTATTGTTTATAGACTATTTGATGGTGGCCATTCTGACCAGCATGAGATGGAACCTCATACTTGTTCTGATTTGCATTTCTCTAATAATGAGTGATGTTGAACTTTTTATGTGTTTGTGTTTTTATGAGTTGATCTTTTTATGTGTTTGTTAGCCATCTGTATGTCTTCTTTGGAGAAATATCTGTTTAGTTCTTTGATCCACTTTTTGATCAGATCATTTTTTTTTCTGATATTGAGCTGCGTGAGGTGCTTGTATACTTTGGAGATTAATTCTTTGACAGTTGTTTCACTTGCAATTATTTTCTCCCATTTTGAAGGCTGTGTTTTCACCTTGCTTAAGGTTTCCTTCATTGTGCAAAAGTTTTGTAGTTTCATTAGTTCCTATTTGTTCATTTTTCTTTTTATTTCTATTACTCTGGGAGGTGGGTCATAGAGTATCTTGCTGTGATTTATGTCAGAGAATGTTTTATGTTTTCCTGTAAGAGTTTTTTAGTTTCTGGTCTTACATTTAGATCTTTAATCCATTTTGAGTTTATTTTTGTGTATGGTGTTAGTAAGTGTTCTATTTTCATTCTTTTACACATAATTGACCAGAATCACTTTTTAAAGAAATTGCATTTTCTCTATTGTATATTTTTGCCTCCTTTGTCAAAGATAGGGTGTCCAGAGGAGGGTTAATTTATATCCAGGCTTTCTTTCTTGTTCCATTAATCTATATTTCTGTCTTTATGTCAGTACCATACTGTCTTGATGACTGCAACTTTGTGGTATAGTCTGAAGTCAGGCCGGTTGATTCCTCCAGTTCCTTTCTTCTTTCTCAAGATTGCTTTGACTATTTGAGGTTTTTTTGTGTTTCTATACAAATTGTGAAATCATTTGTTCTAGTTCTGTGAAAAATACTGTTAGTAGCTTCATAGAGATTGCATTGAATCTATAAATTGCATTGAGTAGTATACATATCATTTTCACTATATTGATTCTTCCAATCCACTAACATGGTATATCACTCCATCTATTTATGTCATCTTTGATTTCTTTCGTCAGTGTTTTATAGTTCTCTGTATCGAGGTCTTTTCTTTCTTTATATAAGTTTATTCCTAAGTATTTCATTCTTTTTGTTGCAATCATGAATGTGATTTTTTCCCTTAATTTCTCTTTCTGTTTTCTCATTATTAGTATATAGGAACGCAAGGGGTTTCTGCATATTAATTTTATATCCTGCAACTTTACTATATTCATTAATTAGCTCTAGTTATTTTCTGGTGGTGTCTTTAGAGTTTTCTATGTAGAGAACCATGTCATTTGCAGACAGTGAGAGTTTTACTTCTTTTCCAATCTGGATATTTTATTTCTTTTTCTTCTCTGATTGCTGTGGCTATGGCTTCCAAAACTATGTTGAATAATAGTGGTGAGAGTGGGCACTCTTGTCTTGCTCCTGACTTTAGGGGAAATGCTTTCAATTTTTCACCATTGAGGATAATGTTTGCTGTGAGTTTGTCATATATGGCTTTTATTATGTTGAAGCATGTTCCTGCTATGCCTGCTTTCTCTAGAGCTTTTTATCATAAATGGGTGTTGAATTTTGTCAAAGGCTTTCTCTGTTTTTATTCAGATAATCATATGGTTTTTATCTTTAAATTTGTTAATATGGTGTATTACTTTGATTGACTTGCAAATATTGAAGAAGCCTTGCATTTCTGGGATAAAGCCCACTTGGTCATGATGTGTGTATTTTAATATATTTTGAATTCTGTTTGCTGGAATTTTGTTGAGGATTTTTACATCCATATTCATCAGTGATATTGCCCTGTGAAAGTGAAAGTTGCTCAGTCATGCCTGACTCTTTGTGACCCTATGGAATATATAGTCCATGGAATTCTCCAGGCCAGAATACTGAAGTGGGTAGCCTTTCCTTCTCCAGGAGATCTTCCCAACTCAGGGATCAAATCTGGGTCTACCGCATTGCAGGTGGATTCTTTATCAGCTAAGCCATAAGGGAAGCCCCAATATTGGTCTGTAGTTTTCTTTTTTTGTGGCATCTTTGTTCGGTTTTGGTAATAGGGTGATGGTGGCCTCATAGAATGAGCTTGGGAGTTTACCTTCCTCTGAAATTTTCTGGAAGAGTTTGAGTAGGATAGGTGTTAGCTCTTCTTTAAATTTTTGGTAGAATTCAGCTGTGAAGCCATCTGGTCATGGGTTTTTCTTTGTTGGAAGATTTTTTATTACAGTTTCAATTTCTGTGCTTGTGATGGGTCTGTTAAGATTTTCTATTTCTCCATGGTTCAGTTTTGGAAGGTTATACTCTTCTAAGAATTTGTCTATTTCTTCCAACTTGTCCATTTTATTGGCATATATTTTTTCATAGTAGTCTCATGATCCTTTGTATTTCTGTGTTGTCTGTTGTGATTTCTCCATTTTTATTTCTAATTTTATTGATTTTATTCTTCTCCCATTTTTCTTGGTGAGTCTGCATAGTGGTTTGTCTACCTATCTTCTACAGAACCAGTTTTAGTTTTGATGATTTTTAATAGTGTCTCCTTCATTTCTTTTTAATTTGTTTCTGCTCTGATTTTTTCTGATTTCTTTCCTTTTACTAACTCGGTGTTCTTTTCTTCTTTTTCTAGTTGCTTTAGGTGTAAAGTTAGGTTGTTTATTTGATGATGCTCTTGTTTCTTGAGCTAAGCTTGTATTATTATGAACCTACCTCTTAGCACTGCTTTTACTGAATCCCATAGGTTTTAGGTTGTCGTGTTTTCATTTTCATTAGTTTCTATGCCTATTTTGATTTCTTTTCTGATTTCTTCTGTGATCTGTTGGTTATTCATAAGCATAGTTTGAGTTTCCATATGTTTGTGTTTTGTATTTTTTATAGTTTTCCCCTTGTACTTGACATCAAATCTTACCATATTGTGATCAGAAAAGATGATTGTAATAATTTCAGTTTTTTTCAAATTTACCAAAGCTAAATTTATCACCCAGAATGTGATCTATCCTGGAGAATATTCCATGTGAACTTGAGAAAAGGATGAAATCCATTTTTGTTTTTGGTGAAATGCCATATATATAAATTATGTCTAAGTCGTCCATTGTATCATTTAAAGCTTGTGTTTCTTTGTTAATTTTCTGTTTAGTTGAGATATCCATAGGCGTGAGTGGAGTATTAAATTCCCCTACTATTATTGTGATACCATTAATTTTCCCTTTCATACTTGTTAGCATTTGCCTTACGTATTGATGTGTTCCTCTGTTGGGTGCATATATATTTATATTTGTTATGACTTCTTCTTTGACTGATCCCTTGAAAATTATGTAGTGTCCTTGTCTCTTATAATAGTCTTTATTTTAAAGTCTATTTTATCTGATATGAGTATTGCTATTCCTGCTTTCTTTCGGTCTCCATTTGCATGAAATATCTTTTTCCAGCCCCTCACTTTCAGTCTGTATGTTCCCCTATGTTTGATGTGTGTTTTTTTTAGACAGTATTTATAGTAATTTTGTTTTTGTATCCATTTGGCCAATCTTTGTCTTTTGGTTGGGGCATTTAACCCATTTACATTTAAGATAATTATTGATAAGTATGATCCTGTTACCTTTTACTTTGTAGTTTTGGGTTCATTTTCATAAACCTTTTCCATGTTTATTGTCTTAAGAAGATCTTTTAGCATTTGTTGAAGAGCTGGTTTGGTGGTGCTGATTTCTCTCAACTTTTGCTTGTCTGTAAAGCTTTTGATATCTCCTTCCTATCTGAATGAGATCCTTTGTGGGTAGGGTAATCTTAGTTGTAGGTTTTTCTCTTTCATCAATTTAAGTATGTCTTGTAATTCCCTTCTAGTCTGAAGAGTTTCTATTGAAAGCCCAGTTGCTATATTTATGGGGATCCCCTGGTATTTTATTTGTTGCTTTTCCCTTGCTGCTTTTAAAATATGCTCTGTTGCTGGGAAAACTTGACAGCCACTTGTAAAAGAATGAAACTAGAACACTTTCTAACACCATACACAAAGATAAACTCAAAATGGATCAAAGGTCTAATCATCATAAGACCAGAAACTATAAAACTCCTAGAGGATAACATAGGCAAAACATTCTCCGACATAAACCAAAGCAGGATCCTCTATGACCCACCTCCCAGAATATCGGAAATAAAAGCACAAATAAACAAATGGGACCTAATTAAAATTAAAAGCTTCTGCACAACAAAGGAAACTATAAGCAAGGTGAAAAGACAGCCTTCAGAATGGGAGAAAATAATAGCCAATGAAGCAACGGACAAACAATTAATCTCAAAAATATACAAGCAACTCCTGCAGCTCCATGCTAGAAAAACAAACGACCCAATCAAAAAGTGGGCCAAAGAACTCAACAGACATTTCTCCAAAGAAGACATAAAAATGGCTAACAAACACATGAAAAGATGCTCAACATCACTCATTATCAGAGAAATGCAAATCAAAACCACAATGAGGTACCACTTTACACCAGTCAGAATGGCTGCCATCCAAAAATCTACAAGTAATAAATGCTGGAGAGGATGTGGAGAAAAGGGAACCCTCTTACACTGTTGGTGGGATTGCAAACTAGTACAGCCACTATGGAAAACAGTGTGGAGATTCCTTAAAAAACTGCAAATAGACCTGCCATATGACCCAGCAATCCCACTGCTGGGCATACACACCAAGGAAACCAGAATTGAAAGAGAACCATGTACCCCAATGTTCATCGCCACATTGTTTACAATAGCCAGGACATGGAAGCAACCTAGATGCCCATCAACTGACGAATGGATAAGAAAGCTATGGTACATATACACAATGGAATATTACTCAGCATTAAAAAAAAATTCATTTGAATCAGTCTACTCAGGTGGACGGAACTGGAGCCTATTATCCAGAGTGAAGTAAGCCAGAAGGAAAAATAACAATACAGTACATTAATTCATATATGTATGGAATTTAGAAAGATGGTAACGAGAACCCTGCATGTGAGACAGCAAAAGAAACGCAGATGTATAGAATAGACTCGTGGACTCTGTGGAAGAGGGCAAGGGTGGGATGTTATGGGAGAATGGCATTGAAACATGTTAATTATCATATGTGAAATGAATCGCCAGCCCAGGGCTGATGCTCGGGGCTGGTGCACCGAGACGACCCAGGGGGAGGGAATCGGGAGGGAAGAGGGAGGGGGGTTCTGGAGGGGGAGCTTATGTAAACCCATGGTGGTTTCATGTCATTGTATGGCAAAACCAACATAATAAAGTAAAGAAAAGTAAAAAAAAAATTATGCCAATAAAGTATAAATAATGAGTTGAAAAAAAATATGCTCTGTTTAATTTTTGTTACTTTGATTAGTATGTGCCTTGGGGTGTTTTTCCTTGGGTTTATCCTGTTTGGGACTGTCTGTGTTACTTGGACTCTTGCAAGTGGAGACCCAAAGAAAGCATTTCTTGGGCTAATTCCTTCCCCATTTTAGGGAAGTTTTCAATTATTATCTCCTAAAGTATTTTCTCATGTCCTTTATTTTTGTCTTATTCTTCTGGGTCACCTGTAATTTGAATTATGAGGCAATTAATATCGTCCCAGAGGTCTCTGAGGTTGTCCTCATTTTTTTAATAATTTTTTTCTTTTTTCTCTCTGCTTCATTTATTTCCAACATTCTATCTCCCACCTCACTTATCCTCTCTTCTGCCTGAGTTATTCTACTGTTGGTTCTCTCTCAAGTTCTTTTAATCTCAGCTATCACATTGTTCATTATTGATTGAGTCTTTTTTATTTCTTCTAGCTCTTCTAAACATTTCCTGCATCTTTTCAATCCTTTTCTCTAGTCTATCTGCAATTCCATTTTGTTTTCAAGATTTTGAATCATTTTACTATCGTTATTCTGAATTATTTTTCAGGTACACTCCTTATCTTCTCCTTTCTTATTTGTTCTGGTGGGGTTTTATCATGTTACTTTACCTGCTGAATATTTATCTGCCTATTCATTTTGTTTAATTTGCTGTGTTTGGAGTGCCTACTCTGCAGGCTGGAAGTTCATGGTTCCTCTTAATTGTGGCGTCTGCTCCCTGTGGGTGGGGTTGGCTAGTGGCTTGTCAAGGTTTCCTTATTGGGGATCTTGTGTCTGTGTTCTGTTGGGTGGAGCTGGATCTCTTCTCTCTGGAGTGCAATAAAATGTCCAATAGTGAGTGTTGGACTGTCTTGTATTTGACATGGCTTTGGGCAGCCCATCATTTAGTGTACAGGGTTGTGTTCCTTTTTTGCTGGAGAATTACCGTGGTGTGTCTTGCACTGAAATTTGTTGGTTCTAGGGTGGAGCATGGTTTTAGTGTAGGTATGGAGACCTTGGGGTGAGCTCTTGTCTACTAATGTTCCCTGGAGTCAGGAATTCTCTGATGTTCTAAAGTTCTGGAGTTGAGCCTCCTGCCTCTGGGTTTTGGTCCTTCTCTTAGAGTAGCCTCAAGGCATCTCTATCCATACAGCAGAGAAGGTAAAACCACTAGGTTAATGGTGAAACAATTCTCTACAGCCTGGAACACCCAGAGAAATTCACAGAGTTATATAGAGAAAAGAAGCAGGAGGAAGGTTATAGAGGTGACCTGAAAGGAGAAAAGGGAGAGTCAAAAGGGGAGAGAGCAGTCGAGCCAATAATCAAATCCTTAAGTGCTCTCTACAGCCCAGAACACCCAGAGAGATTCACAGAAGTGTATAGAGATGAGAACAGTGAGGAAGGAAATAGAGGGATAGAGGTGACCCAGAGGAGAAAATGGAGAGTCAGAAGAGGACAGAGCAATCAGGCCAGTAATCAAATCCCTAAGTGAAAATGGATACTGAAAATTAGATTCTTAAAGGTACAAAATTGATAACAAGAATCAGAAAGTAAAAATTAAAAATCTAGAATAGAGGTTAGACTCTCAAAATTATAATATAAAAAATACAAAACAAAATTGATCACAAAAATTAAAAAATATGGAATTTGTTTTAAAAAATTGAGTTTTGTTTTGAAAGGTAAAAGTAGACTATAAAAATGAAAGTTAAAGGAATAATAAAGAACTAAAATGTTCAAAAAATTAAAATGTGATAATAGTAAAAAATGAATCTAGGAATTTCTCTGGAGCTGTTATGGGCAGTGTGAGGTCAGTTCAGTGTCAGATAGTCGTTTGTTCCTGCTTGTACTTGTTCTCAAGGTCTATAATTGCACCTCAAATGCACAGTCTCAGCATTAACTGCAGGGTTTTAATCTGTTGCACTTGTCACTTCCAGGCGGTTCCCCCTTCTTTGTTTATTTTGGCTCCCTCTGCAAGTTTCTTCTTCAGTGTCTAATTTCCACCCTGACCAACAGGGCAAAGGTGGCCACTTATTTAGGCTCACTTGTTCAGCTGTGCTGTGGGGAGAGAGGGACACTGCAATCAAATACAGCTGGCATGTGTGGGGAGTGCTCACACTGGATGGACCACACTCGTTTTTTCACAGCCCAAAATGGGATGTACTTCCCGGGTCCACACTGCTCAGGCTCCAGTGTGCTCTGCAAGAATAGTGCTCCAGGTGGACCCTGCATTTCATGTACTCTTCCAAGATCTAAGCTGCTCAGGTTCTTGGGTGCTTCATAAGGGCATAGACTCAGATGGGCTGTGCACTTTGTGCCCTTCCCAAGTCCAAGCCACTCAGGCGACTGGGTGCTTGGTGAGTGCACTGTCCCAGGTGGGCCGTGCATCTTATGCACCTTCCTGGTAATGGCCACTCGGTTTTGTGGCTGTGCCACGAGGGCACCGTCCCAGGTGTGCTGTGTGTCTCCTCTTGGGGAGCTGATCTAAGGCTGTGACACTCCTGGAAAATGTGAACTGTCCAGGATCCTGGGAAGACAAGGTTAGCAACTGGCAGCCTGTTCACAGTTTGGTCAAAGATGTGGTCTCTGGGGCTGAGATTGCAGCAGCGCCTTGCCTTCCGGCTCTGGCTGTCACACACCTGCCTCTCTGCCTCTGGGGAAGGAGGGCCCTAAACAGCAGCTGGCTTACTCCCCTTTGGTACTCAATACGGTGAAATCTTTTGTTCTGTGAGCATGCCAGGGATCACCATGTGGCGTAAGCACCTTTTGTGGAAAAGGTCCTTTTTTAAATTTTTGTCTCTCTGGTGATCCCATGATTTGCATTGCTATGTCACATTAGTTTCCTCAGATTGGCCTCAAGGCATTCAAGTCCAGTCCTTACCCTAAGGGCCAGGGATGCAGCCTGCGCCTCCCTGTCCAAACCACACTCACTGGTGGTGGACACAAGCATGTGAGCCACTTCTCTGCTGGTAGTCATGGTTAGGCACATATTCTGTGGGGTTTCCCCCCCCCCCCGTTATGTTGCCCTCTGAGATTCCAAAGCTCCCCACAGACACACCTGTGAGAAGGTTTCCTATTGTGTGGAAACTTCTCCTCCTTCCTTATTCCCTCCCCAGGATGGATCTCTGTCCCTAAATCTTTTGTCTCTGTTTTCCTCTTTTATATTTTGTCCAACCTCCATTTGAAGAGAATGGGCTACTTTTCTGGGTGCCTGGTGTCCCCTACCAGTGTTCAGAAGTTGTATTGTGCAAGTTACTCAACATTCAAATGATCTTTTGATTAATTTGTAGGGGAGAAAGTTGTCTCCCTTTCCTATTCCTCAGCAATTTTTGGACAGCCTCCTGTTTTGTTGTTTTCTATATTTTCTAATTATTCATTAAAAATTTCTTTTAACTTCTCACACTGTGCATATTTTCTTTTATTTATTTAGATGAACCAAGTCTTAGTCGAAACATGCAGAATCCTTTATTATTATTTTTAGTTGCAACATGTGGGATATTTGGCTGTGGCATACAAACTCTTAGTTGTGGTATGTGAACACTTAGTTGTAGTGTGCCAGATCTTGTTCCCTGACCAGGGATCAAATCCGGGCCTCCTGCATTGGGAGTGTAGAGTCTTGGCCACTGGACCACCAGGAAAGTCCTTGTGCTTCTATTTTTTTTTTGAGATCTTGGCTCATCTCTATGATCATTACTCCAAAGTGTTTCTCTGATAGATTGCCTATTTCCACTTCATTTAGTGTTTCTTCTGAGGTTTTATTTTGTTCCTTCATATGGAATATATTCCTCTTTTTTTCCATTTTGTCTATCTGTGCTTATAATACTTCAGGCTGCAGAACTGTAGTTCCTTTTGCTTTTGTTGTCTATTAACCTGGTGGGTGAGCCTGGTCTAGGGGCTCGTGCATGCTTTCTGGTGGGAGGGCTTTGTTGTCCATTGGTATGTGGATCTGGTGCTTGGTCATCTGGTGAGCAGGGTTGTGTCAAGGGGTATGTCTAGATGTGGCTATTTGCAAGATGTTTGCCTCGTCAAGAGTTCACATAGCTGAACATTCCTAAAATCTCCATCACCAGTGTTCACCTCATCATGGAGAGCCATAGCTGCACCTCCACCTGTTCATGAGACTCTACAAGACCCAGAGATAGGTTGGGCCCAGGCTCCTATGAAGTAGGAGCCTTGCCCTGGGTCCCATTATAGGTGAGCATCCTCTAATACTGTAGAATCTGCTTCTCCCAATCTTGTGGAGCTTTTGCAATTAAGCCCTGCTGCTCTTCAAAGCCAAATGCTTTGGGAAGTTCTCTCCCTGCTGCCAGAACTGCAGGCTGGGGAGCTTGCCAAGGGGCTCAGAACTCTCACTCCTGTGGGTGAATATCTGAAATATAACTATTTTCCAGTTTGGGGATTGCCCACCCAAGGAGTATGGGATTTGATTGTTCTTTATATTCTTGGAAATATAATATTTTTATTGGATGTTTCCAGTCTTTTTTATTAATTATTGTTCAGCAGTTCGTTGTGATTTTGGTGTTCTCATGGGAGGACATGAGCTCAAGATTTTCTACTCTGCCCTCTTCAGTTGTTGTGTCTGAATTGAAGATTCTGAGTTGCTTAAGCCCATTTTCTCTCAACTCTTCATGTGTCACATTTCAACAAATAGTTGCCTCCATTCAAAGGAAGGAGAAGATTGTAATGGCAGAGGAAGTGACAATCTGCTTGTTCAGGCTGGGGGCAGAGAAAAGAATGACCATCCTTAGCTTTCAATCATGGCAAAAGGAAACAGCATGCTAATAAGGCACTAAGTTGGGCTTCCTGGATCTTGATGCCTGCTTTTTTACCCCAAATTAGTGCTGTTTTTAGTAATTATTTCTTTGAATAAGTTTTTTGCCCCTTTGTTTCTCTCTTCTTTATCTGTAACTCATATAGTGTGTTTATCCACTTGATGTTGTCTCAATAGTAGTAGTGTTAGTCACTCAGTCATGTCCCACTCTTTGCAAACCCCACAGATGCAACCCACCAATCTCCTCTGTTCATGGGATTCTCCAGGCAAGAATACTGGAGTGGGTTGTCATTTCCTTCTCCAGAGAATATTCCTGACCCAGGGATCAAACCCAGGTCTCCTGCGTTGCTGGAAGATTCTTTAACATATGAGCTACATGGA
>ML663487.1:4320329-4341935 GCA_007570785.1 Antilocapra americana | reverse complement strand
GTCATTAAGACAGTATGGTACTGGCACAAAGACAGAAATATAGATCAGTGGGACAAAATAGATAGCCCAGAGATAAATCCACGCATCTATGGACACCTTATCTTTGACAAAGGAGGCAAGAATATACAATGGAGAAAAGACAACCTCTTTAACAAGTGGTTCTGGGAAAACTGGATAGCCGCTTGTAAAAGAATGAAACTAGAACACTTTCTAACACCATACACAAAGATAAATTCAAAATGGATCAAAGATCTAAGCATAAGACCAGAAACTATAAAACTCCTAGAGGATAACATTGGGAAAACACTCTCTGACATCAACCAAAGCAGGATCCTACATGACCCACCTCCCAGAATACTGGAAATAAAAGCACGAATAAACAAATGGGACCTAATTAAAATTAAAAGCTTCTGCACTGCAAAGGAAACTATAAGCAAGGTGAAAAGACAGCCTTCAGAATGGGAGAAAATAATAGCCAATGAAGCAACGGACAAACAATTAATCTCAAAAATATACAAGCAACTCCTGTAGCTCCATTCTAGAAAAATAAACAACCCAATCAAAAAGTGGGCCAAAGAATTGAACAGACGTTTCTCCAAAGAAGACATAAAGATGGCTAACAAACACATGAAAAGATGCTCAACATCACTCATTATCAGAGAAATGCAAATCAAAACCACAATGAGATATCACTTCACACCACTCAGAATGGCTGCAATCCAAAAATCCACAAGTAATAAATGCTGGAGAGGATGTGGAGAAAAGGGAACTCTCTTACACTGTTGGTGGGATTGCAAACTAATACCAACTCTATGGAAAACAGTGTGGAGGTTCCTTAAAAAACTGCAAATAGTCCTGCCATATGACCCAGCAATCCCACTGTTGGGCATTTACACCGAGGAAACCAGAATTGAAAGAGACATGTGTACCCCAGTGTTCATCGCTGCATTGTTTACAATAGCCAGGACATGGAAGCAACCTAGATGCCCATCAACTGACGAATGGATAAGAAAGCTGTGGTACATATACACAATGGAATATTACTCAGCATTAAGGAAAAATTCATTTGAATCAGTTCTACTCAGATAGACGAAACTGGAGCCCATTTTCCAGAGTGAAGTAAGCCAGAAGCAAAAACAACAATACAGTATATTAACGCATACATACGGAATTTAGAAGGACGGTAACGAGAACCCAGCATGCGAGACAGCAAAAGGAACACAGATGTATAGAATAGACTCAGGGCCTCTGTGGATGAGGGAAAGGGTGGGATGATATGGGAGAATGGCATCGAAACATGTTAATTATCATATGTCTAAGCAATAGCCGGCCCAGGACTGATGCTTGGGACTGGTGCAGCAAGATTTCCCCGGGGGAGGGAGGGGGGGTTCTGGAGGGGGAGCATATGTAAACCCATGGTGATATCATGTCATTGTTTGGCAAAACTAATAAAATAAAAAAAAAAAAAAGAAATAGCTAAGCATAGGGATAGTGCAGAGATAGTGTCCTCTAACCTACATTCCCCAAGAGCATAGCTGTAGACTTCTAAATTTGTGTTAAATCTGAAGTCTTCCCCTCAGGGCAAAACTTTAAGACAAGCAAATAAGCCTCTTCCACAGAATAAGTGTGTGTGTGTGTGTGTGTGTGTTTCAGTTTGCTGTCTGTGTAGTACCCTGGGGGGATGGTAGGCTAACAATAACTGTCTCTTCTATTATTACAGTATTGTGGGACATAGAAACACAAGCCCCCCTGAGTATCAGAACTAGCTATTAAAGGGATTTCCCTTGAGTAGCAGTCACAAAAACCAGGGCACCAGGCATAAAAAGCAAAGCAGCAGATGTGTGTAAGATTTTTCTTCCAGGAAACACTGGCACTGTGAAACATGGCAGAAGGAGAGTGTGAAGATGTCACCCACCCAGTGTGGAAAAATCTAGAGTCAAAGAATGGTATCAGAAGGCAGAGGAGAGCACAAATATTGTGTTTGCCATTATCTCTGTCATCAAAGAGGATCCCAACAGGCCTCTGCTCTTCCTGGTAGTGATTTAATACTAGTAAATAGACTTTATGTCTTCACATAAAGTCAGGGATCTTTTCAGAAGGCTGCTTCTGTTTTAGGCCCTGGGGTAAGTTCATCTACATGCAAGCCTTTTCAGAGCTGTGATTTCAATTCCCTACAGCTCTTTGCATCTCATAAACAGGAACCGCATTGGTTTTTAAAGTCAAATGTTTTGGGTGCTTGTCCTTCATATGCAAGTCTTAACATTTGGAGTGTCTGATGTGAGGTATAACAACTTCATCCACCATAGAACTTTTGAATTTGTGAATTTCCTCCTAATTGGGGGTTGCTATATTGAGGATGGGGTTTATGTCAAGAAAATGTCTCAGAAAATGCCCTATCTATCTCAATGTGGCCCCTTTCTCATTTGCTGATGTGAAGGAGTTACTCAGCTACTTTTCAGCATTTTATCAGAAGAAATTGTTCACTGCACATTTGTAGATTTGGTATGTCCATGGGAAGGTATGAAACTAAAATCTTCCTACATTAACATTTTGAACAACATTATATAATCTATATATTCTTATGATACCAGTTCAGGGCTTTCCAACACAGTAGTGATAGTCTAATGATACATTCCTGATCAGGTTGAATGAGGAGGAGGTCAATGACAATTCCAAAGTCTAGTTTCTGGTAAAATTTCAGGGCTGGTATCCTTATCGACAAAGCCTGTGTGCAACTGGTGGGCTATTGAAGTGTCTAAAAAGGAACTAGGAAAAGGTATATTACTGATGCTCAAATGTGAAGACAAAGTGTGGTTGAGTCATCTACACGTTTCACTGAATAGCATATGCTAAGTTTATAAATCAAAATACAAGAGTCCATAGATGTCCTGGATTTAACAGAAATGCATTATTTTTAATGGTATCTATTAAAGCAACAATATCTGATAAAAGAACTAAAGAGCCTCTTGATGAAAGTGAAAGAGAGTGAAAAAGTTGGCTTAAAGCTCAACATTCAGAAAACTAAGATCATGGCATCCAGTCCCATCACTTCATGACAAATAGATGGGGAAACAGTGGGAACAGTGGCTGACTTTATTTTGGGGGACTCCAAAATCACTGCAGATGGTGATTGCAGCCATGAAATTAAAAGATGCTTACTCCTTGGAAGGAAGGTTATGACCAACCTAGACAGCATATTAAAAAGCAGAGACATTACTTTGTCAACAAAAGTCTGTCTAGTCAAGGCTATGGTTTTTCCAGTGGTCGTGTATGGACGTGAGAGTTGGACTATAAAGAAAGCTGAGCGCAGAAGAATTGATGCTTTTGAACTGTGGTATTGGAGAAGATACTTGAGAGTTCCTTGGACTGCAAGGAGATCCAACCAGTCCATCCTAAAGGAAGTCAGTCCTGGGTGTTCATTGGAAGGATTGATGAATGTTTTGGCCACCTGATGTGAAGAGCTGACTCATTTAAAAACACCCTGATGTTGGGAAAGATTGAGGGCAGGAGGAGAAGGAGACAACAGAGGATGAGATGGTTAGATGGCATCACTGACTCAATGGACATGGGTTTGGGTGGACTCTGGGAGTTGGTGATGGACAGGGAGGCCTGGGGTGCATGAGGTTCATGGGGTCGCAAAGAGTCGGACAAGACTGAGCGACTAAACTGAACTGAACTGATCCTCTAAAAGTACTCTAACAAAGGGAATAGTATTTCTTAAGTCTCTATAATATATAGTTAACATTCCCTTATTAGTTGTGGCTTTTAGCACAGACCATGTAGGTCTAGAGAACTGAGGGGTGAGATGGTGAGAATCGGTATTCCTTCTTTATCTAAATCTCCTATGACAGCTATAATTTTTTACTGCCTCACGTGAGCTGATAACTCAGTTGGTAAAGAATCTGACTGCAATGCACTAGACCCTGGTTCAATTCCTGGGCCGGGAAGATCCTCTGGAGAAGAGAGAGGCTACACACTCCAGTATTCTTGGATTTCCCTTGTGGCTCAGCTTGTAAAGAATCCTCCTGCAATGTGGGATACCTGGGTTGAATCCCTGGGTTAGGAAGACCCCCCTGGAGAAAGGAAAGGCTACCCACTCCAGTATTCTTGCCTAGAGAAACCCATGGAAAGAGGAGCTTGGTAGGCTACAGGCCATAGTGTTGCAAAAGTCGAACATGGCTGAGCGACTTTCACTTTCACTGCCTTAGCTGGTACTGTTGTGTATTTACCACCTGTACCATTAGGGGAAGGTTAATTGATTCCCACCAGGAAGTACTCACCAGTAACATAAAAGACTTAATTTTGTTCCATGAGTTTACCTTATTGTTGAAGCATGTTAAACTGCTTCAGTTGTGTCCAACTGTTTGCCATCCTATAGGCTGTAGACCACGAGGCTCCTCTGTCCAGGAGATTTCCCAGGCAAGAATACAGGAGTGGGTTACCATTTCTTCCTCCAGGAGATCGTCCCAACCCAGAGATCGAATCTGAGTCTCTTACATCTCCTGCATCGGCAGGTGGGTTCTTTACCACTAGTGCCACATGGGAAGCCCTCTTGTTGAAGAGGTCCATTCAAATAGTAGGAAAATGGATAATCTTGGGAGGGACAAGAAGGACATCAGCATCAGTTTAGCAAATCCATATGGATGCACCTAAAGAATAAAGTTTTTTTCTTTTAAATTAAATTGTCTTTCCTTCTCAGTATAAGATGCCAGTTCAGTCACTAAAAAATGGATAATTTGTCATTTAAGAATGGGAAAATTATGGGTCATTTCCCCTCATCAATTTTTGTCCATTTTTGAGCCTAAAGGCAAGCTAGAAGAGTGCAGTTAAAGTACTCAAGTTGCCAGCACTGGCAAATACATGCACTTTGCTAGCACACAGGCATCTTTTGCCCTGCTCCTCCAAGGACATTGTTCTGATGAGCATGGCTTTAAATGAAATCCAAGTATCTTCTCTCCCTGTTTAGCTCAGGTACAGCTATCAAGAGAGTAGAGCTACATTTCAGGTATAAGCTAGTCTATTCCTGAGGAGAGCTAGTGCTATTCACACTCATGGTGTAAGAGGCACTCTCACTATGCATCTTGTCTCTTCTTGCAGGTAGAACAGGCAAACCCTGGGTAGGCCTAGAATGCAGAGGTCACAGTGTCTCTGCCCTAGCCCCATGGCATCCACTTTGTGCCAGAGCCTGGGTTTTGCAGCAAAACTCATTTCAGGCCAAGGAGCCCTGGGTCCAACAAGAATTATAAGCAGTCTATTCAAACTCTGGAAATGGCCAGTCCTGCTGCTTCAATCATTAATTCACCAGGGAAACAGTTTGATGATAGGGTGGGTGCCATTTTAGACAGTGTATTCAAAAGCAGAGTCATCACTTTGCTGACAAATGTCTGTATAGTCAAACCTATGGGTTTTCCAGTAGTCATGTATGGATGTGAGAACTGGACCAACAAGAAGTCTGAGTGCCAAAGAATCGATGCTTTCAAATTGTGATGAAGAAGAAGGCTCTTGAGAGTCCCTTAGCTAACAAGGAGACCAAACCAGTCAATCCCGAAGGAAATCAGCCCTGAATATTCATTGGAAGGACTGATGCTGAGGCTGAAGCTCTAATACTTTGGCCACCTGATGCAAAGAGCTGACTCACTGGAAAAGACTGATGCTGGGAAAGATTGAGGGCAGGAGAAGGGGGCCACAGAGGATGAGACAGATAACATCACTGACTCAATAGACATGAATTTGAGCAAACTCTGGGAGATGGTGAAGGACAGGGAACCCTGGTGCACTACAGTCCATGGGTTTGCAAAGTCGGACATGACTTAGTGACTGAAAAACAACAGGGTGCCTATGATTCATGTAGCAAAATAACAACAGAAGGGACTCCCTTAAACTGATTAATGATATGAAGCCAATTACTAATGTATTGCCTCCCTGTTCTAATTTCCCCCTTTAAGAAAAGCTCTCTGATAATGGATGGATTACTTAAAGAATCTCTCCTTCAGAGTGATCCTGATGTTCCATTTTCTCAGTTAGAAAGCACTGGATGGACATTGAAGGAGGAAGCAGCTCTCCTGTGACTTCTGACTGTCAGAAGTGTGAGTGTAACGATAGCCTAGGTGTTCTGCTCCAAGTATGGGTCAAGAAAAACTGTCCTCATTGATTGTGCAGAACCAGTGTGGCCTGGTCATTGGCTTTCTGTGGCCCTCTTCATAGGGATAGCTTGTGCTCCAAGCCACCTACCCGCTGATCCCCCTACTTGATTGCACTCATTCCTCACCTTACCCCACCACTAGGTGTATCTCCTGTACTTATCCCAAGGCTTCAGCCCTCACAACATTGAGGCCCTTCTGATCCTATGTATAGGACATTGCTAGTTCCAGGCCTCCAACTCCACCAGGTCCCTCGTTCCTACTGCACACCCACATGCTGGCCACGAGCTGTGGCTTTCCCACACTGATGTGCTCCAGAGGGTACCTTCCTGTTTACTTTGCCACTGTAGACCAACTCTAGTTCTGCAGACTGGCTCTGGCACTGGTAAACTAGCAAACTTCTCTGCCATCCAGTAGGTTCTGCTACACCTTATCCAAAAAGGTGTGATCTCTATCCTTGGGGAGGAACCCCCCATTCCAAGTTTGTCTTTCTTTGGGCATGTTTCTCAAAACCAGGATACCATATAGAGTTTTTCTATATCCTATATATTCTACATGAGTCATATTTAAGAATTCATTATGTTTAAACATTGTGTTTAATTTTATGTTAAAGTTCTCCTGTCCATTGTGTACTTTCTATCTCCTGGTTAGACACAGATTACTACAGAACACAATGTCTACAGCAAATATGATTCTTGGAATTACTGAAAGCTTTATTTGAGAGTTTCATCAAGTAAGAATGTCCACTATCACCCAGAAAGTAGATTAGGTGGGAAAAGAAGGAACAAAGTGCTTGGAAAGGAAGATGTGAAACTGGCACGATTTGCAGATATAAATCTGTACACTAAATTCTACAGGTATTTCCAGACAAATTGGTAGAATCAGTAAAAGAGTTTAGGTGGCTGTTTGTTTATAGGATAAAATATTAACATACAGAAGTCAATTTTATTCTATTAACCAGAAACACATTTACAAAATGAAAATTTCAAAGGCAGTATTTATAAAATATGAAGTGCCTAAGATTAAATGCTCTCTTATTGGAAAAAATGAAATATTATTGGGACATGTTAATAAAGTTTTTATTAAAAGGAAAGGCATACCATATCCATTCAATAACATTCTATATTATAGACAAGAAATAAAATCTAAAAGTGCAATGCAGTCACAATTAGAACCCTAAATAGGATTTTGGCTGGATTTTTTCTGATGAGTTGATATTTGAAAAGGATTCGAGAGAGGCAAAAAATAACCTAGACATTCTTGAAGAACAAGGTAGAGTTGAGTGGCCTTATCCAAATACCAGAATTGACTGTAGAATTGTAGGGATGGATTTGTGGTATTTTAAGTAGAGCCTTGGTACTTCATAGAGACTACACAAACTAACTTATACATAGGTAGATGTTTGATTTATGACACATGTGGCACTGCAAATCATTCGGAAAAGGCAGACTTTTCAATAAGCGCTTCACTGAGACAATCAGATATCCACGTTTAAAAAAGAAAGAAATTCTACTTAACACTATATACAAACATCACTTGTAGGTGGATTATGGCCTAACCGTGAGAGGCAAAACCATAAATATTTTAGAAGACAATATAGAGAATAGTTCCATGACCCCAGGGCAGGGACAGATTTCTTGAATAATGATACATTTTGACTATGCTATCATTAAGTATGTTATATAATTAACCATGTCTTAATTAAACTGTTCACAAAGCACAGCACAGAGAATGCAAACAACAAAGCAAAAGATTATTTTAGCCACACATATAACCACCAATGGATTGATATTTAAAACACATAAATAAGTCACATAAAAAAGTATCAGTAAGAACAAGATGGGAAGTAGAATAGAAAAATAGTGAAAGAATTTAACATGAACAGGCTTTTCTTAGAAGAGAATGTCCAAAATGTTCATAAATGTGAGAATGTGCAAAAAATTAATAGTAGAGGAAAACAAGTAAATTAATTTCCAGCAATACTTGGTGAAGCTGAAAATGGACTAGGAGGGGAACACTCTATGTTGCTGCTGGGATTATAAGTTGGTACAACCACTACAGAAAACAATTTGGCACCATGTAGAAAAGCTGAAGATGTGTATACTCTATGGGCCAGGGATTCTGTTCTTGCATGTATACACAAGAGACTTTTAAACATGAGTCCAATGAAAAGTGCCCAAGAATGTTCATTGCACCATTTTCATGATTAAAAGCTAAAAACAGCACCAGTGTTCATCCAGTGTAGAATGATACAATAATATCACAATTACTTTGCTAAAATCATGCATTGGAATGCTAGTCAATGATGGAGACAAAAGGTCTATGGCTACTAGGCACAAGATGGATGAGTCTCTCAAATAAATATGATACAGGATGAAAGAGGCAGGCCATAAAAGCGAGCATGCAGTATGATTCCATTGACACAACTTCAAATAAACTCTATTGCTTAGGAATGCATACAAAAGTTGTAAAGTCATGTTTTTAAAAAAGCATTTTAGAAATTATTGTCATAAAGTCAAGATAATGACTATATCCATAGGGGAGGGTGTGGGTTGTGATTGGGAGAAATATGGGTGGCTGTCTTCTGACAACATTCTTTTTCTTGACCTTGGTCCTAGTTATGTGTGTGTTTGCTTCTATAAGGGGCTTCCCTGGAATTATCTAAACCTGGCAGCTATGTTTTATGCACTTCTTTGTGCCTTAGACAGTATATTAAACCTAGACAGCATATTAAAAAGCAGCAACAGGGAGGCAGCCCTTAGACGGTGGAGGAACAGGTCAGAGAGACCACTTTCTCCCCCTCAAATTCACTGAAAGATAATTTGAACAATGAGCAAATTTCACAAAACAGTTTCTGAATGCTGACGGAGGACACCAGTCACTCAGAAAGGCAGCCCATTCTCTTGGAAAGGAGATAGGACAAAATATAAAAGGTAAAAAGAGAGACAAAAGAGTTAGGGACAGAAACATGTCCTGGGGAGGGAGTCGTGAAGGAGGAGAAGTTTCCAAACACCAGGAAACCCTCTCATTGTTGGGTGTGTGGGGAGTTTTGGAATCTCAGAGGGGATCATAACTGGGAGGGGAAAAAAAACCCCACAAATTATGCACCTTACTGCAACTCCCAGTGGAGAAGTAGCCCTTGATGCTCGTGTCTGCCAGCTGTGAGTGGGGGCTGAACAGGGAGGCCTGGGCTGCATGCTTAGGGTAAGGCCCGGGCCTGAATGCCCTGAGGACAATCTGAGGGAGCTAATGCGAGATAGCAACCCAAATTGTGGGATAGTCAGAGAGAGAAAAAAGAGAGAGAGAGATAGAACTTTCCCATGAAAAGCTCTAAGGCACAGCCTGGGCCACTCACAGAACAAAGGATTGAGCAAATACCAGGGGAGAGCTAGCCAGCTGCAGATGAGCCCCTCCACACACCAGAGGCTGGGAGGCAGGCAGGTGACTGCCAGAGCAGGAAAGCGAGGGGCAATCTCAGCTCCAGAGATGGCATCCTCCACCAAACTGGGAGCAGGCTCCCAATTGTTAACCAAGTCTTCCTGGGATCCTGGATGCCTGACGTCTGCTAGGAAGGTCTCAGTCAGACATCAGCTCACCAGAGGAGACACATGGCACACCTGAGACAGGGCTCTCGTGACGCACCCAGGAAACCAAGGGGCTGGGGACGGGTGGTGATAAGACACACCACCCACCTGGGAGAGTGTGCTTGCCAAGCACCTGGTTGCCTGAGCTGTACAGACCTGGGAAGGGCACAAAACGCAGGCCCAATCGAGTCCGAGCATTCATGAAGTACCCGAGAACCTGAACCTGAGCAGTTTAGACCTGGAAAGTGCAAGCAACCCAGGGTCCGCTTTAGACAGTTCCAGAATGTGGTCCACTGGAAAGGGAATGGAAAACCACTTCAATATTCTTGCCTTGAGAATACCATGAAGAGTATGAAAAGGCAAAATGATAGGACACTGAAAAATGAACTCCCCAGGTCGGTAGGTGACCAATATGCTACTGGAGATCAGTGGAGAAACAAACCCAGAAAGAATGAAGAGATGGAGTCAAAGCAAAAACAACACTAAGCTGTGGATGTGACTGGTCATATAAGAAAGGTCTGATGGTGTAAAGAGCAATATTGCATAGGAACCTGGAATGTTAGGGCCATGAATCAAGGAAAATTAGAAGTGGTCAAACAGGAGATGGCAAGAATGAACATCAACACTGTAGGAATCAGCGAACTAAGATGGACTGGAATGGGTGAATTTAAGTCAGACAACCATTATATCGACTACAGTGGGCAGGATTCCCTTAGAAGAAATGGACTAGCAATCATAGTCAACAAAAGGGTCCAGAATGCAGTACTTGGATGCAATCTCAAAAATGACAGAATGATCTCTGTTCGTTTCCAAGGCAAACCATTCAATAGTATGGTAATCCGAGTCTATGTCCCCACCAATAATGCTGAAGAAGCTGAAGTTGAACAGTTCTATGAAGACCTACAAGATCTTTTAGAACTAACACCAAAAAAAGGTGTCCTTTTCATTATAGGGGACAAGAATGCAAAAGTAGTAAGTCAAGAAACACCTGGAGTAACAGGCAAATTTTGCCTTGGAGTACAGAATGAAGCATGGCAAAGGTTAATGGAGTTTTGCCAAGAGAATGCACTGGTTATAGCAAACACCTTCTTCCAACAACATAAGAGAAGATTCTACACATGGACATCACCAGATGGTCAACACCGAAATCAGACTGATTATATTCTTGCAACCAAAGATGGAGAAGCTATATACAGTCAGCAAAAAACTATTGCCAAATTCAGACTTATATTGAAGAACATAGGGAAAACCACCAGACCATTCAGGTATGACCTAAATCAAATCCCTTACGATTATACAGTAGAAGTGACAAATAGATTTAAGGCACTAGATCCAGTAGACAGAGTGCCTGGCGAATTATGGATGGAGGTTTGTGACATTGTACAGGAGACAGGGATTAAGACCATCCCCAAGAAAAAGAAATGCAAAAAAGCAAAATGGCTGTCTGAGAAGGCCTTACAAATAGCTGTGAAAAGAAGAGAAGCGAAAAGCAAAGGAGAAAAGGAAAGATATCCCTATCTGAATGCAGAGTTCCAAAGAATAGTGAGGAGAGATAAGAAAGCCTTCTTCAGTGATCAATGAAAAGAAAGAGGAAAACAATTTTTGGAAAACAATAGAATAAGAAAGACTGGAGATCTCTTCAAGAAAATTAGAAATACCAAGGGAATATTTCATGCAAAGATGGGCTTAATAAAGGACAGAAATGGTAGGAACCTAACAGAAGCAGAAGATATTAAGAAGAGGTGGCAAGAATGCACAGAAGAATCATAAAAAAAAAAGATCTTCATGATACGGATAATCACGATGCTGTGATCACTCACCTAGAGCCAGACATCCTGGAATGTGAAGTCAAGTGGGCCTTCACGAACAAAGCTAGTGGAGGTGATGGATTTCCAGTTGAGCTATTTCAAAGCCTAAAAGATGATGCTATGACAGTGCTGCACTCAATATGTCAGCAAATTTGGAAAACTCAGCAGTGGCCACAGGAAGGAACTATCTGAAACTGAACTGACCCCACACTGCCCTCAACAGATCCAGAGAAATTCCTAGATGTATTTTACTATAATCACTTTTAATTAAAAAATTTATTTTAAAGTTCTTTATTACTTCTTTATTTTTCATTTTTATAACCTATTACCTTGGAAAGAAAGACCCTATTTTTAATGCAAATTTCATATATATATATATTTTATAATTTTTGTGATTTTGTTTTGTTTTTTTAATATTGTATTTTTGGGAGTCTAACCTCAACTCTAGATTTTTAATTTTTGCTTTTTGTTTTTTGTTATCAATTTTGTACATTTAAGAATCCAATCTTCAGTACCCACTTTTACTTAAGGGTATGATTACTGGCTTGATTGGCTCTCTACCCCTTTTGACTCTCCTTTTTCTCCCCCAGGTCACTTCTATCTCCTCCCTCACCCTTCTCTTCTCTACTCAACACTGTGAATCTCTTAGGTATTCAGGGCTGTGTAGAACATTTAGGGAACTGATTACTGACTAGATCTGTCTCTCTCCTTTTGACTCCCCATCTTCTCCTCCTGGTCACCTCTGTCTCCTTCCTCCCTCTTCTCTTCTCTATGTAACTCCATGAGCCTCTCTGAGTGTTCCAGCCTGTGGAGAGTACATAGGGAATTGGTTACTGGCTAGATTCCTCTCTCCTCTTTTGATTCCCCCTCTTCTCCTCCTGATCACTTCTATCTTCCTCCTCCCTCTTCTCTTCTCCATGTCACTTTGTGAACCCCTTTGGGTGTCCCTCACTGTGGAGAATCTTTTCACCATTAACCTAGCCATGTTTTATCACTGGTGCTGTATGGATGGAGAAGTCTTGAGGCTACTGTAAGAATAACACTGAAAGCCACAGGTAGCAGGCTAAAATCCAAACGTTGGGAACACCAGAGAACTCCTGACTCCAGGGAATATTAATAGACAAGAGCTCATTCAAAAGCCTCCATACCTACACTGAATTCAAGCTCTACCCAAGAGCCAACAAGTTTCAATGCAAGACATACCAAGCTAATTTTCCAAAAATGCAAGAATGTTAAAATACAAGAGAATTAAAATACAGGAGGCTGAAAGTCACACCAAACCCATAGATACCTCAAAACTCACACTGGACACTTCATTGCACTCCAGAGAGAAGAGATCCAGCTCCACCCACCAGAACACAGATGCAAGCTTACCTAACCAGGAAACCTTGACAAGCCACTCGTCAAGCCCCACCCACAGGGGGGCACCTCCACAATAAAGAAGAAACACAAACTTCCAGCATACAGAAAGGCCATCCCCAAAACAGCAATCTAAACAAGATGAAATGGCAGGTAAATAGTCATCAGGTAAAGGAACATAATAAATGCCCACCAAACCAAACAAATGAGGAGGAGATAGGGAGTCTACCTGATAACTAATTCAAAATAATGATAGTAAAGATGGTCCAAAATCTTGAAAACAAAATAGAATTACAGATACATAGTCCAGAGACAAGGACTGAGAAGATGCAAGAAATGTTTAACAAGGACCTACAAGAAATAAAAGAGTCAATCAATAATGAATAATGCAATAACTAGATCAAAATCACTCTGGAGAGAACCAACAGTAGAATAAATCAGGCAGAAGAGAGGATAAGTAAGGTAGAAGATAGAATGGTGGAAATAAATGAAGAAGAGAGAAAAAGAGAAAAAATATATTAAAAGAAATGAGGACAACCTCAGAGACTTCTGGGACAATGTTAAATGCACAAACATTTAAATCATAGGAATCCCAGGAGAATACAAAAAGAAAGGCCATGAGAGAATACTTGAGGAGATAATAGTTGAAAACTTCCCTAAAATGGGGAAGGAAATAGCCACCCAAGTCCAAGAAACCAATAGAGTCCCAAACAGGATAAACCCAAGGCAAAACACCCCAGGACACATTTAATCAAATTAACAAAGATCAAACACAAAAAGGAAATATTAAGAGCAACAAGGGAAGAGCAACAAATAACATACAAGGGGATTCCCATAAGGATAACAGATGATCTTTGAATAGAAACTCTTCAGGCCAGAAGAGAATGGCAGGAGATACTTAAAGTGATGAAAGTGAAAAACCTACAACCCAAATTACTGTACCCAGCAAGGATCTCATTCAGATATGAAGGAGAAATCAAAAGCTTTGCAGACAAGCAAAAGCTGAGAGAATTCTGAACCACTGAATCAGCTCTTCAACAGACGCTAAAGGAACTTCTCTAGACAGGAAACACAGAAAATGTTTATAAACTCTAACCCAAAACAACAAAGTAAATGGCAATGGGATCATACTTATGAATAATTACCTTAAATGTAAATGGATTGAATTCCCCAACAAAAAGACAAAGACTGGCTGAATGGGTACAAAAACAAGACTCTTACATATGCTGTCTAAAAGAGACCCACCTCAAAACAAAGGACACATACAGACTGAAAGTGAAGGACTGGAAAAAGATATTTCACACAAATGGAGATCAAAACAAAGCACGAGTAGCAATTCTCATATCAGATAAAAGAGACTTTAAAATAACGGCTGTGAAAAGAAACAAAGAAGGACCCTATATAATGATCAAATTATCAATCCAAGAAGAAGATATAACAATTATCAATATATATGCACCCAACATAGCAGCACCGCAAATGTAAGGCAAATGCTAACAAGTATCAAAGGGGAAATTAATAATAACACAATAATAATGAGAGACTTTAATACCCCACTCACACCTATGTATAGATCAACTAAACAGAAAATTGACAAGGAAAGACAAACTTTAATTGATACAATGGACGTGTTAGACCTAATTGATATCTATAGGACATTTCACCCCCCAAAACTGAATTTTGCCTTTTTCTGAAGTGCACATGGAACCTTATCCAGGATAGATCACATCCTGGGCAATAAATCTAGCCTTGGTAAATTCAACAAAATTGAAATCATTCCAAGCATCTTTTCTTATCATGATGTGGTAAGATTAGTGTCAAAACGGGGGGGGGGGAAACTGTTAAAAACAAAAACATATGGAGGCTAAACAACATGCCTCAAAATAACCAACAAATCACAGAAGAAATAAAAATATGCATAGAAATGAATGAAAATGACAACACAATAACCCAAAACCTATGGGATTCAGTAAAAGCAGTGCTAAGGGGAAGATTCATAGCAATACTTGCTTACCTCAAGGATGAAAAAATCAAATAAATAACCTAACTCTACACCTAAAGCAACTAGAAAAAGAAGAAATGAAGAAACCCAGGTTAGTAGAAGGAAAGAAATCCTAAAATAAGGGCAGAAATGAAGAAGAAACAAGAGACCATAGCAAAAATCAACAAAGCCAAAAACTGGTTCTTTGAGAAGATAAATAGACAAATCATTAGCTAGATTCATCAAGAAAAAAGGGAGAAGAATCAAATCAACAAAATTAAAAATGAAAATGGAGAAATAATACTAGACAACACAGAAATACAAAGGATCTCAAGAGACTACTATCAGCAACTATAGGCCAATAAAATGGACAACTTGGAAGAAATGGACAAATTGTCAGCAAAGTATAACATTCTAAAACTGAACCAGGAAGAAATAGAAAATCTTAACAGACCCAGCACAAGCACAGAAATCAAAACTGTAATCAGAAATCTTCTGACAAACAAAAGCCCAGGACTAGACGGCTTCACAGCTGAATTCTACCAAAAATTTAAAGAAGAGTTAACACCTTCTATCCTACTCAAACTCTTCCAGAAAACTGCAGAGGAAGGCAAACTCCCAAACTCATTCTATGAGGCCACCATTCCCCTAATACCAAAACCAGACAAAGATGCCACAAAAAAAGAAAACTACAGGCCAATATCATTGATGAACATAGATGCAAAAATCCTGAACAAAATTCTAGCAAACATAATCCAACAACATATTAAAAAGATCATACATCATGACCAAGTGGGCTTTATCCCAGGGATGCAGGGATTCTTCAATATTTGCAAATCAATCAATGTGATACACAACATTAACAAATTGAAAGATTAAAAACCATATAATATTTTCAATAGATGCAGCGAAAGCCTTTGACATAATTCAACATCCATTTATGATTAAAAACTCTCTAGAAAGCAGGAATAAAAGGAACATACCTTAACATAATAAAAGTCATATATGATAAACCCACAGGGAACATTATTCTCAATGGTGAAAAATTGTAAGCATTTCCCCTAAAGTCAGGAACAAGACAAGGGTGCCCAATCTTACCACTACTATTCAACATAGTTTTGGAAGTTTTGGCCACAGCAATCAGAGCAGAAAAAGAAATAAAGGAATCCAAATTGGAAAGGAAGAAGTAAAACTCTCACTGCAGATGACATGATCCTCTACATAGAAAACCCTAAAGACTCCACCAGAAAATTACTAGAGCTAATCAATGAATATAGTAAAGTTGCAGGATATAAAATTAACATACAAAAATCCCTTGAATTCCTATAGGCTAACAATGAGAAAACAGAAAGAGAAATTAAGGAAACAATTTCATTCACCATTGCGACAAAAATAATAAAAATACTTAGGAATAAATCTACCTAAATAAACAAAAGATCTATATATAGAAAGCTATAAAACACTGATGAAAGATATCAAGGATGGCACGAATAGATGGAGAAATATACCATATTCATGGATTGGAAAAATCAATCTAGTGAAAATGAGTATACTGCCCAAAGCAATCTATAGATACAATGCAATCCATAGATACAATACAATCCCTATCAAGCTACCAATGGTGTTTTTCAGAGAACTAGAACAAATAATTTCACAATCTGTATGGAAACACAAAAAACCTCAAATAGACAAAGGAATCTTGAAAAAGAGAAATGGAACTGGAGAAATCAACCTGCCTGACTTCAGACTATATTACAAAGCTACAGTCATCAAGACAGTATAGTACTGGCACAAAGACAGAAATATAGATCAATGGAACAAAATAGAAATTCAAAAGATAAATCCATGCACCTATGGACACCTTATCTTTGACAAAGGAGGGAAGAATATACAATAGAGAAAAGACAATCTCTTTAACAAGTGGTGCTTGGAAAACTGTTCAACCACTTGTAAAAGAAGTAAACTAGAACACTTTCTAACATCATACACAAAAATAAACTCAAAATGGATTAAAGATCTAAATGTAAGGCCAGAAACTATAAAACTCCTAGAGGAAACCTTAGGCAAAACACTATCTGACATAAATCACAACAGGATCCTCTATGACCCACACTGCAGAATAATGTAAATAGAATAAAAAATAAACAAATGGGACCTAATTAAACTTAAAAGCTTTTGCACAACAAATGAAACTATAAGCAAGATGAAAAAACAGCCTTCAGAATGGGAGAAAATAATAGCAAATGAAGCAAATGACAGAGAATTAATCTCAAAAATATACAAGCAGCTCTTGCAGCTCAATTCCAGAAAAATAAACAACCCAATCAATAAATGGGCCAAAGAACTAAACAGAAATTTTTCCAAAGAAGAGATACAGATGGCTAACAGGCACGTGAAAAGATGCTCAACATCACACATTATCAGAGAAATGCGAATCAATACCACAGTGAGGTGCCATCTCATGTTGGTCAGAATGGCTGCTATCAAAAAGTCTACAAACAATAAATGCTAGAGAGCCTGTGGAGAAAAGGGAACCCTGTTACATTGTTGGTGGGAATGAAAACTAGTACATCCACTATGGAGAAGAGTGTGGAGATTCCTTAAAAAACTGCAAATAGAGCTGCCATATGACCCAGCAATCCCACGGCTGGGCATACACACCGAGGAAACCAGAAGTGAAAGAGACACATGTACCCCAATGTTCATTGCAGCACTGTTTACAATAGCCAGGACATGGAAGCAACCTAGATGTCCACTGGCCACTGAATGGATAAGAAAGCTGTGGTACATGTATACAATGAAGTATTACTCAACTATTAAAAAGAATGCACTTGAATCAGTTCTAATGAAGTGGATGAAACTGGACCCTATTACACAGAGTGAAGTAAGTCAGAAAGTAAAACACCAATACAGTATATTAACACATATATATGGAATTTAGAAAGATGATAATGATAACCCTATGTGTGAGACAGCAAAAGAGACACAGATGTAAAAATTGGACGTTTTGACTCTGGGAGAAGGCAAAGGTGGGATAATTTGAGAGAATAGCATTGAAAGCTGTATATTATCAAATGTGAATTAGATTGCCAGTCCAGGTTCGATGAATGAGACAGGGTGCTCAGGGCTGGTGCACTGGGATGACCCTGGGAGATGGTGAAAGGTTGTGGCTGAACCATTAAAAGATGCCATGATTCTTGGCCTCCGGAGGAGAAGAATTCAATCCAGGGCCAGAGATGAGGCTTGATCGCTCAGAGCTTTTGTGCAATAGAGTTTTATTAAAGTATAACAAGGATAGAGAAAGCTTCTGATATAGACATCAGAGGTGGCAGAAAGAGTACCCCCTTGCTTGTGTTAGCAATGGAGTTATATACTATCCAATCAGTTATTACAATGAATCAAAAGAATGTCTGGAGGTTGTAAAGACCTCACTAGACTTACTCTAATTTACGTTTTAAGATAAAAGGATGCTCTGGAGCCCCGGAACCTCAGCTATTGAGCCACACACTGCAACCACTGAAGGCAGCGCCCTGGAGCTCCACGAAAGGTCACTGCTTTGAGAAGCCTGAGCACTGCAACAAAGAGGAACCCCTGCTCAGCGCTGCTAGAAAAAAAACCCACGCAGCAAGGAAAACCCAGCACAGCCAAAACTAGATAAATAAATAAAGTTTTTTTAAAAAAAAAAAAGATAAAAGGATTAGCCAGAAGATTTTTTCCAGAGAATGTCCTCAAGCAGGATACATTATTGTTATATGATCCTAAGGAATGTAGAGAGGAAAAAAATTGTCCTTTTTTCCTTCTTGAGAATTCCAGACCCCTCTCTCCTTGGGGACACCTGGACTTCTTATCAACCTTACTAGGAAATGACTCTCTCATTCCCCCCTTTTCTTTTAGGAGAATTATGTTGCCAAGGGAAAGGGGCATCATTTTCATTTCATAACTACTTCCTGCTGTTGAGGAGCATGGTCCCTAAATTGTTGAGGCAACATATTCTCCTCACGCTCATATTGAGGGTTTCTAATCCAGGGGCCCCAAGTAATAATTGGAGGAAGCTGTGGCACTCGTAGGAGCTTGGACAACCATTTGTAACTTCAAAGCCTTCATGTGATTAAAAACAACTACAATTTTACAGTTACAGATGCAGGGAGTGAAGAGCAAAAACAGAACAATCAGAATTATTGTAATTAAGATAGTTTTCCACCATGGGGAACTAGTTAATGTCTCCCAAAGTGAGGCAACTGAGGATTCAGGATTATCCATAGCCTCAACTATCTTGTTCATATGTTTGATAAATGAGTAACATTAGTGCTCATATCAGGTATATATGTACAGCATTGGGTATGAATAATGGCACAAGTTCCTCCTTGTGCAGCTGTCAGAATACCTAAAGCCAATCTGTTTTGTAAGACCACTTTTCTAATTTGTGCTTGTTCAACATTAAGAGCTGAAATAGCTTTTTGAAAATCTTGTAATGCCTGTTGAGTAAAATTAGCCAAAGCATCCACTCATAGCATAACATCTGTAGTTCCCAGAGAGGGAACAAATAGTGCAGCCAAACAATCATACCAGTAAAATACAGACCTTGTCAAATGAGTTTAAAGATATGGTAAATTAGCAGGCTTTTTTGGAAGCTCTGAAAATATAAAGCCATGAGTAAAAGCTAGACCTAGAGTGCATCTCCCTATCCAACCAGGGGGAAGCCATGCCCATAGTAAGAGCCACATACCCAATAGGTCTCTTTTGGAACAAGCCAGCATGACGGAGATATCCAGTCCAAATCAGTGCCTGGACAGGCAAAGGGAGGACCTGAATTTGGGTTGGAAAACACTGGAATGATTGCATTGCATACTTCCTGAGGCAAAAATCCCAAGTGTTTCCAATAAGTATAATTAAGTTGTTGACTAACTTTGGGGGATGACTCTATTTGTTCCCAGCATATAGGGGCATATTAGATGTCCTTTTTCAGAAGTTAACCATATAACCCCATCCCATATTTGATAAACATCAGGTAAAAAACCATCAGATCTAGACCTATTTACCTTATGTGTAGCTAAATAGTCATTAAACTGAGACAATGCATAATGAAAATTAAAAGTCATGTTATGTACATAGTTAAAGTACAAAGTGTTGTGCCAGTCCATTTTAGGGTTGTTAGATGTCATCAGATGAAGAAGAGGTATCACATATGATTGTTGTCGAAGGTATTTGCAGACTTGGAGAAAGTCTTTTCCTTGAAGTGGAAATGTCCACCACAGGAAGCCTTCCACTGATGAAGAGGGGAGCACTCTGCAGACCCAGCAGTTAGACCAGTTGTGGAATGCAGCGTAGGAGTGAGCCAGGACAGGAAGGCATTGTCTTGAGGATCAGAAGGCAGACTCAGGATTTTTTGAGTCAGCAGAAGTAGGCTCACATAGATTATCAGGCTTATCTGAAAAGTACAAAGTCAGAGTATATAAAGTAAAGACATAAAATGATGCCACTTAGTTCTGGTCAGGGTGCCACCTCTTAACTCAAGTGTGATGTACTCACACTCCTGGCAATCTGACTGCTGTGGAAGAAGAAAGAATAACCTGGTAAGGGCCTTCCCAGAGGGGCTCGAGGGATTGGCCCACAGATCCCAATGTTTTTATGAGGACCTCGGTTCCTCGCTCAAATAGAGGCTTGCTTGACTCAGAGGCTGGGTCAGAAGTTGTCTCCTGGAGCTCCGTTAATGCCTGTTGAAAAGCTGAGAGCTGAGTTACATAATTAGTTAATTCCAAGGCTTCAGGAATTAACAATGTCTGTATATAAGAAAGGCCTTCCATAAATACATTCAAAGGGGAACAGTCCCTCCCTTTTGGGGGCAGTTCAAGCCCTCATTAAAGCTATGGGAAGAACTTTAATCCAATTGTCCTGCTTCTCTTGAGTTACTTTGTGCAGATGTCTTTTGATAATTTCATTAACCTTTTCAACCTTTCCTGAGGACTGGGGTCTCCAGGAACAGAGTCAGTGATATTCTATTCCTAGAGGTTTAGACACCCCTTGAGTTACAGAAGCTTTAAAGGTGGAACCATTGTCACTCTGAAGGCTCCATGGCAGCCCAAACCTGGAAATAATTTCATGGATTAAAATCTTTATAACCTCCTTAGCCCATTCACTATGACAGGGAAAAGCCTCAATCCATCCAGTAAAAGTATCCACCCGCACTTGTAAGCAAGAATATCTATTAGCTTTTGGCATATGAGTAAAATCAATTTCCCAGTCCTCTCCAGGATATTTGCCACTTCATTGTAATCCAGATTTTGCTAGCTTTCCAGTCTTTGGGTTATTTTTCTGACAAACCTCACACCTCTTGATAATATTCTTTAAAGTTTTCATTACATTTTTACCTTCAAACAAATGAGAAGCCATCTGGTAAGTACCCTCTGCACCCAAATGAAAACTCTGGTGTAAACCCTTAAGAATTTTCCATTGAACATTTTCAGGAATTGTTAATTGTCTATCCTTTATCAGTAATCTTTGCTTCTCTTTTCTCATACCTTTCTAATTCTTCCTCAGTATATTGTGGTTTTTCCTGTTCCACAGGACCTGTCCAGATCAAAGGCATCCATAGTGAAGGGATTTTGTAAAGTGCCACTTTTCTGGCTTGACAGTCAGCCAGCTGATTACCTTCGGCTACTTTACTCCTGTCCCTATTGTGCCCTTTGAAATGCATAACAGCTACTTCTTTAGGACAATATATAGCAGTTAAAAGT
>ML663487.1:4250206-4297836 GCA_007570785.1 Antilocapra americana | reverse complement strand
GGGTGACAATATACAGCCTTGACATACTCCTTTCTCAATTTGGAACCAGTCTGTTGTTCCATATCCAGTTTTGATTGTTGCTTCTTGACCTGCATACAGATTTTTTCAGGAGACAGGTAACGTGGTCTGGTATTCCCATCTCTTGAAGGATTTTCCAGTTTATTGTGATCCACACATTCAAAGGTTTTGGCATATTCAATAAAGCAGAAGTAGATGTTTTTCTCCCTCATGTCCAACTCTTTGTGAGTCCCTGGACTATACAGTCCACAAAATTCTCCAGGCCAGAATACTGGAGTGGGTAGCCTTCTCCTTCTCCAGGGGATCTTCACAGCCCAGGGAGTTTGGGTCAGGAAGATTCCCTGGAGAAGGGAATGGCAATACACTCCAGTATTCTTGCCTGGAGAATTCCATGGACAGACCATGGGGTCACAAAAAGTTGGACACAGTTGAGTGACTACCACTTTCATGTTTGTCATAGCTTTTCTTCCAAGGACCAAGGTAACATTTATGGACCTGAAAAAAACACTTGGCCTACAGAAAACCATTCACTATTTTAAACAAAGCAAGACAGTGATTTTAAGAGCACTAATAAAGTGTGAATCCCTTAGGAATATCTCCTACTGTTATCAGCTTTTTAAGAAATGGATAATTATTGAGTGCTTACTCTGTGTGAAACACTATAAAGTTTAAAGCAAAAGCTTGCATGCATGCTAAGTTGCCTCAGTCGTGTCTGACTTTGTGACCCCATGGACTGTAGCCTGCCAGGCTCCTCTGTCCATGGGATTCTCCAGGCAAGAATACTGGAGTGGGTTGCCATGCCATCCTCCAGGGGATCTTCCTAACCCATGGATTGAACTTGTGTCTCTTACATCTCCTGCATTGGCAGGTGGGTCCTTTAGCAATTCATCCAAATGAACATTTTTGAGCACAAATTTGACAATCTGTCCTTATGCTCACAAGCATTATTATATAAATAAAGAAAACTCAAGCAATGACAAATAATATATAGTCAAGTTCTAAATGGTTATAGTTTAGAATAAAGATTTAAATAGCAGCTGTCATTCTTAGAGTATGGCTAAAAATTGTGATAAGAAAAAAATCAATACACAGATTACCAAAGGTACTTCAAAAAATTTTAAGAATCTAAACTTTAATTTGGGATACAGCAATTAAACTATCCTAAATTAAAATTTAAATAAAAATTTTAGTGGTACTTAAATAATTATAGCAGAATCCTTTAGCAAATACATTTTAAATTATGCTTTATTTTTATTTATTCTATACAGGAATCCTGAATGTAGTGTCATATATGAAAGCGATCTTCTGGAAATCATATAAAATAAATGTCATTTTCAAAGAGAAAACTATAGATAATAGTACTAAGATAAATAAAATTTCTTAACACATTTGGAAAGGGGAACAAAGTCCACCATAGCAAAACATGACTCTCTTTAGTGACAAGAGACATTGTGTTTCCGAGATGAAAAACAATTACAAATGGTAGCAAAAACAAAGATATTTCAGCTCTAGGCATTCTCCCTATGGAATGAAGCCAAAACAATATTAGTCTTTAGCAGGCTCTATTTCCCTTTCTTGTTTACATGATACAATGGAGGGATAACTGTGGTATGAAACAACATTATGCTGGATGTGGAAGAAGGAAGCTGGTTACATATCTGTTTGTGGGGAATTAGCCAAGGCAGAGAGCTGAAGTGGAAATTCCTCAGGCAATGACTCAGTGAATAGAGTAAAAGTTCATTCCAGGATAGTTCCAATTTTAGAATGTGTACTGCTGGACAGATATTTTTTCCTCTTGATTCATGTTGGAATTAATTAATACCAAACATAGCATTTGGTGTTTCTAAAGAAATGCAACATTTTTCTCCCTTAAAGTCATCTTATGTTCCTGTGCTTCTTGGAGTTTATTATTACTTTATTGTTAATTATCAATAATATAAATAACTGTTATCGGATGCCATGGCATACTAATAGAACAAAGGGGATGTTATATTTATTATTTTTGCCTCACTTACCAGAATGTTGATTAGGTAAAACTTGTTTTTCTATTTCTTTTCCTTTGAAGATTCACTTTCCCATGGCTATGTCATTGTTTATGTACTTAGAAAGCAATAGGACTTTGGAGCATTGTTAAAATATTAAGGTTTTTGCAGTTATAACTTTAGTAATTTGGCTACCTTGAAAATGGAGAAATCTGGGCCAGATGTACTACTTCCTTGGAGAGGGCATATGGACAGGAATGAAGGACAAATACATTGAGAAAAAAAGAAATTCCTTTCTGTTATTAAATCAGACTTTATTTTATCAATCCTGATGATTAATCTTGTATATTTTACAGCATATTATAGTCTGCTTTCAGAAGACTCTATATTCAGGATTGAGTCGTTCTTTAGATGAGACTTCAAAAATTTGGTGACTTAATATATTTAATTTTTGTTGAATTATAATAGACATACAGCATAATGTTAGTTTCAAGTGTACAACATAGTGATTTGACTTTTTTTTACTCTTAATTTTCTTTTAAATTTATTTTTTATATAATTGTTTTGCAGAATTTTGTTGTTGTCTGTCAAACCTCGACATGAATTGCCATAGTTATACATATATCCTTTCCATTTTGAACCTCTGTCCCATCTCTCTCCCCATCCCACCCCTCTAGATTGATACAGAGACACTGAGTTTCCTGAGCCAAACAGCAAATTCCAGTTGGCTATCTATTTTACATATGGTAATGTAAGTTTCCATGTTACTCTTTCTATACATCTCACCCTCTCCTCCCCTCTCCCCGTGTCTATAAGTCTATTCTCTATGACTGTTACTCCACTGCTGCCCTGTAAATAAGTTCTTTAGTACCATTCTTCTAGATTCTGTATGTATGTGTTAGAATACAATATTTATCTCTTTCTCACTCACTTCAACTTCACTCTGTATAATAGGTTCTAGATTCACCCACCTCATCACAACTGATTTAAATGCATTCCATTTTATGGCTTAGTAATATTCTATTGTGTATATGTATCACAACTTCTATATCCATTCATCTGTTGATGGATATCTAGGTTGCTTCCATGTTCTAGCTATTGTAAATAGTGCTGTAGTGAACAATGGAATACATGTGTCTCTTTCAATTTTGGTTTCCTCAGGGTATATGCCTAGGGGTGGGATTGCTGGGTCATATGGTGGTTTTATTTCTAGTCTTTTAAGGAATCTCCATACTGTCTTCTATGGTGGCTTTATCAATTTACATTAACCAATAGTGCAAGAATGTTCCCTTTTCTCCACACCCTCTCCAGCATTTATTGTATGTAGAATTTTTGATGATGGCCATTTTGACTGGTGTGAAATGATATCTCATTGTAGTTTGATTTGCATTTCTCTAATAAAAAGTGATGTTGAACATCTTTTCATGTGTTTGTTAGCCATATGTATGTCTTCTTTGGAGAAATGTCTGTTTAGGTCTTTTTCCCACTTTTTGATTGGGTTGTTTGTTTTTCTGGCATTGAATTGTATGAGCTGCATGTATATTTTGAAATTAATCCTTTCTCAATTGTTTCATTTGCTATTATATTTATCCATTCTGAGGGTTTCCTTTTCACCTGGCTTATAGTTTCCTTCTTTGTGCAAAAGCTTTTTAAGTTTAACAGGTCCCACTTGTTTACTTTTTTTTGGTATTTCCATTACTCTAGGAGGTGGGTCATAGAGGTCTTGCTTTGATTTATGTCATTGAGTGTTCTGCCTATGTTTTCCTCTAAGAGTTTTATAGTTTCTGGTCTTACATTTAGGTCTTTAATCCATTTTGAGTTTATTTTTGTGTATGGTGTTAGAAGTGTTCTCATTTCATTCTTTTACACATAGCTGTCCAGTTTTCCTGGCACCATTTATTGAAGAGCTGTCTTTGCCCTATTGTATATTCTTGCCTCCTTTGTCGAAAATAAGGTACCCATAGATGCATAGGTTTATTTCTGGACTTTCTATCTTGTTCTATTGGTTTATAACTCTGTGTTTATGCCAGTACCATACTGTCTTGATGACTATAGCTTTGTAGTATAGTCTGAAGTCAGGAAGGTTGATTCCTTGAGCTCCATTCTTCTTTCTCAAGACTGCTTTGCCTATTTGGAGTCTTCTTTGTTTCCATATGAACAGTGATATTTTTTGTTCTAGTTCTGTGAAAAATGTCATTGGTAATTTGATAGGCATCGCATTTAATCTGCAGATTGCATTTGGTATTATATTCATTTTCACAATATTGATTCTTCCCACCCAGGAACATGGAATATCCCTCCATCTGTTTTCTTTTGTCTTTTTAGTTAAGTTTACTCCTACATATTTAATTCTTTTTGTTGAAATTGTGAATGGGATTGATTCCTTAATTTCTCTTTCTGATTTTCCATTTTTAGTATATAGAAAAGAAAATGATTTCTCTGTATTGATTTTGTATCCTACAACTTTGTTAAATTCACTGATTAGCTCTAGTGATATTCTGGGGGTGTCTAGGGTTTTCTATGTAGAGAGTCATGTCATCTGCAAACAGTGAGAGCTTTACTCTTCGTTTTTGATCTGTGTTCCTTTTATTTATTTTTATTCTCTGATTGCTGTAGCTCGGACTTCCAAAACTATGTTGAATAATAGTGGTGAAAGTGGATACCCTTGTCTTGTTCCTTATCTTAGAGGGGCTGCTTTCAGTTTTTCACCATTGGGAATAATGTTTGTTTTAGGCTTATCATATATGGCCTTTACTATGTTGAGGAAGGTTTCTTCTATACTCATTTTTTGAAGAGTTTTAATCATAAATGGGTGCTGAATTTTGTCAAAGGTCTTTTCTGCATCTGTTGAGATTGTCATATGATTTTTATCTTTCAATTTGTTAACATGGTGTGTCACACTGATTAATTTGCATTTATTGAATAATCTTTGCATTCCTGAAATAAACCCAACATGATCATCCAGTATGAGCTTTTTGATGTGTTGCTGGATTCTGTTTGCTAAAATTTTGTTGAGGATTTTTGCATCTATGTTCATCAGTGATATTGACCTACTGTAGTTTTCTTTTTTGTGTTGTCTTTGTCTGGTTTTGGTATCAGGGTGATGCTGGCCTCATGGAATGAGTTTGGAAGTGTTCCTTCCTCTGCAATTTTTTGAAAGAGTTTTGAAGGATAGGCATTAGTTCTTCTCTAAATGTTTGATAGAATCCTCCTGTGAAAGCATCTGGTCCTGGGCTTTTTTTTTGGCAAGATTTTTTATCACAGCTTCAATTTCAGTGATTGTAATCAGGTTGTTCATAATTTATGTTTCTTCCTGATTCAGTCTTGGAAGATTGAACTTTTCTAAGAATCTGTCCATTGCATTCAGGTCATCTATTTGATTGCCATATAGTTGTTCAAAATAGTCTCCTATAATCCTTTGTATTTCTGCATTGTCTGTTGTAACCTCTACTTTTTCATTTCTAATTTTGTTGATTTGATTCTTCTCTCTTTTTTTCTTGATGAATCTGGCTAAAGGTTTGTCAATTTTGTTTATCTTTTCAAAGAACCAGCTTTTAGTTTTATTAATCTTTAGTATTGCTTCTTTCATTTGTTTTTCATTAATTTCTGCTCAGATTTTTATGATTTCTTTCCTTCTACTAATTTTGGGATTTTTTGTTCTTCTTTTTCCAGTTGCCATAGGTATAAAATTAGGTTATCTATTCGATGTTTTTCTTGTTTCTTAGAACTGCTTTTGCTGCATCCCATAGGTTTTGAGTTGTCATGTTCTCATCGTCATTTGTTTCTAGAAATTTTTTGATTTCCCTTTTGATTTCTTCAGGAACATGTTGGTAATTTAGAAATGCATTGTTTAATCTCCATGTGTTTCTTACAGGTTTTTTTTTTCTTGTAATTGATGTCTAGTCTCAGCGTTGTGGTTGGAGAAGATGCTTGATACTATTTCAACTTTCTTAAATTTACTGAGGTTTGACTTGTGACCCAAGATGTGATCTAGCCTGGAAAATGTTCTATGTGCACTTGAGAAGAAGGTGTATTCTGCATTTGGCTGGAATGTCCTCAAGATATCAATGAGATCCACCTCATCTAATATATCATTTAAGACTTGTGGTTCCTTATTAAATTTTCTGTTTTGATGATCTGTCCCTTGGTGGTGAGTGGGGTGTTGAAGTCTCCTACTATGATTGTGTTACTGTCAATTTATCCTTTTATATCTTCTGGTGTTTGTGTTATGTATTGAGGTGCTGCTATGTTAGGTGCATAGATATTTACAATTGTTATGTCTTCCTCATGGATTGATCCCTTGATCATTATGTAGTGTACTTCCTTATCTCTTGTAATCTTCTATATTTTAACGTCTCTTTTGTCTGATATGAGAATTGCTACTCCAGCTTTCTTTTGCTTCCCATTTGCATGGAATATATTTTTTCATCCTCTCACTTTCAGTCTATATGTGTCTTGAGGTCTGAAGTGGGTTTCTTGTAGACAGCATATATATGGGGCTTGTTTTTGTATCCATTCAGCCAGTCTGTGTCTTTGGTTGGAGCATTTAATATATTTACATTTTAAGTAATTACTGATATGTATGTTCCTATTGCCATTTTCTTAATTTTGGGGGTTGATTATGTAGATCTTTTTTCTTCTCTTGTACTTCTTGACTATATAAGTCCATTTAACATTTGTTGTAAAGCTGGTTTGGTGGTACTGAATTCTCTTAATTTTTGCTTGCCTGAAAAGCGTTTTATTTCTCCATCAATTTTGAATGAGATCCTTGCCAGGTAAACTAATCTTGGTTGTAGATTTTTCCTTTTCAGTACTTTAACTATATCCTGTCATTCCCTTCTGGCCTGCAGAGTTTCTGCTGAAAGAACAGCTGTTAAATGTATGTGGTTTCCTTTGTATGTTACTTGTTGTTTTTCCCTTTCTGCTTTTAATATTTTCTTTGTGTTTAGTCTTTGTTAGTTTGATTAGTATGTGTCTTGTGGAGTTTCTCCTTGGGTTTATCCTGTATGGGATTCTTTGCACATATTGGACTTGATTGACTATTTCTTTTTCCGTATTGGGGAAATTTTCAACTATAATCTCTTCAAAAAATTTTTCATACCCTTTCTTTTTCTCTTCTTCTTCTGGGACCCCTATAATTCGAATGTTGGTGTGTTTGATATTGTCCCAGAGGTCTCTGAGACTATCCTCAATTTTTTTCATTCTTTTTACTTTATTCTGGTCTTCAGCAGTTATTTCGACCATTTTTATCTTCCAGCTCACTGATTCTTTCTTCTGCTCCACATATTCTGCTATTGATTCCTTCCACAGTATTTTTAATTTTAGTAATTGTGTTGTTTGTCTCTGTATGTTTATTCTTTAATTCTTCTAGTTCTTTGTTAATTGATTCTTGCATTTTCTCCATTTTATTTTCAAGGTTTTTGATCATCTTTACTATCATCATTCCAAATTCTTTTTCAGGTAGCTTGCCTATTTCCTCTTCATTTATTTAAACTTCTGTGTTTCTAGCTTGTTCCTTCATTTGTGTAGTATCTCTCTGCCTTTTCATTATTACTTTTTTTAAACTTATTGTGTTTGAGGTCTCCTTTTCCCAGGCTTCAAAGCTGAATTCTTTTTTCCTTTTGGTTTCTTCCCTCCTAAGGTTGGTCCAGTGGTTTGTGTAGTGAGATTTGTGAGGGTGAGATTTGTGCTGAGTATTTTTTGTTGTTTTTGTTTGTTTCTTTTTCCTCTGATGGGCAAGGCTTAGTAAGGTGGTAATCCTGCCTGCTGCTGACTGGATTTGTATTTTTGTTTTGTTTGTTGTTTAGATGAGTCATCCTGCACCTGGTGGTTGGGTGATGCTGGGTCTTGTATTCGAGTGGTTTCCTTTGTGTGAGTTCTCACTATTTGATAGTCTCAGGGTTAGTTCTTTGATAGAATAGGGTGTTGAAGGTAGTGTTCCCACTCCAAAGGCTCATGGCTTCATCTCTATTTAGGAACAAAGATTACACAAGTGGTTTCTTATGGCATTAAGTAATATTGAAACAAATATCCAAAATGAGAAATGAAAGATGAACCCCAGACAAATGGCAGTTGCAAAATCAGGCAAATAATTAAAGTAATGGAATATACACTTACACATATACACCCATAAGGAAAGTCAAAACAATCCAGCAAAAATAAAGTACAGTAGATTGACCCAGCACACGAAGGAAATAAAAAATTATATTTACCAGTTAAGAACAAAACTAAAGCACAAACTGGAAAACAAAACTAATGAATATGTTGAGAGGAAAGGAAAGAAAGAAGGAATAGATATGGAAAATTAAGTAGAGGCAGATGAAGAAGATTTATATACATTAACTATTAACTCAAGGGGCAAAGACCAATAGGAAAGGCAAACAAAGGAATAAATGTAGAAAATATAATAGGTTTAAAAAATTAAAAATTGAAATTATAAAAAGGAGGAAAAAAAAAAAAAAAAAAAAAACTCCACAGAACTGCAAAATCCCAACGTAGAGGCAGAAGTTTATAATAACAATATAAAGTGTGGCTGAATATACACAAATACATATACACCCATAAGCAAAATCAAAACAGTCCAACAAAAATAAAGTAGAATAGATTGACCTGGCAAACAAAGGAAACCAAAAATTATATCTACCAGTTAAGAACAAAACTAACTAAAGCACAAACTGGAAAACAAAACTAAAGCAAGGTGCCAATTGAGGAATAAAGTAATGAAAATAAGACTAACAAATATGCTGAGAGGAAAGGAAAGAAAGAAAAGAAAGAATACATATGCAGAGTTAAATAGAGGTATATAAAGCAGGTTTATGTACATTAAAGATTAACTGCAAGGGGAAAAGTACAGTAGGAAATGCAAACAAAATAAATGTAAAAAATAATAGTAGGTTTAAAAATTAAATATTAAAATTTTTAAAAAGAGTAAAGAAAAAAAAAAAGAAAAAGCTCCACAGAACTGCAAAAGCCCAATGTAGAGGCAGAGGTTTATAACAACAATAAAAAATGTGACTGAGGGAAAAAAGCTCAAAAGCTTAGTTAGATTTCATAGTACCAATAAAACTGACAACTAAACCAGGGGGGAAGGGGGGAAGAAAAGAAAAGAAAAACTAAATCCAAAAGAATCTACAGAGCAAGTCAAAACATAACACTAATAAAAGTTTTTCTTGAGTCACTGCTATCAAAAGCCCTTCCCCTTCAAGGAAGTAAAAGAAAACCCAACTCAACAAGGAGCCCTCCAGCACTGTACTGATCTCTAGACCAGCTGCGGGGAGCAGCTCAGATTCTAATCTGGTCCTACTCCTGTGTGTTCTTGCCTCCAATGTCCACAGCTATCAGAACTAGTGAGTTTTCTTTTGTGGGGGTTCTCCATGTCCTTTTATATATTCCATAGACTCAGAATTTGCCTAGTTGATCATGTGGATTTAATCTGCAGCTTGTACAGCTGGTGGGAAGGTTTTATGTCTTCTTCCTTCACCACACTACCCCTGGGTTCCAATTGTGGTTTTGTTTTCACCTCTGCATGTGGATCATCCACTGGGATTGGCCCCTGGGGCTGCCCTGGAAGACTTGGATTTGCCTCTGTGAGGACCACGTGTGGAGGTAAGGCAGCTTCTTGGGTCACAGGAGTTCTGGCAGCACCAGGTACTCAGAGGAGTTGGCGGCTAGGCAGCAGGAAATATAATGCTCTAGAAGGGTATGACAACTAGTATTGGCCAATATGCTCCAGTATTCTTGCCTGGAGAATACCCTCTCTGACAGAGAAGCATGGCAGGTCACAGTCTACAGGGTCACAAAGAGTTGGACATGACCAAAGCTACCCTGCACACATAGCCTCAAGGCTTTTTTCGCCTGTGGCAGCTCTGCCCCAGTGAGAGTTGAGCAGATACGTGGCACAGCTGCTTGGCTTGTGGGGACCCTGATGGTGGCAAGTGTTCAGGGACATGGACTACCTCAGCTGGAGGAATTATGGCCCTATCAGATTCTTTTCTCAAGCCTCTTATAGCTGGTGATCAGAAGGGCTTTTTGGCCAGTCTTCCTCCATAGCTCTGCCCATTCAGGCACTTAGAGGTCTCCCTTGCCTGGGGTCCTTCTCTGTTGTTCTGTGCATCAGACACTTAAAGTGACACCTTGAGTGGGGTCCTACTCTGTAGTTCAGTTCTTCAGGCATTTGATGGGCCAACTTTTCTATTGTTCAGCTGCCTGATGCGATGATGCTGTGTGGGGTGAGAGGCTATGTTGATGGCTCCACCCCCTATGCATGACTCAGCTGTATTCCTTGCTCTCATGACTGCCTGGCTTTCTTCCACAGGCATTTCCCACCACAATCTCCTCCCTCACACCCTCTCTATCTGTCTCTCTGCAGTCAACAGCAGCCCTCACCCTGGATTGCTCCACAGTCCCTAAACTCCAGCTCCCAGCCACTGCACCTTCCAGGGGACCTGCATCCCTGTCTGAGGTATGTATGACTGCGTCAAGGACTGTCTGATTCTCATTCCATTTAGACTGCCACAGATCAGCTGTTTCACTCTCACTCTTAAATGTTTCACCTCTGACTCAGACAATTTCCCCAATGTGGAGAGGTGACCCCTTCTTCAGTTCGCCCACCTGCTGAGGGCAAGTCCAGTCCTACTAATACTCCTGGTTTTTCCCCTAGTTCCCTACTGAGTTTTGCATGGTTCTATATATTCTTTTCCACTGGTCGAGTCCTCCTGTCTGCTCTCAGCTGGTGTTCTGCATGCACTTCTCTGTCTGAAAGTGTATTCCTGATGTATCCGTGGGGAGATATGTACCCCACGTCCACCTCCACCATCTTGTTTTCTTGCTCATGCCACATTTCTGTTTATCAAAAGACTTCAAGAAAGCAAAAATGAAAGAGAAACATTCTATTAAATGAGATTTGACAGTTTTATACATTGTGAAGTGATCACCACAGTAAGTCTAGTTTTATCTGTTCACCATACAAAGTTATTACAATATTATTGACCATATTCCCTGTGCTATGCATTACACCCCCAGCCTTGTAGCTAGAAATCTGTATCTCTTAATCCCTTCACCCTTATCACCTGCCTCCCCCCACCTCCCCTCTGACAACCACCAGTTTGTTTTCTATATCTATAGTAGGCATTGGATAGTCCTTTTTATTACTAAATCTGTGTACCAAATCTACTGAATATTATAAAGACTCGCTGCTTAAGATCTTGTTAGCAAAATGATAATTATTGTCCTTTACCTTAGATGCTTTTGGGGTAAAAAATTCCTCAAAGATAAAATGTTACCTGAATTTACAAAAATCATTAAGGATTCTTCCTGGAAACAGAAATGAAAATTTAAACAAAAAAAAAATGTAAGTTTTCTCTACAGTCAAATGTTTAGGCTTTTCTTCAGTGTCTTTGGTCTGTAACATCTGTATAAAAGCTTAATGGCAATTTTTCAATGCCCAGTATTTTCCAGTTACAGTTAGCCATATGAAACCTTCAAATAGATGTTATTGCAACGAAATGCCAAAATGTGGTCAAATTAGATGCTGTTAATTATTTTACATTTTTGGTGTTTTACTGTTTGGTGCTTTCAACTCTTTCTACAACAAAAGTTTAAGAAGTATTTTAAACCTTAATGTAAAGTTGATAATTCATTTTTTATTGATTTTCCTTTGCAAGATTGATGCATTCTTGATTCAATAAACATTCAGATAACCTATAGGTTATCTATTTTGAAAACTACATTTTAAATTTTAATCATTCCTTGCTTTAATTTTTAAGCTACCATATATTGAATCATAACTGGTTCTACAAAGCATTTTATTTGTAAAATGTATTATTTTTTATATTTTAAATGAAATATTACATACATTACAAATAGATCATAATAAATATATAGCTATATGAATTTTCACAGAGTGGATACATCCATGTAACTACTACCCAGATCAAGAACTAGAATACTATCACAATCTAAAGTTCCCTCATACCCTCTTCCAGTTACTATTCTGAACTAAAAAATATTACCTTGACTTCTAAAACTATAAATTAATGCTTTTGTTTGTTTTTTATTATTATTGAGAAAAAAATTCACTATTTTAACCATTTAAAGTGTACAATTCAATTTTTTTAGTACATTCACAGTGTCGTGAAACCATCATGGCTATTTCCAGAATATTTCATCACTTAAAAAGAAATCTCATACCTATTAAGCAGCAATCCCTCATTCCTCCCATCCACTAGAAACTACTAATTACTTTCTGTATATATGGATTTGGCTATTCTTCATATTATATATGAATAGAATTATGCAATATGCAGCCTATTATGTCTGGATTATTTTGCTTAATATAATACTATTTTCAGTGTTCATCTATGTTAGAGGATGTATCAGTACTTCATTCACTTTATAGCTGAATAATGTCCCATTGTATGGGTATACCACATTTTGTTTAATTATTAATTAATTAATGGATATTTGAATTGTCTCCACTTTGGGGCTATTATGAATAATGCTGCTATGGACATTCCTGTACAGATTTTTGTTTGAATATACTAAAATCATAGATTGCTTAGTCCTTCAGTCGTGTTTGACTCTTTGAGACTCTAGAGACCCATGGACTCTAGCCCACCAGGCTCCTCTGTCCATGGCATTTTCGAGGCAACAATACTGGAGTGGTGCCATTTCCTCCTCCAGGGGATCTTCCAGACCCAGGGATTGAACTCGTGTCTCCTGTGCCTCCTGCATTGCAGGCAGATTCTTCACCTACTAGGCTACTTGGGAATTTGTTTTTGCTTATTTAAGCTTTATAGTATGTATTCCTTTTGTCTCTGAATAGTAAGTCAAAATAAGTGAAATATTACTTGGCACTTTGTCTGTAAGGTTCAGCCACACTTTTGCATGTAAAAATAGTTCATTTTTCCTTGTACAGAGTTCTACTGCATGCCTATACCATAATTAATCTCATATTCTGTTTATGGCCATTAATGTTTTTTTCAGGTATTAATTAAGGATATATATTCATTTCTATGAGTTATAGGAGTGCAGCTGTATATGTCTAGTTTTAGTAATTACTCTCAAACAGTTTTCAAAGGTTCTTTACGTAATTTACACTCCTCCTAGCAGTTATGAAAGGTCTAGTTATTTCTCAGACTCACCATGACCTGTTAATGTTTGACTTTTTCATTTAGCCATTCTAGAGCGTGTTTACTGGAATAATAGCATTTTAGTTTTAATTTACATTTCTCAACTTAAATCAGGAATTGTTGCATTGATAATTATAGAGTAAATCTTAAGCTTATTTTTAAAATTTAGATGTAACTAACAACTTATTTGAAATCTGCTTTATAGTGAATTTTTTTGAAGTTTCTGTGTTTGATGGAAATAGAATACCAAAGAAGTGCATATTATGTATCTTTGGTAATTAATAAAAATCACAGTGTAAATTGACACAGTGATGTTTAAACTGTATCTCTATATATTACTGCTGCTATTAATTCATATTGATAAAGGATTTAAATATAAATTATTGGACAAATATGGAGATCAAACTGAATATGGCTTATGGACTTCTCAAATTAGGAGAAAAACAGCAATTCTATATAGAATGGTTGAAATATGCACATGGGTCACATATGTTTCTATGTGATGGAAATGTTTCCATGTTAGTATACAGCACATAGTTTGCCTAAAATACTCCATGCCATCTGTAGAGAAATAGAGCAAGGTAGAAACCAAAATAGTCATAAATTATAAGATGTGAACAATTTTCAGATGTCAACTTAAAAGTACAAACTAAAAGTTGAGAATTATGCTTTATTCAGTGACCTCACTGAGGGCTATAGCCCAGGATACAACTGCTCAGGTATTTCTGAGAAGTTCTTCCAAAGAGTTCCAGGAGGAGTCAGAATATATAAGAGATTTTCCTGAAAAACAAACATGTAGACAAAGATCAAAAGATTACTGCTAATCAGTGAACAGACACACCTCAAGTTAATGACTTTAGTGCCTATCTATCTATGGTAAGATGGGAGAGTCTGGGCTCATTGAAAATATTCCTTTCATATGCATCTTTACTATCTAGGGCCATCATGAATTCCTCTCAGATCACACCTTGGAGGATGATTGCAGTGGCTGATGGCTTAATGACAGGCAACATTTGCTGTTTACCAGAATGACAGGCAACATTCTTTGTTTAGTGAAAGAACAGCAAAACTTTCTTTGTTTAGTGAAAGAACAGCAAAACTTTCTTTGTTTAGTGAAAGGCAGCACTTTTTTGGCCCAATGAACCTCCTCTTGGTCATAAATTCAACCAAGGTTTGAGGCATTTTCCAGACCAATTTTCCCCACAACACTAGGAAGTCTCATCCTAGATTAGGTGAGGCTTCTCTTGACAGACACAATGTGCTAATTTTTTAATTAGTCCATACTGATAACCTAAAGTTCTCTGGGTTGCCTGTTTTACTAGTCTATTATGATCCAGAAAATGTTTTCCCTTGTTGCTTCTTCCCATATCTAGAGTTGCACTGTTATAATTATTCTGTGTAGAGTTTATATATATATACATACACACACACACACACACGCACACACACACACACACACATAATCGACTACTTCAAGATGTTTAGCCATCAGTAATTTTGTTGGAAGCCTGATCACACACTGGGTAATGCAAGAGATAAAAAAAATCTTATAAAATATACAGGATATAAGTAACACAGCTAGTAACATTAATAAAGACATAGTACAACAGAGAGAAACACAAAGCATAAATAATTTGAAAACAAGAGAGAGCAAACTAAAACAATGATAAATATAACCAGTTGTAATCTGGTCACCATAAACAACTAGTCCACAAAGGAGCCAGCTTCAGAAACCACATTATTGAGCAATCAGGTCAAGAAAAAAAGGTAAGTGCTTCATCTTAATTTACAAAGTATACTTTATCAACTTGTTGTAGGTTATAGTAAAAGATAAGTTTTTCTAAGAAACAGAGATGAGAAAAACAGTATATTTCAGGAAAAAAAAAATACATTCAATGCCATGGTGGCTCAGACAGTGAAGATTCTGCCTGCAATGCTGGAGACCCAGGTTCTATCCTTGGGTCCAGAATATCCCCTGGAGGATGGAATGGCAATCCACTCCAGCATTCTTGCCTGGAAAAATTCATGGACATAGGAGCCTGGTGGGCTCCATGTAGTCACAAAGAGTCAGATATGATTGAGCGACTAACACTTCAGTCTCATGTAATTAATTCTTGTTGAACTGAATGAAGTTATAAGGTTTTCCATTAGAGTTTTATAATTTCTTACCCAGTTTAGTGATATTATCTGAAAGTTATCAGACATTTATATTTGTCAAAATTCTTTTCTATGAATCTCTTTGAAGATATTCATTTTATAAAAGCATCAGAATAAAATAATGATTATCTATAAACTAAAATATTTAAACGCTGTGGCTAAAGATCTGCAGCCATGAAATCAAAAGATGCTTATTCCTTGGAAGGAAAGTTATGGCTAACCTGGACAGCATATGGAAAAGCAGAGACATTACTTTGCCAACAAAGGTCCATCTAGTCAAGGCTATGGTTTTTCCAGTAGTCATGTATGGATGTGAGAGTTGGATGGTGAAAAAGGCTGAGTGCCGAAGAATTGATGCTTTTGAACTGTGGTTTTGGAGAAGACTCTTGAGAGTCCCTTGGACTGCAAGGAGATCCAACAAGTCTATCCTAAAGATCAGTCCTGGGTGTTTATTGGAAGAACTGATGTTGAAACTGAAACTCCAATACTTCGGCCACTCATGCGAAGAGTTGACTCATTAGAAAAGACCCTGATGCTGGGAAAGATTGAGGGCCAGAGGAGAAGGGGCCGACAGAGGATGAGATGGCTAGATAGCATCACCGACTCGATGGCCATGGGTTTGGGTAGACTCCGGGAGTTGGTGATGGACAGGGAGGCCTGGCATGCTGCAGTTCATGGGGTCACAAAAAGTCAGACATGACTGAGCGACTGAACTGAAAGATCTGATTATAATGAAATTGACAAGAAATTTGGTTATTTCTGTAACACATAACATTTTAAGGTACTAATAACTGAAAATATTATACCAGGACATTTCAGATTTGTGTGTGTGTGTGCTCAGTGGCTCAGTAGTTTCCAACTCTTTGTGACCCCATGGACTGTAGTCCACCAGGCTCCTCTGTCCATGGAATTTTCCAGGCAAGAATATTGGAGTGGGTTGTCTTTTCTTCATCCAAGGGATCTTCTCAACCCAGGGATCAAAACTGCATCTCTTGCATCTCCTGTATTGCCAGGCTGATTCTTTACCACTAGCAACACCTCGGCAGATACTTAGATTTTAGGGATTTCATATAATTTTTGGAGTGTGTGTATTAATGATACCCATAGAATATAACCTAAGAAGTTTTTATCATCATTTATATGACAATGTTTCCCATATAATTTAACATATCCAAACCTAATTAGTTTAATATTTCTCTTTGTGTAGTTTCAGGGGCCCTTTGATGCATTCATAAGTTGGCTGGAGGTCAAAAGACTTCATTAAATTTTGATTTAGGAAATTATGTCAATAAATATCAAAAGGTTTAGAACACTCAGAATTTTATATTTGGGAAGTTTGTCAAAGATAAATAAATATTTTAAAACACTTGGTCAAATAGGATCATGAGTCCCTGTGAAACAATACAGTACTTATTCATTCAATCAAGTTGATAATAAAATATGTTTACGGCACATGCAGATCATTTAGAAAGAAAAGAAACTCATAATCTGTTATTAAATGTAGATTACCTTTCCAAGAATACTTTGTTCTCATAACAGAGAAAACCAAACTCTGATCCTTCACCAGCCTACCCTCAATAACAAAATTCATTTACCTAATTAATTTCAATCCAATCCTAGCTTGATGCTGCACAAAGCTTTTCTCAAAATTCCCTTTTACAAACCTCCTGTAACTTTCTGTATTTGTATTCATTCATCTCTTATTTTCTTTCCCATCCAGAAAACAGCAAGCTTTAGGACAAAGTCACTTTCCTTTAATGAAATGCATTTCCATTCTTTATACCTAAACAGCATATTAAAAAGCAGAGACATCACTTTGCCAACAAAGATCTGTATAGTCAAAGCTATGGTTTTTCCAGTAGTCATGTATAGATGTGAGAGTTGGACTATAAAGAAGGCTGAACGTCAAAGAACTGATGCTTTTGAACTGTGGTGTTGGATAAGACTCTTCAGAGTCCCTTGGACTGCAAGGAGATCCAACAAGGCCATCCCAAAGGAAATCAACCCTGAATATTTATTGGAAGGACTATTGCTGAAGCTGAAACTCCAATACTTTGGCCTCCCAATGCAATGAGCTGATTCATTAGAAAAGACCCTGATGCTGGGAAGGCTAGAAGGCAGGAGGAGAAGGGGGCAACAGAGCATGAGATGGTTGGATGGCATCACTGACTCAATGGACACAAGTTTGAGCATGCTCCGGGACTTGGTGGTGGATGCCTGGCATGGTGTAGTCCATGGGGTTGCAGAGTCAGATACGACTGAGCAACTGAACAACAAATACCTTCCTTTGCTGAAAATAAACGTGCTACATTCCTTGGACACTTAAATGTATTCCCTATTATCCCAGTAACTTAATTATGTATTTTATAATTTGAATTCTTAAAAACCTTAACCTCTAATGAAAACTGACTAGCAATAATTGTGAACTCTGTCATATCAGCATTTCCTGATAGGCAAACATAGGAATATTCCACAACCACTAAAAACATATATCTTCTCATAGCACATTTTTTTCACTCAATGTGAGGCAAAACGTGTTTATTAAATCCTAAAATCTTTAATTTCCCTCTTGTAAGGAGACAAAAGTAAGTAGATATAGACCTAATTAGCAGTCAATGATCCAGCATCTTATCTATTGGAAATGAACTGATATTTAACAAATTCCATAATTTAGTTTAACGAAACTGTAAAGTTTCAATTACCAAAAAATCTTGAGAAACTATTTTAAATAGATGTACCCAAAACATAATTATCCTTAAAGAGTTCACTTGAAAACTATCTCACTTAACCTTTATTTCATAACTTATGAAAATATCAGCAAGATTCTCCTTGCTGATAAATTCTACAAGACAAATAACAAACTTCTTGACCTTCAGTAAACCTAGTTACAATAAAAAAAAGTCTGTTTGATAAAGCAAATAGATTAAGTTAGCTTTAGTACCAAATATTAATGTTGAATATTTCCTAGACCATGTGAACCTGGAATTAATTCTTGCCAGTTTTCTTTATATTTAGAAACATTTAATTTGTAAGGTCTTAAAATGAATAAAACAAGCTTTTTAAAATAAATTTAATTTTTATAATATCCAGAGGTAGACATATATTATATGTATAATGTACACAAAACATATAAACAGACAACACTAAATATCTCAGCTTTATTTTAACATCTAGTTATGAATCAGGTATTGTACATTTACTGATTTATAGGTAGCAGTTGGAAAAGTTAAATTTCTTTCCATAGATGCTTAAGGCATTACTAATTGTGGAAAAAGCTTCAAGATTTGTATCTGTCCTTGGTAAATCTTTAAGGAAGCTGTGAATCAGACTTTGGGTGAAGAAGCATTTCTAGCACTTTGAGTGTTAAAATTCTTTCCCCTTTAGTCCCCTTTTGATTTCAGGTTTTACCTGATTGAGCTCATTAGGCTCTGCCTCAGGTCAATATGTGTTGTAGTTTCATTTCTAGTTTATAGAGGTTTGTAAAGCACAAATATTTGCTTTCAATTCTGCAATGACCTTGTCTGCTACTTGAATGACATTAAAAAGTTGATTTGTCTACATTTTTTCATTTGCTTTGTTAAATCAGTGAGAAGATTTCCAACAAAACTGGAAATCAAGGTGTTTTTGTATAATTTTTAATTAATTAATTTTTAAATTGAAGGGCAATTGCTTTACAATCCTGTATGGTTTCTGTCATAAAACAACATGAATCAGTCATAACTCTCTCTCTTTCACACATATATATATAGTATATTTACTCTTTTTAAAATTTTATTATATTTTTAACTGGAAGATAATTACAATATTCTGATGGCTTCTGTCATACATCAACATGAACCAGCCATAGGTATACATATGTCCTCACCTTCCTAAACCTCCTTTCCACTTCCCTCTTCATCTTATCCCCCTAGATTATCACAGACTAACAACTTTGGGTTCCCTACATCATACAGAAAATTCCCAACGACTATTTATTTTACATATGGTAATATATATGTTTGAATACTACTCTCTCAAGTCATCCCATCCTCTCCTTGCCCCACTGTGACCATAAATCTGTTCTTTACATCTGTGTCTCCTTTGCTGCCCCACAAATAGGATAATCAGTACCATCTTTCTAGATAGATTCCATATATGTGTGTTAATATATGATATTTATCTTTCTCTTTATCACTTACTTCACCATGTATTATATAATAGGCTCTAGGTTCATCCACCTCATTAGAACTGATACAAATTCATTTTTTAGAGCTAAGTAATATTCCATTGTGTATATGTACCAAAATTTCCTTATCAGTTCATCTGTTGATGAACATCTAGGTTGCTTCAATTATGCTTCAATGTCCAAGATATTGAAAATAGTGCTGTGATGAACATTGGGGTACATGTGTCTTTTTCAATTATGATTTCTTCAGGGTATATGCCCAGTAGTGGGATTGCAGGGTCATATGATAGTTTAATTTATAGTTTTTCTTTTCTTTTTTTTATTGTTGTGCAGATACTAAGCTGTCTCTGACTCTTTGTGACCCCATAGACTGCAGCATGCTAGACTCCTCTGTCCTTTACTATTTCCCAGAGTTTGCTCAAACTCATGTCCATTGAGTTGGTGAGGCTATCTAACCATCTCATCTTCTGCCTCCTCCTTCTCCCTTTGCCTTCAATCTTTCCCAGCATCTGGGTCTTTTCCAATGAGTTCACTCTTTCACATCAGGTGGCCAAAGTATTGGAATATATGTGTATATATTTCAATCTCTTTAATCAATAAATTTAAATTTGACAAAGAAAATACACATCATACATACCCAAGCCAAATGCCTGCAATTTCACCATAAAATTCTCATAAACACACACACACACACACACACACACACACACACACACACATGTGTATGTGTGTATATATATATATATATATATATAGTTCCTTAACTTTAGTACCTGAATTACTGTACGAATTACCTAGGAGAAGGTGAGTACTCTGGTGTTTGAGAAGCTTGGAAAGACATATTAGAATTCTACATACCACAGTCACAGTTACAGTGAAGTGAATAAAAAATACACTTCAGGATCCCTCACTTGCATAGCTTTTGCCAGGACTTCTAAGAGGAGCCCTTGCCTTTCTGTGTGTGTTTACATAGACACATTTTTATATAATTTTCTCAAAAGTAATATATTTTGCCCATGCTTAAGACAACAGATACTTCTCACTCTAAATTTCCTCATTTTTCGGCATTGAAACATGTAAATTATCATATGTGAAATGAATCGCCAGCCCAGGTTTGATGCATGATACAGGGTGCTCAGGGCTGGTGCACCAGGATGACCCAGAGGGATGGAATCATAAGGGAGGTGGGAGGGGGGTTCTGGAAGGTGAACACATGTATACCCATGGTGGATTCATGTCAATGTATGGCAAAACCAACACAATAATGTAAATAAAACAGTCTTTCTTGAAAAAATAAATAAATAAAAGTTAAGTACATGCAAAAATATATAGATAAATGTCCTTGTTTTTATTTTGTCATGGTATTTTGGAGATCCAGTTAAGGGGAAGTTAAGTTTGAAATACTTTTAGTTTCTTATTAGTGGGGTATTTTTATGTGGTACCCAGTCACTTCTGTGCACTGGTTGGGAAAACTTTTGTTGGATACTTCTGCTGTTTGCCCTGCTGACACATTTACTGGTGTAACACAAAGATGTAAAGCTAGGGCTGTACCATATTATGAATGGAGCTCTTGAGATCCAATATTGGAAATGTGGGAGAAGAGAAGAAAAAAAAAATTAAGATTTTTGGAACTGGAAGCTAGTGTGTGGAAAATATTTCATGAAATCAGAAGTGTAAAATTTTATGTGAAGAATTTATTTCTCATTAATTTCTCATGAAAGCAAAATTTTCTACTTTCAGGAATGTTCTTGGTAAGGCAGCATATTCAATTAAAATCCACAATATATTTTAATAGAAATGGAATAAGTAATTAAGGTTGAATATACAATTTTATTTCCAGTTTGAGATAATGTTTATAAGAATATTTATAAGATAATGTTTATAAGAATCCATAAGAATTTTACGGAGAAATTACAGGCATTTGGCTTGCAAATGCATGATGGGTATCTCCTTTGTCAAATTTAAGTGTATTGATTAAAGAGTTAAAAGAACATTCTGGTAAAACTCAATGAAACATGAAACAAAAGTGATAAATATGAGCAATGAAATTAATAGAAATGATTCTTTTATTGAGAGCCAACTTACAGCCAAAACACATACAAATTAAGCCAAAAATGATAATTTTTTTAGAAGGAAGAGATAAGTTTTTAATAGAATTAATAATGTTTGTGGGAGAAGGCAATGGCATCCCCACTCCAGTACTCTTGCCTGGAAATTCCATAGACGGAGGAGCCTGGTAGGCTGCAGTCTATGGGGTCGCTAAGAGTCAGACATGACTGAGCGACTTCACTTTCACTTTCATGCATTGGAGAAGGAAATGACAGCCCACTCCAATGTTCTTGCCTGGAGAATCCCAGGGTCGGGGAAGCCTGGTGGGCTGCCATCTATGGGATTGCACAGAGTCGCACAGGACTGAAGTGACTTAGCAGCAGCAGCAGCAGTAATTATTGTATGTGCTCTGTCATGTCTGACTCTTTGTGATCCTATGGACCCTATGTAGCCTTCCAGGCTTTTCTGTCCATGGGAATTTCCAGGTAAGAGTACTGGCATGGGTAGCCATTCCCTTCTCCAGGGGATCTTCCCAACCCAAGGATCGAACCCAGGTCTCTTTCATTGCAGGCAGATTCTTTACCATCTGAGCCACCAGGAAATCCCTAAATTAGTAATGGTTTCTTAGAATTTTTGATAGCCTAGTTAATGAAGATAATTCAATCATGTATAAACACTATAAGAAGACTTAAACTTTTTGCTGATTTTACACGAAATACTGCTACAAATGAATGTTAATATACCAAGCAGAGTAATCAACACTGGACACGAAAAAAGAAAACTTTAAAATTCCTGAAATCATACAGATATGACAGACTTGACAGAGTTTCATCGAAATCTAATAATAATTTTGAAGTTTGCATGATAATTAAAAATAAAAACAAATTTGCCTGCCCATGAGGATTGCTGGAGTTTCTTTCTATTCTTTTTATAATTTATTCATTTATTTTAAATGAAACAAAGATGAACATTTTAATTATAAAAGGTACAATTCAAAAAGAATATAGAATTTAAATTCTATCTTAAATTTAAAGAATGAAGAAACAAAGATACATAAAGCAAGAATCAGAAGAAATACTAGGGAAAAGAAAAAATATATAATCACAGTGAAACATATTAACATTTCTCTGAGGATATTTTATCAAGTGCAGAAAAAATAAGAGAATCTTAAATAATGTCACTAATAATTTAAATACAATAGATTTATACTTAATTTATATTAACCATATTCTGCACAAATACATTTAAAATTTTGTATCTCATATGTTGTTATTGGGCTTCCCTGGTAGTTCAGCTGGTACGGAATCTGCCTGTACTGCAGGAGACTCCAGTTCAATTCCTGGGTTGGGAAGTTCCCCTGGAGAAGGGATAGGCTACCCACTCCAGTATTCTTGGGCTTCTATGGAGGCTCAAATGGTAAAGAATCTGCCTTCAATGTGGGAGACCTGGGATTGATCCCTGGGTTGGGAAGATTCCCTGGAGGAGAGCATGACAACTCACTCCAGTTTTCTTGCTTGGAGAATCCCCATGGACAGAAGAGTCTGGCAGGCTATAGTCCATGGAGTCACAAAGAGTCGGACATGACTGAGCGGCTAAGCACAGCACAGCACAACATGTTGTTATTAGATGTCCATAGGACATTTAGAAAAACTCACAAAAAGTTAAGCATTATTCAATTTCAAACAGTAGAATTCTTGGTGTGTGTGTGTGATTTGGTTATACACACACAAAATAAATGTGTATTCAGTTATACACATATTATTTTTGAAATTATTTTCCATTACAGGTTATTACAAGATATAGACCATATGTCCCTGTGTTATATAGTAAACCTTTGTTGCTTGTTGCATATCTATTTTTTTATTAAAAATGTAGTTTTCTATTCATGCAAAGCCAAACAAGTGGAATTAAAGTGTCAAAAACTTTTTAGTTAGGCAAAAATTCACAATTTTTCTAAAATATATATTATATATATTACTTATATACACGTATACAAAAGCTTTTCTACTATGGTTGATAAAGGCTTGAGAAAGAACATTTAAAAAAATGGATAAATTGGAGAACATAAACTAAATGAAATGGGAGCACTGAATATGAAAAGAAAAAGTGAAGCGGGTTAGATAAAAGTAAAAGATCCTCATATAGTCCAGTTGTTTTTAAACATGGCCCCTCATTAGAAACATATCTGGAGCTCTGACAAAAAAAATACCTGATCATCTGTATTTTTCAGAAACTTCCAAGATAATTCTGATATGCATCTGGATTTTAAAAAGTGATTACAGGGTTTTCTATTAAATGGTAGTTTTTGTTATATAGAATTCTGAAATTTTTCTGTTGACCAATCATGATACAGTGGTTTTAAGTAAGTAATAGTTACATAATCACAATAGTAAAAGATGTTTATCAGTTTTCACAATCAATAGCCAGACAAAAGAGGAGATAATTACAATTGAAAGTCATAATGGGAACATAATTAACCTAGTGGTATAGAATAATTAAATAAGATTTAGGGACTCAAGCAGAGTGATATGTGGTAAGTAGAAGTGCATACACGCACATGTTTTCATCTGCTCAGCCTGTCTATGTCTTTTGATTAGTGCATTTATTACATTTGCATTTGAGGTAATTATTGATACGTATGATCCTATTACCATTTTAATAATTGTTTTGGGTTTATTTTCTGTAGGTAGGGTTTTTCCTTCTCTTGTTTTCTGCCTAGAGAAGTTCCTTTAGCATTTGTTGTGAAGCTGGTTTGAAAGTGAAAGTGAAGTCCTCAGTTGTGTCTGACTCTTTGTGATCCTGTGGATTGTAGCCTGCCAGGCTCCTCCATCCATGGGATTTTCCAGGCAAGAATACTGGAGTGGGTTGCCATTTCCTTCTCCAGGGAATCTTCCCAACCAGGAATCAAACCCGGGTCTCCCATACTGTAGGCAGATGCTTTACCATCTGAGTCACCAGGGAAGCTGGTTTGGTGGTGCTGAATTCTCTTAACTTTGGCTTGTCTTGAAAGCTTTTGATTTTTCCATCAAATCTGAGGGATGGTCTTGCTGGGTAGAGCATTCTTAATTGTAGGTTCTTCCCTATAATCATTTTAAATATGTCATGCCATTTTCTTCTGGCTTGTAGAGTTTTTGTTGAGAAATCGGCTCATAGCCTGATGGGAATTCCCTTGTATTTGTCATTTTCCCCTTGTTTCTTTTAATATTTTATCTCTGTCTTTAATTTTTGTCAGTTTGATTACTGTGTGTTTCACTGTGTTCCTCCTTGGATTTATCCTGCCTGGGACTCTCTGTGCTTCCTGGACTTGGTTGATTATTTCCTTCCCCATATTAATGAAGTCTTCAAATATTTTCTTTTTTTATTAGTTTATTTATTTATTTACTTTTCTTTACATTATCATGTTGGTTTTGCCATACATTGACATGAATCCACCGTGGGTATACATGTGTTTCCCTTCCAGAACCCCCCTCCCACCTCCCTTCCGATTCCATCTCTCTGGGTCATCCCAGTGCACCAGCCATGATTTTCTCAGCTCCTTTCTCTCTCTCTTATCCTCCTAGGACCCATATAATGTGGATGGTCATGTATTTAATACTGTCCCAGAGATCCCTTAGGCTGTCTTCATTTCTTTTCATTCTTTTTTCTATATTTTGTTTTGTGGCAGTGATTTCCACCATTCTGTCCTCCAGGTCATTTATCTGTGCTTATGCCTCAGTTATTCTGCTATGGATTCCTTCTACTGAATTATTCATCTCTGCTTGTTGTTTAGTTCTTCTAGGTCTTTGGTAACATTTCTTGCATCTTCTCAATCTTTGCCTCCATTCTTTTTCTGAGATCCTGAACCATATTCACTATCATTATTCCAAATTCTTTTTCTGGAAGGTTGCCTATTTCCACTTCATTGATTTGTTTTTCTGGGGTTTTATATTGTACCTTCATCTGGGATGTAACTGTGTGCTTTTTTGTGCTCATTAGTGTTCTGTAATATGACTTTGTTTTAGTCCCTGTGGGATTGTGATTCTTCTTGCTTCTTCTGTCTGCCCTCTGTTGGAGGAGGCTAAGAGGCTTGTGTAAGCTTCCTGATAGAAGGCACTGGTGGTGGGAAAAACTTGGTATTGCTCTGGTGGGCAGAGCCTTGCTCAGTAAAGATTTAATCCAATTATCTCCTGATGGGTGGGGTTGAGCTCCCTCCCTGGTTTTTTTGGCCTGAGTTGACCGAGCTCTCAGGTCTACTGGCTCTATGGTCCAGTTAATGGCAACCTCCAAGAGGGTTTACACCAAAGGAGACCTTCCTAGACAGCTGCTGCCAGTCCCTGTGGTAAGCCTGTGGTAACACATACTTCTACAGGAGACCCTCCAACACTAGCAGGTAGTTATGGTTCAGTTTCCTGTGGAAACTGCTCCTTTCCTCTCAGTCTTGGTGCATACAAGTTTTGTTTGTGTCCTCCAAGACCAGAGTCTCTATTTCATCTAGTCCTGTGAAAGCCTTGTAGTCAAATTCCACTGGCCTTCAAGGTCAGATTCCCTGGGGATTCCCCAGTACCTTTGTTGGGTCCCCAGGCTGGGAAGCCTGACATGGGGTTCCAAAACTTCACAATAGTGGGAGAACTTATTTGGTATTATTATTCTCCAGTTTGTGGGTCACCCACTCAGCAGATATGGGACTTGATTTTATCATGATTGTGCCCTTCCTACCATCTCACTGAAGCTTCTTCTTTGTCTTTGAATGTGAAGTATCTTTTTTTGGTAGGTTCCAGCATCCTCCTGTCAATGGTTGTTCAACAGCTAATTGTGATTTTGATGCTCTCCCAGGAGGAGATGAGCACACGTCCTTCTACTCTGCCACTTTTTTAAAGAAATCTCCAGACTGTTCTCCATAGTGGCTGTATCAATTTGCACTCCCACCAATTATACAAGAAGGTTCCCTTTTATCCACACCCTCTCCAGCATTTCTTGTTAGTAGACTTTTAATGATGGTAATCCTGAGCAGTGTGAGATGATACCTTATTGTAGTTTTGATTTGCATTTCTCTAATATGAATGATGCTGAGCATCATTTCATGTGTTTATTAGCCATCTCTATGTCTTCTTAGGACAAATGTCTGTTTAGGTCTTCTGCCCACATTTCATTGGGTTGTTTGTTTTCCTTGAATTGAGCTACATGAGCTGTTTGTATATTTTGAAGATTAATCCCTTGACAGTTGTATCATTTGCTATTCTTTTTTTCTTTTTTTGATTAATTATTTTAATTGGAGGCTAATTACTTTACAATACTGTGGTGGTTTTTGCCATACATCAGCATGAATCAGCCATGGGTCTACATGTGTCCCACCATCTTGAACTCCACTCCCACCTCCCTTCCCTCCCTATCCCTCTGGATTGTCCCACAGCACCAGCTTTGAGTGCCCTGTTTTATGCATCAAACTTGAAATGTTCATCTCTTTTATATATGGCAATATACATGTTTCAATGCTATTCTCTAACATTGTCCCACCCTCACCTTCTGCTCCATAACTCTACTCTTATACTCCATACTCCAAAACCCTGCTCTTTACATCTGTGTCTCTTCTGCTGTCTTGCATATAGGGTCATCATCATCATCTTTCTAAAATCCGCATATATGCATTAATATAATGTATTGGTGTTTCTTTTTCTGGCTTATTTTAGTCTGTATAATAGGCTCCAGTTTCATACACCTCATTAGAACTGGCTCAAATGCATTCTTTTTTATAGCTGAGTAATATTCTATTGTGTATATGTACCACAACTTCCTTGTCCATTCATCTGCCGATGGACAGCTATGTTGCTTCCATGTCTTTGCTATTGTAAACAGTGCTGAAATGAACATTGGGATACATGTGTTTCTTTCATTTCTGATTTCCTAAGTGTGTATGCCCAGCAGTGGGATTGCTGGGTCATATGGCAGGTCTATTTCCAGATTTTAAAGAAGTCTCCACACTTTTTTCCATAGTGGCTGTAATAGTTTGCATTCTCACCAACAGTGTAAGAGGGTTCCCTTTTCTCCACACACTCTCTAGCATTTATTGTTTCTAGACTTTTTGATGACAGTCAATCTGACTGGCATGAGATGGTACCTCATTGTGGTTTTGATTTGCATTTCTCTGATAATGTGTGATGTCGAGCATCTTTTCACGTGCCTGTTAGCCATCCATATGTCTTCTTTGGAAAAATGTCTGTTTAGTTCTTTGGCCCATTTTTTGATTGGGTTGTTTATTTTTCTGGAATTGAGCTTCAGGAGCTGTTTATATATTTTTGAGATTAATTCTTTGTCCATTGCTTTGTTTGCTATTATTTTTTTCCCATTCTGAACGCTGCCTTTTCAATTTGTTCATAGTTTCCTTTGCTGTGGCAAAACCTTTTAAGTTTAACTAGGCTCCATTTGTTTATTTATTTATCTTTCCCATTACTCTGGGAGGTGGATCATAGAGCATCTTGCTGTGATTTCTGTCAGAGAGAGTTCTGCCTATGTTTTCCTCTAAGAGTATTATACTTTCTGCTCTTATATTTAGATCTTTAATCTGTTTTGAGTTTATTTTTGTGTATGGTGTTAGAAAGTATTCTAGTTTCATTCTTTTACAGGTGGTTGACCAGTTTTCCCAGCACCACTTGATAAAGAGATTGTATTTTCTCCACTCTATATTTTTGCCTCCATTGTCAAAGACAAGGTGTCCAGAGGTGTGTGGATTTATCTCTGGGCTTTCTATTTTGTTCCATTGATCTATATTTCTGTCTCTGTGCCAGTACCATACTGTCCTGATAACTGTAGCTTTGTAGTATATCCTGAAGTCAGGCAGGTTGATTCCTTCAGTTCCATTCCTCTTTTTCAAGATTCCTTTGTCTATTTGAGGATTTTTGTGTTTCCATACAAATTGTGAAATTATTTGTTCTAGTTCTCTGAAAAATACCGTTGGTAACTTGATAGGGATTGTGTTGAATCTATAGCTTGCTTTGGGTAGTATACCCATTTTCACTATATGGATTCTTCCAATCTACGAACATATCTTGAGAGTCCCTTGGACTGCAAGGAGATCCAACCAGTCCATCCTAAAGGAGATAAGTCCTGGGTGTTCATTGGAAGGACTGATGTTGAAGCTGAACCTCCAATATTTTGGCCACCTGATGGGAAGACCTGACTCACTGGAAAAGACCCTGATGCTGGGAAAGATTGAGGGCAGGAGGAAAAGGGGATGACAGAGGATGAGGTGACTGGATGGCATCATTGACTCGACTGCCATGGGTTTGGGTGGACCCTGGGAGTTGGCGATGGACAGGGAGACCTGGCCTGCTGTGGTTCATGGGGTCGCAAAGAGTCAGACACGACTGAGCAACTGAAATGAACTGAACAAACATGCCATATTTCTCCATATATTTGTGTCATATTTGATTTCGTTCATCAGTGCTTTATAGTTTTTGATATATAGGTTTTTTGTTTCTTTAGGTAAATTTATTCCTAAGTATTTTATTCTTTTTCTTGCAGTGGTGAATGGGATTTTTCCCTTAATTTCTCTTTCTGTTTTCTCATTCATAGAGTCTTTAGGGTTTTCTAAGTAGAGGATCATGTCACCTGCAAACAGTGAGAGTTTTATGTCTTCTTTTCCAATCTGTATTCCTTTTATTATTTTTCTTCTCTGATTGCTGTGGCTAGGACTTCCAAAACTATGTTGCATAGTAGTGGTGAGAGTGGGAAACCTTGTCTTCCTGATTTTAGGGGAAATGCTTTCAATTTTTGCTGTGGGCTGTGGTAAATGATTTTTATTATGTTGTTGGACTCTGTTTGCAAGAAATTTGTTAAGGTTTTTTGCACCTATGTTTATCAGTGATATTGGCCCGTACTTTTCTTTTTTGTGTGGCATTTTTGGTTATGTTATTAGGGTGATGGTGGCCTCATAGAATGAGTTTGGGAGCTTGCCTTCCTCTGCAAATTTCTGGAAGAGTTTGAGTACGACAGGTGTTAGTTCTTCTCTGAATTTTTGGGAGAATTCACCTCTGAAGCCATGTGGTCCTGGACTTTTGTTTGTTGGAAAATTTTGTATTATAGTTTCATTTTCCATGCTTGTGACAGGTCTGTTATGATTTTCTATTTCTTCTTGGTCCACTTTTGGAAGGTTATACTTTTATTAGAATTTGTCCATTTCTTCCAAGTTGTCCATTTTATTGGCATATAATTGCTCATTGTAGTCTCTTATGATTTTTGGTATTTCTGTGTTGTCTGTTGTGGTTTCTCCATTTTCATTTCTTATTTTATTGATATGATTCTTCTAGCTTTTTTTTCTTGATGAGTCTGGATAATGGTTTATCTATTTGTCTTCTCAAAGACTGGCTTTAAGTTTTGTTGATGTTTGCTATCGTCTCCTTCGTTTCTTTTTCATTTATTTCTGCTCTGATTTTTATGATTTTTTTCCTTCTTCTAACGTAGTGGCTCTTCTTTTCTTCTTTTTCTAGTTGCATTAGATGTAAAGTTCTGTTGTTTGTTTGACGTTTCTTTTGTTTCTTGAGGTAGGCTTGTATTGTTATGAATCTCCTTCTGAGCACTGCTTTTACTGAATCCTATAGGTTTTGGGTTGTCGTGTTTTAATTTTCATTTGTTTCTATGAATATTTTGATTTCCTTTTTTATTTCTTCCATGATTTCTTGGTTTTTCAGAAGCATGTTGTTTAGCCTCCATATATTTGTATTTTTGTTAGTTTTTTTTTTCCTGCAGTTGACACCTAATCTTACTGCAATGTGATCAGAAAAGATGCTTGAAATGATTTCAATATTTTTGAATCTACCAAGGCGAGATTTATGGCCCAAGATGTCATCTATCCTGGAGAAGGTTCCTTGCACACTTGAGAAAACATTTAATTCCCTTGTTTTTAGGTGGAATGCCCTATGGATATCAATTAGGTCTAAATTGTCCATTGTATCATTTAAAGCTTGTATTTCCTTGCTTATTTTCACTTTGGTTGATTTCTCCATAGGTGTGAGTGGGGTATTAAACTCCCCCACCATTATTGTGTTACTGTTAATCTCCCCTTTCATACTTGTTAGCATTTGTCTTACATATTGCAGTGCTCCTATGTTGGGTGCATATATATTTATAATTGTTGTATCCTCTTCTTGGACTGATCCTTTGATCATTATGTAGTGTCCTTCTTTGTCTCTTATCACGGTCTTTATTTCAAAGTCTATTTTATCTGATTTGAGTATTGCTATTTCTGGTTATTTTCGGTCTCCATTTGCATGAAATATCTTTTTCCAGCCCTTCAGTTTCAGTCTGTATGTGCCCCTTGGTTTAAGGTGGTCTCTTGTAGATAGCATATATACAGGTCTTGTTTTTGTATCCATTCAGCCAGTCTTTGTCTTTTGGTTAGAACATTTAACCCATTTACATTAAAGGTAATTATTGATAAGTATGATCCCATTACCATTTAATTTTTTGGTTGGGTTCATTTTCATAAACCTTTTATGTGTTTCCCGTCTAGAGAAGAGCCTTTAGCTTTTCTTGAAAAGCTCGTTTAGTGGTGCTGAATTCTCTCAGCTTTTGCTTGTCTGTAAAGATTTTGATTTCTCCTTCATATCTAAATGAGATCCTTGCTGGGTAGAATAATCTTGGCTGTAGGTTTTTCCTCTCTCTTCCCTTTAAGTATATCCTGCCATTCCCTTCTGGCTTGGAGAGTTTCTATTGAAAGTTCAGCTGTTACCCTTATGGAGATCCCTTGTGTGTTATTTGTTGCTTTCCCTGTACTGCTTTTAATATTTACTTTTTGTGTTTGATCTTTGTTAGTTTGATTCATATGTATCTTGGTTGTTTGGCCTTGGGTTTATTCTGTTTGGGACTCTCGGTTTCTTGGACTTGGGTGGCTATTTCCTTGCCCATATTAGGGAAGTTTTCAACCATTATCTCAAGTATTTTCTTATGTCATTTATTTTTGTCTTCTACTTCTGTGACACCCAAGATTTGAATGTTGGGGCATTTAACATTGTCCCTTAGGCATCTCAGATTGTCCTCATTTCTTTTAATTCTTTTTTTATTTTTCCCTCTTTGCTTCATTTATCTCCAACATTCTATCTTCCATCTTTCTTATCCTCTCTTCTCCCTCAGTTATTCCATTGCTGTTTCTCTCCAGAGTGCTTTTGATCTCAGTTATTGCATTATTAATTATTGAATGATTCCTCTTTATTTCTTCTAGGTCCTTGTTAAACATTTCTTGCATGTTATCAATTCTTGTCTCTAGTCTATTTATCTGTCACTCCATATTGTTTTCAAGATTTTGATCATCTTTACTATCATTATTCTGAATTCTTTTTCAGGTAAACTCCCTATCTCCTCCTTAAGGAGGAGGGAGATAGAGCTGACCAGGAGGAGAAAAGTTTGAGTCAAAAGGGGAGAGAGCAGTCTAGCCATTAATTTAATCTCTAAGTGGTCTCCACAGCCTGGAACACCCAGAGAGATTCACAGATTTATGTAGAGAAGAGAAGAGGAAGAAAGGAGATAGAGTTTACCTGGAGGAGAAAAGGGAAAGTCAAAATGGGAGAGAGTAATCAAGCCCATAGTCAATTCCCTAAGTAAAAATGGATAATGAAAATTAGATTCTGAGATACAAGACTGATAACAAATATCAAAAAGCAAAGATTAAAAACCAAGAATAGAAGTTAGATTCTCAAAATACAACATAAAAAATACAAAGCATAATCAATCACAGTAATTAAGAAGTATGGGATTGTTTTTAAAAATGAGGGAATATTTGGAAAGGTAATAGTAGACTATAAAAGCGAAAGTTAAAGGAGAAATAAAGAACTAATTTAAAAAAAAACTAAAAGATGATAATAATGAAAATATATCTAGGAATTTCTCTGGAATTGTGGGCAGTGTGGTGTCTTCAGTATCAGATAGTCCCTTGTACTGGCTTGTATTTTTTCTTAGGGTCTATAGGTGTCCCTCAAAAGTGTCCAGTATTAAATGCAGGGTTTTAACCTGTTGCACCCATTACTTGCAGAGCAGTTCCTCCTTCTTTGTTCATTTTGGCTTCCTCTGTTTGCAAATCTCTTAAGGATTTATTTCTGCCTTTGACACAAAAGGGCGAAGGTGGCCACTTATTCAGGCTCACTTGTTCAGTTGTGTTGTGGAGAGGGAGATACACTGCAAAAAAAAATATCACTGGCATGTGTGGGGAGTGCTTGCAGTGGGTGGACCACACTAGGTTTGTCACAGCCCAAGGTGCTATGTGCTTCTCAGGCCTACACTGCTCAGTCTCCAGGGTGCTCTGCGAGGGCACTGTCCCAAAAGGGCCCTGCATTTCATGCATTTCCCAGGTCTAACCACTCAGATTCTCTGGTGCTCTGCAAGGGCACAGACTCGAATGGGCTGTGCATTCTGTGCCCTTCCCAAGTCGGAGCAGCTTAGGCGACCTAGTGCTTGGCAAGCACACTCCCAGGTGGGCTGTGTGTCTTATTCACCTGCATGGTCCCCATTGTTCAGTGTCCTGGGTGTGCCACAAGAGCAGTCCCAGGTGTGCCGTGTGTCTCCTCTGGGGAGCTGATCTCAGGCTGTAACATCCCTGACAGATGTCAACCATCCACAATCCCAGGAAGATGAGGTTAGCAACAGGGAGCCAGCTCACAGTTTGGTGACAGATTCTGTCTCTGGGGTGGAGACTGCAGCAGCCCCTTGCCTTCTGTTGTCTCTGGCTGTCACTCGCCTGCCTCTCTGCCTCTGGGGAGGGAGGGCCCTAAGCAGCCTGCTTGCTCTCCTTTGGGATTTGCTCAATACTTTGTTCTGTGAATGTGCCAGGGGTCACTGTGTGGCAATAGAACCTTTCAAGGGAAAGGTCTTTTTTTGTTGTTTCTCTGTCCATCCCATGGTTTCTGTTGTTATATCACATTATCTCCCTCAGATGGTCCTCAGGACATTCAGGCCTGGTCCTTACCCTAAGGACTCATGATGCAGCCCACACCTCCCTGTCCAGCCCCCACTCGTTGGTGGTAGATGTGAGCATCTGTGCCACTTCTCTGCAGCTGCGGTTAGGTGCGTATTCTGTTTTTTTTCCCCTCTCCCGGCTATGTTGCTCTCTGAGGTTCCAAAACTCCCACAGACACGCCTGTGAGAGGGTTTCCTACTGTGTGGAGACTTCTCTTCCTTCTTGACTCTCCCCCCAGGATGGGCCTCTGTCCCTAAATCTTTTGTCTCAGTTTTTGTCTTTTATATTTTATCTGCCTCCAGAAAGGCAGAAATTGGGCTGCCTTTCTGAGTGCCTGGTGTCCTCCATCAGTGTTCAAAAGTTGTTTTGTGGAAGTTGCTCAGCATTCAGATGGACTTTTGATGAATCTGTGAGGGAGAAAGTGGTCTCCCTGTCCTATTCCTCTGCCATCTTAAGATTGCCCTCATTTGCTATTATTTTCTCCCATTCTGAGGGTTGTATTTTCACTTTGCTTATAGTTTCCTTCATTGTACAAAATCTTTTAAATTTAATTAGGTCTAATTTGTTTATCTTTGTTCTTATTTCATATTACTCTAAGAGGTGAGTCATAGAGGAGCTTGCTATGATTTATGTCAAAGAGTATTCAGCCTATGTTTTCATCTTAGAGTTTTATAATTTCTGGTCATATGTCTTGGTCTTTAATCCATTTTGAGTTTATTGTTGTGTGGTGTTAAGAAGTGTTCTAATTTCATTATTCTACACATAGTGCACCAGTTTTCCCAGCAGCACTTGAAGAGACTGTCTTTTCTCTATTGTATGTTTTTGCCTCCTTTGTCAAAGATAATGTACCCTAGGTGCATGGATTTATCTCTGAGCTTTTTATGTTGTTCCATTGGCCTATGTTTCTTTTTTGTGCCACTACCATACTGTCTTGGTAACTGTAGCTTTGTATAGTATAGCCTGATGTCAGGAACATTGATTCCTACAGTTCCATTGTTCTTCTATTTTGAAAATGACTATACTTATCAAAGCAATCTATAGATTCAGTGCAATCCCTATCCAACTAACAATGATATTTTTCACAGAATTAGAAAAAATAATTTCACAAATTATATGGAAACACAAAAGACCCCAAATAGCCAAAGCAATATTGAGAAAGAAGAATGAAACTGGATTTTTTTTTCATCTAATTTCATCAGTGTTACTGGTCTGTAATTATCTTTTTTGTTGCATCTTTGGTTTTGTTATCAGGGTGATGCCAGTCCTGTAGACTAAGTTTGGGAGTTTTCATTTGTCAAAATTTTCTGGAAGATTTTAAGTAGGATATGTGTTAGCTTTTCTCTAAACTTTTGATATAATTTCCACATGAAACCATCTGTCCCTGGGCCTTTTTGTATGCTGGAATATTTTTTTATTACAGATTCAATTTCAGTGTTTGTGATTGGTCTGTTCATATTTTCTATTTCTTCCTGGTTCAGTTTTGGAAGGTTATAGTTTTATAAGAATTTGTCCATTTCTTGCAGGTTGTCCATTTTATTGGCGTATAGGTGCTTATGGTTGTCTCTTATTATCTTATATATTTCTCTGTTACCTGTTGTAACTTCTCCTTTTTCATTTCTAATTTTAATGATTTGTGTTTTCTCCCTTCTTTCTTGATAGGTATGACTAATGGTTTGTCATTTTTTTCTTCTCAAAGCACCAGCTTTTAGTTTTGTTGATCTTTGCTATACATTTCTTAATTTCTTTTTCAGTTATTTATGCTCTGATCTTTCTGATTATTTTTGTTCTAACTTTTGGAGTTTTTTGTTCTTTTTTCTAATTGCTTTCCATGTAAGGTTATATTATTTATTTGATGTCTCTCTTGTTTCTTGAGGTAGGCTTGCATTGTTATAAGATTATCTCTTAGCACTGATTTTACTGCATCCCATAGTTCCATTTACTGAAGCTCAAAACAGTTGTCATGTATGCATTGTTATTTCCTTCTAGGCATATTTTGATTTCTTCAGTGATCTGTTGGTTATTCAGAAGCATGTTGTTTAGCCTTCATGTGTTTGTGTTTTTTATTGTTTTTTTCCCCTTTGTAGTTGACATCTAACCTTACAGCATTGTGGTCAGAAAAGATGCTTGAAATTATTTCAATTTTTAAAAATTTACCAATCTTGATTTATTGCCCAAGATGGGATCTATCCTGGAGAATATTCCGTGTGAATTTGAGAAAATGGTGAAATCTATTGTTTTTGGATGAAATCCCCTGTGGATATCAATTAGGTCCAACTATCCAATGTATCATTTACAGCTTATATTTCCCTATTAGTTTTCTATCTGGATGATCTGTCCATTGGTATGAGTGAGGCATTAAAATCTCCCACTATTATTGGGTTACTGTTGATTTCCCCTTTAATAGTTGTTAGCAATTGCCTTATAAATTGAGGCACTCATATGTCGGGTGCATATATATGGTTATAATTATTATATCTTCTTCTTGGATTGATCCCTTGACCACTATAGTGTCCTTTGCCTCTTGTAACAATCTTTATTTTAAAGTCTATTTTATCTGATGAGAAACATTGTTATTCCTGCTTTCGTTTGATCTCTGTTTGCATGGAATATCTTTTTCTAACCCCTCACTGTCAGTCTGTATGTGTCCTTAGGTCTGAAGTAGATGTCTTATAAACAGTATATGTAGAGGTCTAATTTTTGTATCCATTCAGCCAATCTGTGTCTTTTGATTGGAGCATTTAGCCCATTTACATTTAAGATACTTAAAAGTATGATCCTGTTATCATTTACTTTACTGTTTTGGGTTTGTTTTTATAGCCCTTCTTTTTCTGTGTTTCTTTTCTAGAGAATTTACTTTAACATTTGTTAAGGACCTGATTTGATTGTGCTGAATTCTCTTAACTTTTGCTTCTTTTTCAAAGTTGAATGAGATTCTTACTGCATAGAGTAATCTTGGTTGTATGTTTTTCCTCCTCATCACTTTAAGTATATCCTGCCATTCCCTTCTGGCCTGCAGAGTTTCTGTCAAAAGATCAACTGGTATCCTAATAGGAATCCCCTTGTGTGTTATTTGTTGTTTTTCCCTTGCTGTTTTTAATATTTGTTCTGTGTGTTTAATTTTTGTTAGCTTGATTAGTATGTGTTTTGGCATGTTTCTCCTTGAGTTTATCCTGTGTGGGTCTCTCTGGGTTTCCTGGACTTGAGTGGCTCTTTCCTTTCCCATTTTAGGGAAGTTTTCGACACTAATCTCCTCAAATATTTTCTTGTGCCCTTTTCTTTTATTTTCTTCTCCTGGGATTCCTATGATTTGAATGTTGTTTATCTTTTCTTCTGCCTCATTTACTCTACTGTTGGTTCCCTCCAATGTAGTTTAATCTGTTATTTATTATTCATTGTTGATTGTGTATTTCTTAACTATTCTAGGTCCTTGTCAAACATTTCTTGCATTTTCTCAATCCAGGTCTTCAGTCTGTTTATCCATGCATCCATTTTATTTTGAAGATTTTGAATCATCTTTAATATCATTACTTTGAATTGTCTTTCAGATAGACTATTTCCTCCCCATTTGTTTGGTGTTGTGGGTTTTTTCCATGTTCCTTCATCTGCTGCATGTTTTACTATCTTTTCATTTTGTTTAATTTACTGTGTTTGGGATCTCCTTTCTGATGTCTGGAAGGTTGTAGTTTCTCTTAATTGTGAAGTCTGCCCACTCCCCCCACTCCTCTCCTTGGGTAGGACTGGATAAGTGCCGTGTGAATGTTTCCTTGTTGGGATGGCTTGTGCCTGTATTTTGGTGAATGGAGCTCAATTTTGTCTCTCTGGAGGGCAATTCCATGTCCAGCAGTTTGTTCTGGGGTGGCTGGGGTTTTGTATGACTTTCAGTAGCCTATCTGTTAATGTTTAGAGTTGTGCTCCTCTTTTGCTGAAGGACAGAAGTTTTTTGGCTTTTTGGTGGAGCTTGGATTCAGTGCTTAGATAGCGGCCTTTAGTGGGCTCTCATCTATTAGTGTTCTATGGTGTCAGGAATTCTTGATTGTCCAAAGTCTTGGAGTTGTATCTCCTGCCTTGTGGGTTCATGCTTGACCCCCTACAGTAGCATCAGGACTTCAGGTCACATAGCACAGAATACAAAGCCCCTAGATTAATGGTGAAGCCACTCTCAACAGCCAAGAATGCCCCCAAGAGATTCACAGATTTATATAGAGAAAAGAAGAGGGAAAAAGGAGAAAATAAAAGGATGTAGAGAAGGGTCAAAATAGAAGAGAGCCATCAAGCCTATAATCAAACCCCTAAGTGAAAATGGGTAGTAAAAATTAGTTTCTCAAAGATACAAAATTAAAAACAAAAGGTTGAAAAAAAATAATAATAATTCTAGAAAAAATCGTCTCTCAGAAATAGAAAATTGAAAAAAGAACAGTAAGCCTCAAAATAAAAAATATGAAATTTTAAAAAATACAGCATTTTAAAAGTAACAGTGGATTATAAAAAATAAATATTAAAAGAGTAGTAAAGAGCCATATTAGTGCAATATGAGAAAAAAGAAAAAAATGGGATGGGAATTATATATAGAGTGGAAATGAGAGGAATATCAGAGTGATTCCTTTATTTTCCTGTTCCAGTCTATTTACATACTCAGAAAGTCCTCCAATATATCGAGAAAGGTCTCTGGACCTTTTGTGGGCAGTGTGGAGTCAGTTCAGAATCAGATCTTCCCTTGGTCTAGCTTGTACTTCCTCCCAAAGTCTACAATTGCCCCTAAAGCACAGAGACTCAGGTTATTCGTGGGAATTTAAACCACTGCCCTTGTACCTTCTGGAATGGTTGCTACTTCTTTCCTTTGCTCACACAGCCCTTGGTGTTCTGTTTTGTTTATGGGCCTGCCACTGCTTGTAAGTCTCTCTCCCAGATCTGTTTTCTGCTCAGACTACAAGGGGGAGAAAGTAGCTGGGTTATAGAGACTCACTTTCTCTGTTGTGCTGGGGAGAGTCCAGGGTTTAGCAGGCACCACTGGGTATGTGGGAAATCATCACTGTGGCTGGGCAGCTGGGGGATTGCCACAGTTTTAGGTCGATTACACACTTCCCCAGGGAAGTTGGTCCTGTGCTGTGGGACCCTTGGCAGTGCCAAGCCCCTTGGGCTTCCAGCTCCAACCTGTGGGATGTTGGCCCAGTCTGAGACAAATTGTGTTCTTCCCCAACTGGTCTTGGATTGTGAGTCCCTTGGCCAAGTCAAGCAACTCAGTTTCTGATCCACAATTGCTCACAGCTTGGTGGCACCTGTGATATCCCTCACAGCGTTATCCTGCCTTCTGCCTCTGGTACTCATGCCTGCCTCACCACTCCTGGGGTTGTATAACACAGCTGGCTTACTGCTCTTCAGCATTCGCTAGGGTGGAGACCTTTGTTCTGTGAGACAGTGCAGCTTTAGAACCTTCCTGCAGGAATGTTTTGTGTCTGGTGGACCCAGGGTTTTCCCTGGTCTGCTTTTACTGTGCTGTACCAGCCCCCTCAGGGTATTTTCATGTTATTCAAATCCAGACCTCTGCCTGAAGACCAACCCCTAGAGTCTGATCTGCACCCTGACCCCCTTGCTGTGGGTGAACGTGAGCCTGTGAGCCACTTCTTGGTTAGGAAGTGCCATTTGGTACATTCTCTGTGGTGAATTTTCTCAATTTTGCCTTCATCTGTCTCATTGTGCCTCCCCTCTGTGGTTCCAAAGCTACCCTTGATCTTGCCTGTGAAGGGGTTTCCTAGTGTGCAGAAGTTTTCCTTCTTCATGACTCACTCCTCAAGGCAGGGGTCCCTATCCCCAATTCATTTGTGTCCCTTTTTGTCTTTATCATTCACCATTCCTCATTCCAAGGAGACTGATTTGCCTTTCTGAAGTCTGGGATCATTTGCCAGTGTTCTGAAGATGTTCTGTCAGAACTGAATGCAATCTTCCAGTTCTATTCCTCTGCCGTCTTCCTAGGAGTTCTCTTATTCCCTTTCTGACTAACTTCATTTTGTATAGCAGGCTCTAGGTTCATCCACCTAAATTCAACTGGTTCACATTTGTTCCATTTTATGGCTAAGTAACATTCCACTGTATATATGTACCATGTGTTCTTTATCCATTAATTTGTCAATGGACACCTAGGTTGCTTCCATGTTCTGGTTATTATAAATAATAATGCAATTGCAACATTTGGGGTTACATGTTGTAACCCCATGTAACATCGAGGTTACATGAGTCTTTTTGAATTATGGTTTTCTCAAGGTATATGCCCAGTAGTGGGATTACTGGGTCATATGGTAGTTTTCTTCCTAGTTTTTAAAGGAATCTCCATTCTGTTCTCCATAGTGGCTATATAATTTACATTCCAACCAACAGTGCAAGACAGTTCTCTTTTCTCCATATCCTCTCCAACATTTATTATTTGTGGACTTTTTGATGACAACCATTCTGACCAGTGTGAGGTAATGCCTGATTGTCATTTTGGTTTGTGTTTATCTAATAATGAGAAATGTTGACCATCTCTTCAATTGTGTGTCTTCTTTGGAGAAATGTCTGTATAGGTCTTCTGCCCATGTTTTGATTGGGTTGTTTGCTTTTCTGATATTGAGCTTAATGAGCTGCTTATATATTTTGGAGATTATTCCCTTGTTTAATATCTATTGCTTCATTTTCAATTATTTTCTCCCATTCTGAAGGCTGTCTTTTCATCTTGTTTATGCTTTCCTTTGCAATGCAAAAGGTTTAAGTTTAGTTAGGTAGCATTTGTTTACTTTTTCTTTATTTCCATTACTCTAGACATGAGTCAAAGAGCATATTGCTAGGGTTTATGTCAAAGAGTGTTCTGCCTATTTTTTATTCTAAGAGGTTTATAGTTCCTGGCCTTACATTTATTTAATCCATTTTGAGCGTATTTTTGTTTATGGTGTTAGGGAGTGTTCTAATTTCATTCTTTTACATAGAGCTGTCCAGTTTTCCCAGGAATGCTTATTGGAGAGGTTATCTTTTCTCCATTATATACTCTTGCATTCTTTGTCAAAGATAAGGTGCCCATAGGTGTGTGGGTTTATCTCTAGGCTTTCTACCTTGTTCCATGGGTCTATATTTCTGTTTTTGTTTCAGTAACATACTGTCTTGATAAACTGTAGCTTTTTAGTATAGCCTGATGTTAGGGAGCTTCATTCCCTCAGCTGACTATTTGGGGTCTTTGGTATTTCCATAAAAACTGTAAAGAATTTTGTTTTAGTTCTGGGAAAATGCCATTCATGATTTGATGGGAGTTGCACTCAATCTGTAAATTGTTTTGTGCAGTATATAGTAATTTCCATGATATTGATTCTTTCAATCCAAGAACATAATATGTCTCTCCATTTGTTTGTGTCATCTTTGATTTTTTTGATCAGTGTCTCATCGTTTTCTGCATACATGTCTTTTGCCTCTTTAGGTAGGTTTATTCCTAAGTAATTTATTATTTTTGTGGCAGTGGTGAATGGGATCATTTCCTTAATTTATCTTTCTGATTTTTCATTGATAGTGTGTAGGAATGCAAGAGATTTCTGTGTATTAATTTTGATTCCTGTGACTTCACTAAAATAATTGATAAACTTTAGTAGTTTTTTGGTGGCATTTTTAGGGTTTTCTATGTATGGTATCAAATCATGTGCAAAGAGTAAGTATTTACTTCTTTTCCAATCTGGATTCCTTTTATTTTTTTCTTCTCTGGCTGCCTTGGCTAGGACTTCCAAAGCAATAGTGAATAATAGTGGTGCAAGTGGACATCTTTATCTTTTTCCTGATCTTAGAGTTAATGTTTTCAGTTTGTCACCATTGAGAATAATATTTTCTGAGGGCTTGTTGTATATGGCCTTTATTATCCTACTATGCCCATTTCCTGAAGTATTTTTTTAATCATAAATAGGTGTTGGATTATGTTGAACACTTTCTCTCATTGTTGAGATGATCATATGGTTTTTATCCTTCAATTTATCGACATATTTGTCACATTGATTGATTTGCATATATTGAAGAATCCTTGCATCCCTGGAATAAATTCTATATGATCATGGTTTATTATTCTTTTAATATGTTGTGAATTCTGTTTGTTAGAATTCTGTTGAGAATTTGTACATATTGTTCATCAGTGGTATTGGACTGTAATTTTTTGTGTGTAATATCTTTTTCTGGTTTTGGCATCAGGGTGATACCTTGTAGAACTGAGTTTGGGAGCTTTATCTCACTCTGAAATTATTTGAAAGAGTTTGAGCAGGATACTGTTAGCTCTTCTCTACCCACTTGATAGAATTCATCTGTAAAGCCATCCGGCTCTGAGCTTTTCTTTGTTGGAAGATTTTTTTTTATCACAAATTTGATTTCAGTGTGATTGATCTGATCCTATTTTTTGTTTCTTCTTGGTTCAATCTTGGAAGTTTGTGCTTTTTTATGAATTTGTTCATTTCTTCCAGGTTGTCCATTTTATTGGCATATAGTTTCTCATAGTAGTTCCTTACAATCCTTTATATTTCTGCATTGTGTGCTGTCAGTCAGTCAGCTCAGTCGCTCAGTCGTGTCCAACTCTTTGTGACTCCATGAACAGTAGCACACCAGTCTACCCTGTCCATCACCAACTCCTGGAGTTTACCCAAATTCATGTCGCTTGAGTCAGTGATGCCATCCAGCTATCTCATCCTCTGTCGTCCCTATCTCCTCCTACCCCCAATCTTTCCCAGCATTGGGGTCTTTTCAAATGAGTCAGCTCTTTGCATCAGGTGGCCAAAGTACTGGAGTTTCAGCTTCAACATCCGTTCTTCCAATAAACACCCAGGACTGATCTTCTTTAGGATGAACTGGTTGGATTTCCTTGCAGTCCAAGGGACTTTCAAGAGTCTTTTCCAGCACCACAGTTCAAAAGCATCAATTCTTTGGCACTCAGCTTTCTTTATAATCCAACTCTCCCATCCATACATGACTACTGGAAAAACCATAGCCTTGACTAGACAGACCTTTGTTGACAAAGTAATGTCTCTGCTTTTTAATATGCTATCTAGGGTGATCATAACTTTCCTTCCAAAGAGTAAGCATCTTTTAATTTCATGGCTGCAGTCACCATCTGCAGTGATTTTGGAACCCAAAAAAATGAAATCAGCCACTGTTTTCACTGTTTCCCCATCTATTTCCCATGGAGTAATGGGACCAGATGCCATGATCTTAGTTTTCTGAATGTTGAGCTTTAAGCCAACTTTTTTACTCTCTCTTTCACTTTCATCGAGAGGCTTTTTAGTTCCTCTTTATTTTCTGCCATAAGGGTGGTGTCATCTGCATATCTGAGGTTATTGATATTTCTCTCAGCAATCTTGATTCCAGCTTGTGCTTCATCCAGCCAGCTCAGCGTTTCTCATGATGTACTCTGCATATAAGTTAAACAAAAAGGGTGACAAGATACAGCCATGACGTACTCCTTTTCTTATTTGGAACTAATCTGTTGTTCCATGTCCAGTTCTAACTGTTGCTTCCTGACCTGCATACAGGTTTCTCAAGAGGCAGGTCAGGTGGTCTAGTATTCTCATCTCTTTCAGAATTTTCCACAGTTTGTTGTGATCCACACAGTCAATGGCTTTGGCATCATCAATAGAGCAGAAATAGATGTTTTTCTGGAACTCTCTTGCTTTTTCGATGATCCAGAGAATGTTGGCAATTTGATCTCTGGTTCCTCTGCATTTTCTAAATCTAGCTTGAACATCTGGAAGTTCACGGTTCATGTATTGCTGAAGCCTGGCTTGGAGAATTTTGAGCATTACTTTATTACCATGTGAGATGAATGCAAGTGTGCAGTAGTTTAAGCATTCTTTGGCATTGCCTTTCTTTGGGATTGGAATGAAAACTGACCTTTTCCAGTCCTGTGGCCACTGCTGAGTTTTCCAAATTTGCTGGCATATTAAGTGCAACACTTTCACAACATCATCTTTCAGGATTTGAAATAGCTCAACTGGAATTCCATCACCTCCACTAGCTTTGTTCATAGTGATGCTTCCTAAGGCCCACTTGACTTCACATTCCAGGATGTCTGGCTCTAGCTGAGTGTGAGTGATCACACCATCGTGATTATCTGGGTCATGAAGATCTTTTTTGTACAGTTCTTCTGTGTATTCTTGCCACCTGTTCTTAATATCTTCTTCTTCTGTCAGGTCATACCATCTCTGTCCTTTATTGAGTCCTTTGTTGTGTGTTGCAACTTTTTTCATTTTTCGTTTCATGTGTTATCTTTTTCATATCTCATTTTATGATTTGAGTCTTCTCACGTTTTTTTCTCAATGACTCTGGTTAATGATTTGTCAATTTTATTTATCTTCTCAAAAAATGGATTTTAATTTTACTGACCTTTATTTTTACTTCTTTTTCATTTCTTTCTGCTCTAATCTTTATTATTGCTTTCCCTCTGCTAACTTTGTTGTCTTTGTTCCTTTGGGGGGCTTGTTCTTTCTAGTTGCTTTAGATTAGGCTAGATTATTTATTTGATATTGTTTCTTATTTCCTGAGGTAGGCTTTTATTGCTGTAAGCTTCTCTCTTTCACTGCTTTTGCTTCGTCTCATATACTTTGGGTTTTTGTGTTTTCAATATAATTTGTTTCTAGGTATTTTTAAATTTCCTTTTTGATTTCTTTAGTGACCTCTTGGTCATTTAGAAGCATATAGTTTAGCCTCTATGTATTTGTGTCTTTTACATTTTTTCCTATGCTTTATATCTAATCTCATAGCTTTGTGGACAGAGAAAATGCATAATACAATTTCAATTTCCTTATGTTTTCCAAGGCTTGATTTGTGACCCAAAATGTGATCAGTCCTGGACAATGTTCCATGTGCACTTGTGGAAATAAAATGTATCCTGCTGCTTTTGTATGGAATGGCCTCTGATATCATTTAGGCTCATCTGTTCTAATCTGTCATTTTAAGGCTTCTATTTCCTTATTAATTTTCTGTCAGCATGATCTGTCTCTTGGTAAGAGTGAAGTGTTAAAGTCTCCCACGTTTATTGTGTTACTTTCAATTTCCCCTACAAATAAATGTTAGCATTTGCTTTATGTATTGAAGTGCTCCTATGTAAGATGCATATATTGATATTTTTATAATTGTTATATTATCTTCTTAGATTGATCCCTTGATCATTATGTAGTATCCTTCTTTGTCTCTTTTAGCAATTTTTGTTTTAAAGTCTATTTTATCTGATATGAGTATTGTTACTCCAGCTTTGTTTTGATTTCCATTTGCATGGAATAACTTTTTCCAACCCCTCACTTTGTCTGTATGTGTCCTTAGGTCTTAAGTGGATCTGCTGTAGACAACATACATATGTGTCTACTTTTATATCCATTCAACCAATCTTTGTCTTTTGCTTGGAGTACTTAGCACATTTACATTAAAGGTAATTACTGATATGTATAATCCTATTAACATTTACTTTATTGTTGTGGGTTTGCTTTTGTAAGTCTTTCTTTCTCTTGTTTATCCAGTCTAGAGAAATTCCTTTAGCATTTGTTGTCAAGGTGGTTTGGTGGTGCTGAATTCCCTTAACTTTTCTTGTCTGTAAAACTTTTGATTTCTCCATCAAATTTTAATGAGATACTTGCTGGGTAGAGTGATCATGTAGGTTTTTTCCTTTCATCACTTTAAATATATCCTGCCACCACTCCCTATGGCCTGCATAATTTCTGCTGACAGATCAGCTTTTAACCTTATGAGGATTCCCTTAGATGTTATTTACTGCTTTTCACTTGCTTCATTTAATAATTTTTCTTTGTATTTATTTTTTAGTCTGATTAATATGTGTCTAGGCATGTTTCTCTTTGGACTTTTCCTGTATGGGACTCTCTGGGCTCTGGACTTGGGTGACTATTTTTTTTCCTGTGTTAGGAAAGTTTTTGAGTATAATATCTTGAAATAGTTTCTCATACGCTTCCTTTTTCTCTTCTTTTCCTGGGACCACTATAAATCAAATGTTGGTGTGCTTAATGTTGTCCTGGAGTTTCTGAGACTGTCCACATTCCATTTCATTCCTTTTTTCTGAATTCTGTTCTTCAGTTACTTCCACCACTCCATCTTCTAGCTCACATATCTATGTATACATTCTTCTGCCTCAGTTAAGAAACAAAGGGAGAAAAACCAAATCAACAAAATTAGAAATGAAAAAGGAGAAATTACAACAGAAAACACAGAAATACAAAGGACCATAAGAGACTATTATCAGCAACTATATTCAAATAAACTGGACAACTTGGAAGAAATAGACAAATTCTTAGAAAAGTACAACTTTCCAAAACTAAACCAGGAAGAGATAGATAATCTTAACAGACCCATCACAAGCCTGGAAATTGAAACTGTAATCAGAAATCTTCCAACAAACAAAAGCCCAGTACTAGATGGCTTCACAGCCGAATTCTACCAAAAATTTAGAGAAGAGCTAACACCTATTCTACTCAAACTGTTCCAGAAAATTGCAGGGGAAGGTAAACTTCCAAACTCATTCTATGAGGCCACCATCACCCTAATACCAAAACCAGACAAAGATGCCACAAAAAAAGAAAACTACAGGCCAATATCACTGATGAACATAGATGCAAAAATCCTTAACAAAATTCTAGCAAATAGAATGCAACAACACATTAAAAAGATCATGCATTATGACCAAGTAGGGTTTATCCCAAGGATGCAATGATTCTTCAATATTCGCAAATCAATCAATGCAATACATCACATTAACAAATTGAAAAACAAAAACCACATGATTATCTCAATAGATGTAGAGAAAGCCTTTGACAAAAGTCAACATCCATTTATGGTAAAAACCCTCCAAAAAGCAAGAATAGAAGGAACATACCTCAACATAATAAAAGCTATATATGACAAACCCACAGCAAACATTATCCTCAATGGTGAAAAACTGAAAGCATTTCCCCTAAAGTCAGGAACAAGACAAGAGTGCCCACTCTCACCACTACTATTCAACATAGTTTTGGAAGTCTTGGCCACAGCAATCAGAGCAGATAAAGAAACAAAAGGAATCCAGATTGGAAAAGAAGAACTAAAACTCTCATTGTTTGCAAATAACATGATCCTCTACATAGAACACCCTAAAGACTCTACCAGAAAATTACTAGAGTTAATCAGTGAATATAGCAAAGTTGCAGGATATAAAATCAACACACAGAAATCCCTTGTATTCCTATACACTAACAATGAGAAAACAGAAAGAGAAATTAAGGAAACAACTTCATTCACCATCGAAACAAAAAGAATAAAATACTTAGGAATATATCTACCTAAAGAAACAAAAGACCTATATATAGAAAACTATAAAACACTGATGAAAGAAATCAAAGAGGACACAAAGAGATGGAGAAATATACCGTGTTCATGGATTGGAAGAATCAATCTAGTGAAAATGAGTATACTACCCAGAGCAATTTATAGATTCAATGCAATTCCTATCAAGCTACCAGAGGTCTTTTTCAGAGAATTAGAACAAATAATTTCACGATTTGTATGGAAATACAAAAAACTCGTATAGCCAAAGCAATCTTGAGAAAGAAGAATGAAACTGGAGGAATCAACCTACCTGACTTTAGGCTGTACTACAAAGCCACAGTCATCAAGACAGTATGGTACTGGCACAAAGACAGAAATATAGATCAATGGAACAAAATAGAAAGCCCAGAGATAAATCCACACATCTATGGACACCTTATCTTTGACAAAGGAGGCAAGAATATATATACAATGGAGAAAAGACAATCTCTTTAACAAGAGATTAAAGAGTGGTGCTGGGAAAACTGGACAGCCACTTGTAAAAGGATGAAACTAGAACACTTTCTAACACCATACACAAAAATAAACTCAAAATGGATCAAAGATCTAAGCATAAGACCAGAAACTATAAAACTCCTAGAGGATAACATAGGCAAAACACTCTCTGCCATAACCCAAAGTGGGATACTCCATGACCCACCTCCCAGAATATTGGAAATAAAAGCAAAAATAAACAAATGGGACCTAATTAAAATTAAAAGCTTCTGCACCATAAAGAAAACTAAAAGCAAGGTGAAAAGGCAGCCTTCAGAATGGGAGAAAATAATAGCCAATGAAGCAATGGACAAACAATTAATCTCAGAAATATAGAAGCAACTCCTACAGCTCAGTTCCAGAAAAATAAACGACCCTATCAAAAA
>ML663487.1:4191354-4247701 GCA_007570785.1 Antilocapra americana | reverse complement strand
AAAAGTGGGCCAAAGAACTAAACAGACATTTCTCCAAAGAAGACAATGAGGTTTTCTCCAAAAACCACAATGAGGTACAACTTTACACCAGTCAGAATGGCTGCCATCCAAAAGTCTACAAGCAATAAATGCTGGAGAGGATGTGGAGAAAAGGGAACCCTCTTACACTGCTGGTGGGAATGCAAACTAGTACAGCCACTATGGAGAACAGTGTGGAGGTTCCTTAAAAAAACTGCAAATAGACCTTCCATATGACTCAGCAATCCCACTGCTGGGCATACACACCAAGGAAACCATAACTGAAAGAGACACGTGTACCCCAATGTTCATCACTGCATTGTTTATAATAGCCAGGACTTGGAAGCAACCTAGATGTCCATCAACAGATGAATGGATAAGAATGCTGTGGTACATATACACAATGGAATACTACTCAGCCATTAAAAAGAATTCATTAGAATCAGTTCTACTCAGGTGGACGAAACTGGAGCCTATTATACAGAGTGAAGTAAGCCAGAAGGAAAAAAAAACAATACAGTATACTAACGCATATATGTGGAATTTAGAAAGATGGTAATGATAACCCTGTATGCAAGGCAGCAAAAGAGACGCAGATGTATAGAACAGTCTTTTGGACTCTATGGGAGTGGGCAAGGGTGGGATGAAATGGGAGAACAGCATTGAAACATGTAAATTATCATATGTGAAATCAATCACCAGCCCAGGTTTGATGCTTGATACAGGGTGCTCAGGGCTGGTGCACTGGGATGACCCAGAGAGAGGGAATTGGGAGGGAAGTGGGAGGGGGGTTCTGGAAGGGGAACACATGTATACCCATGGCAGATTCATGTCAATGTATGGCAAAACCAACACGATAATGTAAAGAAAATAAATTTTTTTAAAAAAGGAATGAATATTCCACAAGTGGTTTGTTATGGCATTAAAGGAGAGTAAAACAAATATCCAGAAACGAAAAACCAGAGATGAACCCCAGACTAATTGCAGTTACAAAATCAGGCAAATAATAATTAAAATAATGGAATATACACATATACATATACACCTATTAGCAAAATGAAAACATTTCAACAAAAGTTAAGTATAGTAGATCTGGCAAACAAATCAAATCAAAAATTATATTTACCAGTTAAGAACAAAACTAACTTAAGCACAAACTGGAAAGCAAAACTAAAGCAAGGTGAGAAGTGGTGAATAAAGCAATGACGATAAAACTAACACATATGTTGAAATGAAAGGCAAGAAAGAATAGATGGCCAAAGATAAATAGAGGTAGATTAAGAAGATTTATATACAATAAAGATTAACTGCAAGGAGAAAAGAACAGTAGTAAAGACAAATGAAGGTAGAAATGGAGGGAAAATATAATAGGTTTAAAACAATTAAAAATTACAATCATAAAACAGAGAAAAGAGGAAAAAAGGAAAAAAAAAAAAAGGGGGGGGGGGGGGAACTCCACAGAACTGCAAAAGCCCAGTGTAGAGGCAGAGGTTCATGACAACAGTATGAAGTGTGGCTGAATATACACATATACATATAACACATAAGCAAAATCAAAACAATCCAACAAAAATAAAGTATGATAGTTTGATCCAGTGAACAAAGGAAACCAAAAATTATATCTACCAGAACAAAACTAATTAAAGCACAAACTGGAAGACAAAACTAAAGCAAGGTGCCAATTAGGGAGTAAACAATGAAAGTGAAACTAACAAATATGTTGAGATGAAAAGAGACAAAGTAAAGAAAGAAAGAATAGATATGCAAAGCTAAATAGAGGTAGATAAAGGAGATTTATATATGTTACAGATTAACTGCAAGGGGAAAAATAGGAGAAACAAACAAAGGAATGAATGTACAAAAAATAACAATAGGCTTAAAAAATTAAAAATGAGAAAAAAAAAGTGGAAAACTCCACAGAACTGCAACAGCCCAACGTAGAGGCAGAGATTTATGACAACAATAAAAAATGTGACTGAGGTTTAAAAAAAACTCAAAAGATTAATTGGTTTTTGTAGTGCCAATAAAATCAACAACAACGGGGGGGGGGAGGAAAAAAATAAACATTCTAAAACATCTATTGAACAAATCAGAAAATAATAATACTAAATGTTTTTCTTGTGTCACTGCTGTCGAAGTCCTTTCCTATGCTGGGAATAGTTCACCTTACCTCCCTAGAATGCCCTCCAACTCTGTGCTAATCTCTGAACCTGCTTTGGGGAAAGCTCAGATTCTAATCTGGTCCTACTCCTATGTGTTCTTGCCTCCAATGTATACAGTTGTCAGAGGTAGTGCATTTTCTTCTGTGGGAACTCTCCATGTCCTTTTATATATTCCATACACACAGAGTCTGCCTAGTTGATTGTGTGGATTTAATTTGCCACTTGTACAGCTGGTCTGAAAGTTTTGGGTCTTCTTCCTTAGCTACACTGCCCCTGGGTTTCAATTGTGGTTTTATTTTCACCTCTGGATGTGGGTCATCCACTGGGGTTTAGCTCCTGAGGTTGCCCTGAAGGGCTTGGGTTTGCCCCTGTGAGGGCCAGGTGTGGAGCTGGTTCAGCTGCTTGGGTAGCTGGGGTTCTGGCAGCACCATGTACTGTGAGGGGTTGGCATCTAGGGCAGCAGGAAACAGTGCTCTAGAAGGCTATGGCAAACTGTATTGGCCAATACGCTGCAGTATTCTTGCCTGGAGAACCTTCTCTCTGACAGAGAAGCATGGCAGGCCTCAGTCTACAGGGTCACAATGAGTTGGGCAGGACCAAAGCGACTGTGTGCACATAAACACAAGATTCTTTTGTTTGTTTTTCGCCTGTGGCAGCTCTGCCCCAGTGAGAGGTGAGCTTGCCTTGCAGGGACCCTGGTGGTGTCAACTGTGCAGGGACACAGACTTATTCTGCAGCAGGAGTTATGGCCCTGTCAGAGTCTTTTATAGCCTCTTGTAGCTGATGATCAGAAGGCCTCTTTGGCCAGTCTTTCTCCGTAGATCTGCCTATTCAGGCACTTAGAGGGATCCCTTGCCTGAGGTCATTCTCTGTTGTTCTGCGGGTCAGGCACATAGAGGAGCCCCCTGACTGGGGTCCTACTCTGTAGATCAGTGCATCAGGCACTTAAAAAAGCACCCTGGGTAGGGTCCTACTCTGTAGTTTAGTGCATCATGAGGGCCAGCCTCTCTCTTTTTCAGCTGCAATGCTGGCGTGTGGGGAAAAAGAGGCTATGGTGATAGCTCCCCCCTCATGTGTGACTCAGCCAGGCTGCTGCCCAGCTTTCATCCAAAGGCATTTTGCACCACAGTCTCCTCCTTCACATATTGTAGATCCATCTCTCCACAGTCAACAGCAGCCCTTGCCCTGGGATTGTTCCACAATCTCTAAACTCCAGCTCCCAGCTGCTGCCCCTTCCAGACCTGTGTTCCTGCCTGGTGTATGTATGGCTGTGGCAAGGAAGGTCTGAGTCTCATTCCATTTAGGCTGCCACAGATTAGCTGTTTCACTCTCAGCTTTAAATGTTTCTCCTCTGACTCAGACAGTTGCCCCAATGTAGGGATCGGATCCCTGTTTCAGTTCCCCCACCTGCTGAGGGCAGGTCCAGTCCTACTAACACTCCTGTTTTTCCCCCTAGTTCCTTGTCCTACCAAGTTTTGCATGGTTCTATATATTCTTCTCCACTTGTCAAGTACTCCTGTCTGCTCTCAGCTGGTGTCCTGCATGCACGTCTGTGTCTGAAGGTGTATTCTTGATGTATCCATGGAGAGAGATGTACTCCACATCTGCCTACTCCTCTACCACCTTGTTTCTCCTATTTTTTAGTTTTTATCCTGTAGTTGATATCTAAACTTTCCGTATTATAATCAGAAAGGATGCTTGAAATGATGAAATCATTTCATTTTTTAAAATTTACCAAGGCTAGTTTTGTGGCCCAGAATGTGATCTATCCTTGAGAATGTTTCTATTGAAAGATCAGCTGTTATCCTTATGGGGATCCCCTTGTGTGTTATTTGTTGCTTTTCATTTACTGCTTTTAATATTTGCTCTTTGTGTTTGTTAGTTTGATTAATGTGTGCCTTGGGGTTTTCCACCTTGGGTTTATCCTGTTTGGAGCTCTCCATGTTTCTTGGACTTTGGTGGCTATTTCCTTCCCAATTTTAGGGAATTTTTCAAGTATTATCTCATGCCCCTTCTTTTTGCCTTCTTCTGGGACACCTATAATTCAAATGTTCGAGTATTTAACTTTGTCCCAGACGTCGCTGAGTTGTCTTCATTTCTTTTCTTTTTTTCTTTTCCCCTCTCTGCTTCATTTATTTCCACCATCCTATCTTCCACCTCACTTATCCTCTCTTCTGCCTCAGTTATTCTACTGTTAGTTCCCTCCAGAGTGTTTTTAATCTCAGTTTTTGCATTGTTCATTATTGACTGATTCATCTTTATTTCTTCTAGGTTTTTGTTAAACATTTTTGCATCATCTCAATCCTTGGCTCTACTCTATTTATCTATAACTCCATTTTGTTTTCAAGATTTTGGATCGTCTTACTATCATTATTCTGAATTCTTTACCAGGTAGACTCCCTATCTCCTTCTCTTTTATTTAGTTTGGCAGGTTTTTATCATGTTGCTTCACCTGTTGAATATGTCCCTGCATTTTTATTTTTATTTTATTTTATTTTTATTTTGCTTAGATTGCTGTGTTTAGGGTACCCTTTCTGCAGGCTGGAAGTTTATGGTTCCTCTTAATTGTGGAGTCTGTTCCCTGTGCCTGGGGTTGGATCAGTGGCACAACTCCCCTGTTTGGGGGAGCTTGCATCTGTGTTCTGGTGGGTGGAACTGGGTCTCTTCTCTCTAGAGTACAATGAAGTGTCCAGTAGTGAGCTTTGGGATGTCTGTGGGTTTGGTATGGCTTTGGGCAGGCCGTCTTTTAATGTTCAGGGTTGTGTTCCTGTTTTGCTGGAGAATTATCATGGTGTGTCTTGCACTGTAAATTATTGGCTCTTGGGTAGCAATTGGTTTCAGTGTTAGGTATGGAGACTTTCACGTGGGCTCTTGTTTATTAATGTAAACTGGAGTAAGGAGATCTCTGATGTTCTAAAGTTGAGCTTCCTGCCTCTGGGTTTCAGTCAAGGAAGGCTTCTCCATCCATACAGCACAGAAGATGAAATCCATAGTGAAAGAACTCTCCACAGCCAGAAATATTCAGAGTCATATAGAGAAGAGGGAGGAGGGAGGTGGAGGTGACGAGGAGGAGAAAAGAAAGTGTCAAAGGGGGAGAGAGCAATCAAGCCAGTAATAAAATCCCTGTGTTTTCCACAGCCAGGAACAACCAGAGAAATTTACAGAGTTATATAGAGAAAAGAGGTGGGAGCAAAGAGAAAGAGGTGACCCAGAGGAGAAAAGGAGGAGTGAGCAATCAAACCAGTAATCAAACCTCAAGTGAAAATGCATACTGAAGTTTAGTCATATCAATACAAAGCTGATAACAAATATCAAAAAGCAAAGATTAAAAACTTAGAAAAGAGGTTAGACTCTTAAAAGTATGATACAAAAAATATAAATCAAAATCAATCATGAAAATTAAAAATATATATATACTCATTTTCACTATATTGATTCTTCTGATCCATGAACATAGTATATTTCTCCATCTATTTGTGTCCTCTTTGATTTCTTTCATCAGTGTTTTATAGTTTTCTATATATAGGTCTTTTGTTTCTTTAGGTAGATATACTCCTAAGTATTTTATTCTTTTTGTTTCAATGGTGAATGGAATTGTTTCCTTGATTTCTTTCTGTTTTCTCATTGTTAGTGTATGTAAAGAAAATAAATAAATAAATAAATAAATATATATATATATATATAAAATTTGTTTTAAAGTAGTGGGTTTTATCTTAGAAAGGTAATAGTTGGCTACAAAATGAAAATTAAAGGAATAATAAAGAACTAAATTTTTTAAAAAATTAAAAATTGTTAATAGTAAAAATTACTTTGCCAACAAAGGTCTGTATAGTCAAGGCTATGGTTTTTCCAGTGGTCATGTATGGATGTGAGAGATGGACTATAAAGAAAGCTGAGCAATGAAGAATTGATGCTTTTGAACTGTGGTGTTGGAGAAGACTCTTGAGAGTCCCTTGGACTGCAAGGAGATCCAGCCAGTCCATCCTAAAGGAGATCAGTCCTGGGTGTTCATTGGAAGGACTGATGTTGAAGCTGAAACTGCAATACTTTGGCCACCTGGTGCGAAGAGGTGACTTATTGGAAAAGACTCTGATGCTGGGAAAGATCTCCTCTTGAGGGCAGGAGGAGAAGGGGATGACAGAGGATGAGATGGCTGGATGGCATCATCGACTGGATGGCCATGGGTTTGGGTGGACTCTGGGAGTTGGTGATGGACATGGAGGCCTAGTGTGCTGTAGTTCATGGGGTCATAAAGAGTTGGACATGACTGAGAGACTGAACTGACTGACTTAATAGTAAAAAATTATCTAGCAATTTCTCTGGGGCTGTTGTGGGCAGTGTGGGGTCAGTTCAGTGTCAGATAGTCCCTTGTTACAGCTTGTACTTGTTCTCAAGGTCTATAGTTCACCCTCTAATGCACAGTCTCAGCATTAACTGCAGAGTTTTAATCTGTTGCACCTGTCACTTATGGGGTGGTTACCCTTTCTTTGTTTATTTTCGCTTCCTCTGTTTAAAAGTCTCTTCAGGGCAAAGGTGGCCACTTATTCAGGCTCACTTTTCAGTTGTGCTATGGGGAGAAAGGGACACTGCAAACAAATGCTGCTGGCATGTGTGGGAAGTGCTCGAAGTAGATGGACTACACTGAGTCTGCCGTAATCCAAGGCAGCGTGTACTTACTAGGTCCACCCTGCTCAGGCTCCAGAGTGCTCTGCAACAGCACAGGCCGACATGGGCTGTGCGTTTTTTGCCCTTCCCAGGTCCAAGCCACTCAGGCAACTAGGTGCTTGGCAAGCATACTACTCTAGGTAGGCTGTGCATCTTATGCACCTCCCCAGTCCTGGCCGCTGGGTGTCCCAGGTGCACAGCGAGGGTATAGTCCCAAGTGTGCTGTATGTCTCCTCTGGAGAGCTGATCTCAGGCTATGACAGTCATGGCAGATGTGAACCATCCAGGATCCCAGGGAGATGTCATTAACCACTGGCAGCCTGTTCAGTTTGATGGAAGATATGTTCTTTGGGGCCAAGATTGCAGCAGCCCCTTGCCTTCTGGCACTGGCTGTTGCACGCCTGCCTCCAGGGAGGGAGGGCCCTAAACAACAGCTGGCTTGCTTTCCTTCACTGTGCAGTGTTAGAGCCTTTCACTCACATTAGTTCCCTCAGATTGTCCTCAGGGCATCCAAGTCCAATCCTTACCCTAAAGACCCATGATGCAGCCCGTGCCTCACTGCCCAGCCCCCATTTGCTGCTGGCAGATGCCATCACATGAGCCACTTCTCCGCAAGTATTTGCAGTTAGGTACATATTCTGTGGGTTTTCTTTCTCCCCCTCCCCCCAGTTATGTTGCCTTCTGAGATTCCAAAGCTCCCCACTGACACATCTGTGAGAGGGTTTCCTATTGTGTATAAACTTCTTCTCCTTCACAACTTCCTCCCCAGGACAGGTCTCCATCCCTAAATCCTTTGTCTCTGTTTTTGTCTTTTATATTTTGTCCTACCTCCTTTGGAAGAGATTGTGCTGCTTTTCTGGGTGCCTAGTATCCTCCACCAGCATTCAGAAGTTATTTTGTGGAAGTTGCTCAACATTTAAATGATCTTTTCATGACTTTTTTTCTGGGAGAAAGTAGTCTCTGTCCTATTCTTCTGCCATCTTGGGACCCAAAACAATATGGTGCTTTACGATTCATTTAATTTTTATTTTTTATAACCTACTTTTACCTTTTTTAAGAACTGAAAAACACTTTATTTTTTAACTAAATTTCTTGTTTTTTTTTACTTGAGTTTGATATTTTTATGATTTTGTACTTTTGAGAATCTACTTTTAGTCTAGCTTTTTAATTTTTGCTTTTTGATATTCTGTTATTAATTTTGCAACGTTGAGAGTCTAATTTTTAGTTCCCACGTCCACTTAGGAGTTTGATTATTCTGAGTGCTCTTTTCACTTTTGACTCTCCCCTTTACCCTTTTATACCACCTTCTTCTCCTTTCTCACACTTCAGTTCTTTATATAAATCTGTTAACCTCTTTAGGTGTTCCTGGCCATTCTCATTAACCCAGGGGTTTTGTTGTCATTTGTGCTGTGTGGCCTGAGAAATCATGATGCTACTGTAAGAGGTTAGATTTGAAACCCAGAGGGAGGAGCCTCAACTGCAGGACTTTGGAACTTCAGACAACTCCCGACTTCATGGAAAATTAATAGACAAGAGCCCACTCAAATGCCTCTGTATCTACACTGAGACCAAGCTCCACCCAAGCACCAGCAAGCAGGATCCAGCAGGCCAACCTTCAACAAAACAGGAACATGACACTGCACATTAGCAGACAGGCAAGCCAAAGCCATACCAAACCCACAGACACCTCAAAACACTACTGGACACTGCACTGCTATTCAGAGAGATGAAATCCAGCTCCATCCAGCAGAACACAGGCACACAGCCCCAGTCAGGCAAACTACACAATGCACTGGTCCAACCCCACCTATGGGGGGCAGAATCCACAATTAAGAGGAATTATGACCTTCCAAACCTCAGAAAGGAGACCCAAACACAGTAAACTAAACAAAATGGAAAGACAGTGAACTATATAGCAGGTGAAGGAACAAGGTAAAAACCCCCAAACCCCAACAAACGAGGAGGAAATAAGGAGTCTACCTTGAAGAGAATTAATAATAATGATAATAATAGTAAAGATGATAAAAAATCTTGAAAACAAAATGGAGACATGGGAAATAGACTGGAGGCATGGACTGAAAAGAGTAAGAAATATTTTAAAAGGACCTAATATAATTAAACAATGAACAGTGCAATCAGTTCCATTCAGTCGCTCAGTCGTGTCCGACTCTTTGCAACCCCATGGACTGCAGGACACAAGCCCTCCCTGTCCATCGCCAACTCCCAGAGTTTACACAAACTCATGTCCATTGAGTCAGTGATGCCATCCAACCATCTCATCCTCTGTCACCCCCTTCACCACCTGCCCTCAATCTTTCCCAGCATCAGGGTCTTTTCAAGTGAGTCAGCTCTTCACATCAGGTGGCCAAAGTATTGGAGTTTCAGTTTCAACATCAGTCCTTCCAATGAATATTCAAGACTGATTTCCTTTAGGATGGACTTGTTGGATTTCCTTGCAGTCCAAGTGATTCTCAGTCTTCTCCAACACCACAGTTCAAAACCATCAATTCTTCAATGCACAGCTTTCTTTATAGTCCAACTCTCACATCCATACACAACTACTGGAAAAACCCATAGCCTTGATTAGACAGACCTTTGTTGGCAAAGAAATGTCTCTGCTTTTTAATACACTGTCTAGCTTGGTCATAATTTTTCTTCCAAGGAGTAAATGTCTTTTAATTTCATGGCTGCAGTCACCATCTGCAGTGATTTTTGAGCTCCCCAAAATAAAATTTGTCACTGTTTCCACTGTTGAGATTAGAAATACATTGGAGGGATCCCACATTAGAGTAAATTAGGCAGAAGAAAGGATAAATGAGCTGGAAGATAAAATGGTGGAAATAACTGAAGCAGAGTGGAAGAAAAAGAATAAAAAGCAATGAAGACAGCCTCGGAGAATTCTGGAACAACATTAAGCACCCAAACATTCAAATTATAGGAGTCCCTGAAGAAGATGGAAGAGAATGGCAGGATATACTTAAAGTGATAAAAGAAAAAAACCTACAGTGAAGAATACTCTATCCAGCAAGGATCTCATTCGGGTTCGAAGGAGTAATCAAAGGCTTTACAGGAAACCAAAAGCTAAGAGAATTCAGCACCGCCAAACCAGCTCTTCAACAAATGTTAAAGGAATTTTTCAAGACAGGGAACACAGAAAAGACCTATAAAACAAACCTAGAACAATAAAAAATGCTTAACCAAAAGACACAGATTGGCTGAATGGATACCAAAAAAGACACCTACATATGTTGTCTATAAGAGACCCACCTCAAACCTAGGGACACATATGGACTGAAAGTGAAGGGATGGAGAAAGGTACTCACTGAAAACTTAGATCAAAAGAAAGCGGGAACAGCAATACTCATAACAGATAAAACTGACTTTAAAGACCATTACAAGAGACAAAGAAGGACACTACATAATGATCAAGGGGTTGCTCCTAGAAGAAGACAAAACAATTATAAATATATATGCACCCAACATAGGAGCAAACACAATATGAAAGCCACTCAGTCATGTCTGACTCTTTGCGACCCTATAGACTCCACAGTCCATGGAATTCTCCAGGCCAGAATACTGGAGTGGGTAGCCTTTCCTTTCTCCAGGGCATTGTCCCAACCCAAGGATCGAACCCAGGTGTCCCACATTGCAGGCGGATTCTTTACCAGCTGAGCCATAAGGGAAGCCCAAGAATACTGGACTGGGTAGCCTATCCCTTCTTCAGTGGATCATCCTGACACAGGAATCAAACTGAGGTCTCCTGCATATCAGGTAGATTCTTTACCAACTGAGCTATCAGGGAAGCCCTGATAATTTAATTTAATGAATATCAAAGGGAAAACTGACAGTAACACATTAGTAGTGGTAGACTTTAGTATCCCACTCACACCGATGGATAGATCATCCAGAAAGGAAATTAGTAAGGAAACACAAGCTTTAAATGATACATTGGACCAGTTGGACCTAATTTATATCTATACTCCACTTCACTCTAAAATAATAGGTTTCACTTTTTTTCTCAAGTGCATGTGGAACATTCTCCAAGATAGATCACATCCTGGGCCATAAATCAAGCCTTGGTAAAGTTTAAATAATTGAAATCATTTCAAGTATCTTTTCTGATCACAATGCCCTAAGACTAAATATCAACTACAGGGGGAAAAAAAGTAGGAAAAAGAAAAACAGATGGAGGCTAACCAATAAACTTCTGAATAAACAAAAGATCACAGAAGAAATCAAAAAGAAAATCAAAATATGCCTGGAAAAAAGTTACAATGAAAATACAACTCAAAGCCTATGGGATATAGTAAAAGCAGTACCAAGAGGGAAGTTTATAGCACTTCAAGCCTACTTGGAGAAAAAGGAGAAATATCAAATAAACAACCTAATCTTATACCTAAAGCAACTAGAAATAGAAAAACAAACCAACAACAACAAAATAACCTCAAATTTAGTAGAAATAAAGAAATCATAAAGATCAGAGAAGAAAGAAATGAAAGAAATGAAGACTATAGCAAAGATCAATAAAACTAAAAGCTAGTTCTTTGAGAAGATAAACAAAATTAACAAACTGTTAACCATACTCATCAAGGAAACAAGGGAGAAGATTCAAATCAATGAAATTAGAAACGAAAATGAAGTTACAACAGACAATGGAGAAATAAAAAGGATCATAAGAGACTACTATGAGCAACTATATGCCAATAAAGTGGACAACTTGGAAGAAATGGACAAATTTTTAGAAAAGTATCACCTTTCAAAACTGAACCAGGAAGAAATAGAAAATATGAACAGATGAATCACAAGTATGGAAATTGAAACTGGAATAAAAAAATCTTCCAACAAACAAAAGCCCAGGGCCGGATGACTTCACAGGAGAATTCTACTAAAAAAATTGGAGAAAAACTAACACTTATCCTGCTCAAATGCTTCCAGAAAATTGCAAAGGAAGGAAACTCCCAAACTCATTATATGAATGACCATTACCCTGATACTGAAGCCAAAAATAGATACTACAAAAAAAGAAAACTACAGACCAGTATCACTGATGAACATAAATGAGAAAATCCTCAATAAAATTCTAGCAAGAAGAATACAACCACACATTATAAAGATCATACAACATGATCAAGTCGGGTTTATCCCTGGTATGCAAGGATTCTTTAATATATACAAATCAATCAGTGTGATACACTATATTAACTAATTAAAAGATAAAATAATATGAAGACTAAATGGACACGAGTTTGAGCAAACTCTGGGAGATAGTGAAGGGGCAGGAACTCTGCATGCTGTGGTTCATGGGTTCACAAAAAGTCGGACATGACTTAGTGACTGAACAACAACAATCTCAATAGATGCAAAAAAATCGTTCAGTACAATTCAGCACTGATTAATGATAAAAACTTCAAAAAAATTGACATAGAAGGAACCTACCTCAACATAATAAAGGTCATATACAATAATCCCACAGCAAACATTTTCTCAATGGTGAAAAACTGAAAGCATTCCTTCTAAAATCAGGAAAAAAGAAGGATGCCCACTCTCATCACTATTGGTCAACATAGTTTTGAAAGTCTTAGCTATGGCAATCAGAGAAAAAAAAGAAATAAAGGAAATCCATAATGGAAAAGAAGTAAAACTCTGTTTGGAGACTACATGATACTATACAAAGAAAACCCTGAAGATACTGTCACAAAATTATGAGAGCTAATCAGTGAACTTAGCAAAGTTGCAGGACACAAATTCAATACACAGAAATCAGTCGCATTCCTATACATTAACAATGATAAACCTTTCTAGAAAGAGAACTTAAGGATTCAATCTCATTTACCATTGCAACAAAAAGAATAAAATATCTAGGAATAAGCCCACCTAAGAAAATAAAAGAGCTGTATACAGAAAACTATAAGAGACTGATGAAAGAAATCAAAGATGAAAAACGGAGACATATTCCATGTTCCTGGATTATAAGAATCAATACTGTGAATATGACTATACTACCAAGTGTAATATACAGATTTAATGAAATCCATATCAAATTGCCAATGGCATTTTTCACAGAACTAGAACAAAAGCTTTTACAATTCATATGGAAATGCAAAGGACCCTGGATAGCCAAAGCAATCTTGAGAAAAAAAACAGAGCTGGAGGAATCAACCTTCCTGACTTCAGATTATACTACAAAGTTACAGTCATCAAGACAGTATTATATTGGCACAAAAACAGAAATATAGAACAATGGAATAATATAGAAAGCCCAGAGATAAATGCACACAGCTATGGGCACCTTATCTTTGACAAAGGAGGCAAGAATATACACTGGGGAAAGATAGTCACTTCAATAAGTGGCACTGTGAGAACTTGACAACTTCACGTAAAAGAATGAAATTGGAATATTTCCTAACACCATACACAGAGATAAACTCAAAATGGATTAAGGATCCAAATGTAAGACCAGAAACTATAAAGCTCTTAGAGGAAAACATAGGCAGAACACTATATGACACTAAATCACAGCAAGATCCTCTATGACCCACCTCCTAGAGTAATGGAAACAAAAACCGAAATAAAGAAGTGGGACCTAATTTAACCTAAAAGTTTTTGGAAAGCAAAGGAAACTATAAAAAAGGTGAAAAGAAAACTCTCAGAATGGGAGAAAATAATAGCAAATGAAATAACTGACAAAAAATTAATCTCTAAAATATATTAGTGGTTCATACAACTTAATACCAGAAAAAACAAACAACCCAATCAAAAAGTGGATAAAAGACCTAAACAGACATTTCTCCAGAGAAGACATACAGCTCACTAGTAATCACATGAAAAGATACTCAGCATCACTCATTATTAGAGAAATGCAAATCAAAACTATAAGAAGATACCAACACACACTGGTCAGAATGACCATCATCAAAAAATCCACAAAATATAAATGCCAAAGAAGATGTGGAGAAAAGGGAAGCCTCTTGAAGTTGGTGGGAATATAAATTAATATAGCCACTATGGATGACAGTATGGAGATTCCTTAAATAACTAGGAATAAAATTACCATATGACCCAGTAATCCCACTACTAGGCATATACCCTGAGGAAACCAAAATTGAAAAACACACAGATACCCCAGCGTTCACTGCAGCACTATGTACAAGAGCTAGGACATGGAAGCAACCTAGATGTCTACTGACAGATGAACTGAATGGATAAAGAAGCTGTGTTACATGTACACAATGGAATATTACCCAGCTATAAAAAAGAATGCATTTGAGTCAGTTCTAATGAGGTGGATGAACCTAGAGCCTGTTATACACACTGAAGTAAGTCAGAAAAACAAATATCATACAATAATACATATATATGGAATCTAGAAAGACAATACCAATGAACCTATTGGCAAGGCAGCAATGGAGATGCAGGCATGGAGAACAGACTTATGGACACAGGTATGAGAACAGCAACAAGAGGGTGGGTGAATAGAGAGATTAACATGGAAATATATACACTACCATATGTAAAATAGATATCCAATGGGAACTTTCTGTATGACTCGGGGAACTTAAACCAGGGCTCTGTAACAACCTAGAGGGTTGGGATGGTGTGGGTGGGAAGGAGTCAAGAAGGAGGGGACATATGTATACCTATGGCTGATTCACATTGATGTGTGGCAGAAATCAACACAATATTACCAAGCAATTATCCTTCATTTAAAAATAAATAAATTTTTTAAAATGTATAAATTCTCTAGAATCATTTCTAGTACATCCACTTAAAATGATACATCTTACTCTGGTAAAATCTATAAGGTACCTCTTTATTTTTTTTTTATTAGTTTTGCCATATCACCATGGGTTTACATATGCTGTTATATATTGATTTTAATAATTTCCCATCTAGACTATGTCTTTGAACATAAGGACAATACTTGTCACATAAGAGGTACTTAAGAGATAAAATGTTTATTAATGGATTAGTGAAGCATTCTTAGGTGTAATACCTCAGAGTGCTTCACATATTACATAGTCAATACATAACTGCTGATTGGTACCTTGATAAACGGATTTCCCTGGTGGCTCAGTGGTAAAGAATCTGCCTGCAATGCAGGAGCTGCAGGAGACATGGTTTCAGACCCTGGGTCAAGAAGATTCCCTGAGGAGGGCATGGTAACCCACTCCAGTATTCTTGCCTGTAGAATCCCATGGATAGAGGAGTCCAGCAGGCTACAGTTCATAGGGTCACAAACAATCAGACACAACTGAAGTGACTTAGCATGCATTTTGGTAAACACGTATAAAGGATGGTAATAAGGGTCAGAGACTGTTGGCGCTTTTAGATCACTGTATGCTTTCTTTTAGAATACGTTAGTCTTCTTTCTTTAGAAAAACTGATAATTAAAAGGGTTTTATGTGGTTTTAAATGTTAGCAATTAAAAAGAATGAAATTTAGTTGACAATGTAGGACAATGTAGGTAAAGCAAATTTACCATTAAATACAGCCTAATTCCTAATTCATGCTCCTTTAATTTTTCAGTTTTTCTTCCACTCTTTTTAAGGTTATCTCTTTTAGTAAAGCAATTATAAAATGGAAAGCCTATGATAGGGGTTCTCCTGACTACATTCTGATGCCACCACTTGTCTCTCAATTTTCTCTAGTGACAGATGTAACTCTGGCTAAGGGGCCACAAGCCAATCTCATAAAGATCCAGTGATGTTGGACTTTGACGATTCTACTACTGGCCTGCTCCAACTGAGACAAATGCAAGTAAAACTCACTCCAGTAAATAAAATTTTCATGAAAAATTGCTCAAATTCATAGTAACGATTCACCAAATTGTGGCAAAGTCTGTGATAATACTTAAATCATTTTACCCTAAATATATAATAGAATAACTACTAAACCTTAAGCACAGTAGTGGAAAAGGTACTCAATGCACAGCAGAGACTGCATAACTCATTTTGATGCAGAGTAGTCTGGAGAGGTAATGTTACATCCAGATTGGTGCTTTACAATAGAAACTTAATAAGAGTAATATCTGTAGCTTTTAATTTCCAAAACATTTTAATTGTTATAATGCATAATTTAAAAATTTTCCATAGCCACATTTTTAAAAGTAAAAAATGATTAGGATTAATTTTACTGTTATATTACTTTAAGCAAATGTATTCAAAATATAATGTTCTCACCCCTCAAAATTGAATAAATATATAACTTGATGGATGTATTAACTAATTAGACCCTAGGAGTGGGATCTAGTTAGTTAACACATCTCACAATGTATACAAATATCAAAACACCACAATGTATATTTTAAATATTTTACAATTTTGTCAATTATACCTCAATAAAACTTAAAAATATCCAAATATTATTCAATGTGTAATCAATAAAAAATACTATGAAATATTTTTGTGTATTAAGGCTTCAAAATTATGTTTGTATTTTACAGTATATCTCAATTTGGATGTTAAAGTTTCAATAATTAAAGTGAAATTTAATCCTACTAAAACAGTATATAAATTAAATTTAATTAAAAATTCAGTCTTACATTCATACTAGGCCCATTTCAAGTGCTCAACAGCCATGTAAACTAAAGAGTAACCATGTTGTTCAGTGTCTCACTCAAGACAAGGTGAAGAGGCCTCTTATAATTGAAAGGGAAATAAACGGATCAGAATTGTATAGGTAGTTCTAAGAATGCCTGAGGGAAATAAGAAAGAGGAAGTGGCCCTCAGTTGCTGTTTAGAAAGCAGATAAAGCACAATATGGATAGCTTATGCAGGAATAACAACTATTTTAAAATGGTCACTTAGCTAAACACCATCTTAACACACTCATTTCCAAAAGACTTTCCTTACTTCACTGATAAGTGAAAATGATTACAGTCCCCAAGGAAACTTGAGTTATTTCTCATTTGCTATGATGATAGCTATCTCCCTAATATCTATTCCTTCTTGTCATTTTCCACTGACAACATCTAGTCCAGGGTTCATGTTTCATCATAGAACACCTGCAATGCTGCAAAAGCTTTTTCACTGGTTTTCTATTCCAGTCTCTACCATCTAATTCAGGCGTCCCAAGTGTCACTAGTGATAAAGAACCCATCTGTCAATGCAGGAAGCATAAGAGATGTGAGTTCGATCCCTGGGTCAGTAAGATCCCCTGGAGGAGGGTATGGCAACCCACTCCAGTATTCTCGCCTGGAAAGTCCCATGGACAGAGGAACCTGGTGGGCTACAGATCATAGGGTCACACAGAGTTGGACATAATTAAAGCAACTTAGCATGCATGCATGCACCATCTAATCCATATGGTACACTTCCATTATATTAACACTCTAAGATATCATTTTCATGATCTGACTCCTGTATTTAAACATGTTCACTGGCTCTCATCTGTGTTCAGAATAAACTCATTATTCTTACTGTTTTTTTTCAACTGTCAGTCATTTTTGTACCAAATTAAACTTTTCCTGTTTCTCTTCTCCATTTAATCTTTTACTGTCTCCCATCAACTGTAATCTTTGTAAATGTCAGAGTTGCATATTACTCTTCTCATGGAACCCTTAACATGTTACACTGTATTTTGCACAACGATGCTTAATAAGTATTTATTAACTTGAAATAAATACAGTGGTACCTCCAGTTAATATATTGCCTTCTCATATGCCTCCTGGATAAGAACATGAAGAGACAAATAAATTTCACAGTTTACCCATAATTAACTCCTATTCAGCATTGTGTTATATTCATTACATTACTTGGTAAAAATGCCAATGCCAATATATTTTTAACATGATCAATGTGATCAACAGAGTACCCAGAAATAAACCTGTTTTAAGCCATTATATTATTATGCTTCCAATTGGCAAGATTTTTTAAAAAACCAAATGGAGGAGAAGCAGACATGAAATAGGATTAAATTAAAATGTACACAAATATTTAAAAGGAGTGATGGCAATTTTAAACCATCAACAACAGAAATTTAACTTCACACCTTTAAAATATAAAAAGGTCCACCGTTTTTCTAGAAAATGGAGTTGAAAGGGAATTATTTGAATGAATTTGTTCAATGAAATCCTGTGAACCCATAAGAAAAGTTAACATCTGTCCTTTGAAAATTCAATGAGTAGGAAAAAGTATAATGATTTTCTTTTATTGGATGGAACTTAGTTTAAGGAATTCAAAAAAGAAATCACAGTATAAATTCTCTTCATGTGTAAGTAATTTATTTGATGTTCACTACTTGTGTGTTCATTTCAATCCTCGACACACGTTAACTGCCAGATATGCAATATAGTGGTCAATTTAAGAGTCCTTAATGAATTACAATATTTTTAAATGTGCTTTATGAATACAAATATTTCTAAAGCAAAGAGAGAAAACACTGAGTAGACACAATTAAATTCTGAGCACTTCTCTGATTTACAAAAGTATGTCTACTTTTTATCACTAAATGAATAAAACCACTTTAAAAATATATTTATGTGGATGTGTGTGTATACCCCCTTACACACAGTACATAAACATTTCAAAGTGACAATTTTTGGGGGCACTTCCAAAGCGCTACAATAAATGTCATCCATAGACATTCACATGCAAACACTACTGGGCTAGTACACTACAGCAAATAAAGAGTTTTAACTGAACTCCTGGGCAAAAACTTCTTAAAAATGGAAATAATAAAACAGAAATCCATTTCTTGTCTGCACAATATAGAAAATAATGTCTTATAGCATCTGAGTCATATATATACACACAGAATTATTTAAGCTTAGAAGATAACTTCTTATTATACACACAACTGCAGTGTACACTCAGCAAATGTTATCAATGGAAGAAAATGGCTATGAGGAGATCTGAGAAATAGTAGCAAGAAGAGATCTATTCATTAAAAAATAAAAAGTAAGGCATGACAAGGGCTAGAATGCACATACAAAGACGGGGGTGAAAGTAAACAGAAAGTAACAGAAACCAATTAAAATGGAAAACAGCAGCTAGTTATGACACAGTAATAAATCATGAAAGTTGGATGAGTGCGAAGGAGAGGTGAAAAGAATTTATCTTGTTGTAAGCTATATATAGAAATGTCAGTCACTAGCCAAAGTCCATTTGGAATGTGCATTTGCTAAAATGCCATGAGTCACAGCAGACTTTGCCAAAACCACCACACAGGGTTGCTCTGAACAACAGTTGTGAAGATATTCCACAAAATTCAAAATGCCACACTCATGTAAGACAGACATTTTACACAATATTCAGCTTCAACCTTTCCTTTCAACTCTGGGAAAATGCAATGAGCTCTCCAAACCACAGAGAGGAGGAAACTTTCTCTGCTGCATTATCAGTTTCCCGCACAAGCAACTTTGCAATTACAGCAAAGTCTAACTCTGAAAGAGAGCAAAGATGGTGACAGATTGGTCTAATGAATAGGGATGTAGATATACCTGTGAGTAATGTTTGCACTTCTGGCATTAGCCACAGAAATTCCTGGCGGGGAGGAAATAATACAGTGGAGGGAATAAAAATATTTCCCCATCCTGTTTCACCCTAACTCTCACAAACCTTATTGTCTAGACAGGAACAGGATCAAATTATCCCAATTTCTTCTTTATAGTAAGGAGGATTGAGAGGGTGAAAGGATTGTATAAATTCAACAAGATAAGCCAAAGCATGTAATATTTTCCCTTACCTATTAAAAACTGGAAAGGATTAAAAGTCTCAAAGGATTAAGTGTGTTAGCTATGTATGTGCATTATTATGATCATTCCACAGCTAGGAAACTGAAGCTTAGTGAAACTAATTTATTCAAGGCCACTTATTCAACATCAGTTTGACCCGGGCTCTGTTTCATGTCAGGCTTCCCTAGTGGCTCAGATAGTAAAGAAACTGCTTGCAATATAGGAGACCCAGGTTCGAGACCGGGGTCAGGAAGATAACCTGGAGAAGGGAATGGCTACCCACTCCAGCATTCTTACCATGGAAAATCCCATGGACAGAGGAGCCTGGCGGGCTATAGTCCATGAGGTCGCAGAGTCAGACACGAATGAGTAACTAAGCATGCACATGCTGTTTCATGTCAAAGTCCTGGTTGGCAATTTCTATAAAAACAAACCCTCTCATCATCAAAAGAGGCGAGGAAGATAAATGGTGAGCAGAGTCAACACATTTTTTGTTACCTTTTTCTCTTTCTTAGTTCTATCTTCAAGAAAATATTTTGTCATTGAATAGATTTCTGATGAATTTTTATATATGCCTTCAGCAGAATTTATTCCTCCACTAATAGTAACTCTACAACAACAATTCATGATATCAGAAGCAAAGCTAACTATGAATTAATGCACTGATCACTAGCAGCTGCATATATACAAGAGGAAACCAGACATTTTGTGCCACATGCTAAAAGAACACAACACATGAAACATTCATGGCCCCAAAATCATATTTCCATTCTAACCAAGTCTCTAGATCCAAACACCAAATTAAGGAAATAGAGTGTAGAGGAATGTGACACCACATGGATATAATCAGACTACAGCAAGCTCTACATGTGAAATAACCTTTCTTCAATGAATTAAATGCAAAGAGACAACAGGGTAACATACAGCTTAAAAAGACACTTGAGAGGCTTACTCGGATTCTAACCGTTTAAATGTTAACAACAAATAGCATTTATGAGACAATTATAAATTGGAATGTTGACAGTATCAAGGAATTACTGATAACTTTATGATAATGGAATTAAAGATTTTTCTAAAAGAGCCCATGCTTTTCACAACAATACATTGGATATTTAAGGTTGAAATGATGTGATGCCTTATATTTATTTCAAAATAATACTGGAGATTAGATAAACAAGAATATTCGTGAATTCATAACAGCTGCAGTTCGGTGTCATGTACATGAATATTCATTATATTATGTGTATATTATTCATGTTTGAAAAAAGCACATGCAACATCACTGAAAAAATGTTCTAATTTTTCTCAAGGAAAGAAGCATATTATCAAGGAATCATAGAGTTGAAAAGACCTTAGAAACAATCTATTCAAACCACCTCATCTTATAAATAAGGAAATTAAGGCTCAGATAGGATAAGTGACTTGTTCAAGGTCACACAACCCGCCAGTTCCAGACTCAAGATCAGGATTTAAATCTCCAAACTTGTAGCCCAGGGCTCTGTTCTTCTTCAGACCTATACGAAATGACTGTATTTAAGCATTCAGTCCAGAATATTCTCAAAATTGAGTGCCATCAATAAAAGTAAGCCACATGGCAAGGAATGAACAGAGTTTAGTTCATACCAAAAATGAAGTGCCAGTCACTGTGATAAGATCTGTTTCTTTCTGAGACCCATGGTTTCCTGCTGGATTGGAGAATCCAAACTGGGTTTCTTCCTCCTGTGCAAAGAAGTCAGAGTCAGGATGTACATTCCATTCTGTTTTGGTTGGTGGCAGTAGTTCTGAGACACTGTTTTCACAAAGGGTGCTTGAAGGAGTCAGAGCATCTGTGTCTACCGTGAGCTTACTGCTAGGGGTCAAAGCCTGGGGCTCTTGACTTGAGTTTTTCACAGCCATAGAGCTCAGAGATGCCAATGGCCCCGCACTTAGACTTGAGACATCATCCATATCTAAGGGACTCTGCTGAAAACCTGCTGCTGTCGTTCCAAAGAAGAGTGAGGTATCCAAACTTTGAGGAAGGTCACTGGTGGCCATCAAGGCCTGAGGGTCCACCGCCTGCCCTAAGGAATTATTATTATTAGCAGGGAGGTTCCCTGCCAGAGTGGAGTTCACAGAAGCCACATCAATAGTCAAGATCCCAGAGTTCACCAATGCCGTGTCCAGTACTGCAGCAGAACTATTACCAGGCACATCAGAGAAGAGAGACACAAGCTCAGCATCACTGAGGTCACTCTGCCCCTGGCTGGTAAGTTCACTGCTGGGGGTAAGAGAATTTGCAGCTTCCAGCTGAGCTAAGAGATTCTGGCGCAGGTTGTGCCTTTTGGCCATGTGGGTCTTCATGCTGTGCTTGGACGTGAAGAGTTTATTACAAGTGGCGACTGGGCATCGGCTTTTCCAAGTGTCCACATCCTGCAAGTGCTTCTTGGAGTGAATGTAGAGACTACTGCGAGCAGAGAACTTGGCACAGCAACCTTCCACCGGGCACACAAAGGGCTTCGTACCCAGGTGGGTTATGCTGTGGCCTTTCAGATGTTCAGCCCTTGTGAAAGATTTCCCACACCCTTCCACGGGGCACATGAACCTCCGGTCATCGTCGTGCTTCCGTTTGTGCCTTAGGAGTTTGGACATGCTAGTGAAGTTCCAGCCACAGCCCTCAAAGTCACAAAGGAACGGTCTCTCACCAGTGTGGCTCCGCAGGTGAATTTTCAGCCTACAAGCCTTGTCATACTGTTTACTGCAGCCAGGAAAGGAACAGGAAAAGAGTTCCTGTTCCCTGAAGTGGGCGCGGTTATGGGAAAACAGGGCACTCACTGTGATAAATGTCTTCTTGCAGCCGGAAAACGCACACTGGTAGGGCCTCTCAGGCTCAAAGTGGCTGCGCTGGTGGGCGCTGAGTTTGGCCTGCGTGGGGAAGGTCTCCTCACACACCTCACATTTGAATGAGTTCTCCTGCTCGTGGCCCTTCATGTGTGCTTTGAGGTTATACACGGTGGTGAAGCTCTTGCCACAGCCCTCTGCTGGGCAGCCGAAGGGCCTCAGTTTGTCGTGTGACTGCAGGTGCCTCTTCAGCTTGTAGGAGGTGGTGAAGGTCCACCCGCAACCACCCAGGGGGCACTTGAAGGGCCGCTGGCCCTGGCTGCTGCTGTGTGTCAGCAGGTGCACCTTCAGCTGGTGCTTCTTGGCGAAGGTTTGTCCGCACTGCATCTCAGGGCACAGGTACAGCAACATGCCCTGGCCTGGGCCTGGCGGCCCACGGGGGCTCTCAACAGCAGCCGGGCCCTCCGCCTCCTCCTCAGGCGCTGGGGCAGGGGCAGGTTCTGCCCGCTCCGCCAGCAGGAGGTCAGGCGGCAGCTCAGGACACTCTCCAGGCTGCACGGCATGAGGGATTCCAGCTTGCGGGGCTATCAGACCCCCGGGCTGCGGTGGGGGCGTGGCTAGAGTGAGGACGCCGTTCTCCAAGCGCAACAGCAGGCTTTGGTTGTGAATGGTGACTGTGCCTGCGAAGGCCGCAGCAGGGCTCAGGCCTGGAGCGGGGATCGGGGCCAGGGCCGGGACTGGGGCGGGGATAGCCGACAGGCAGCTGGGGCCCAGCGCAGGGCGGCCCTCGGGGTTAGCGCCGCTCTCGCCCCCCAGGAGCCTTGGGCCCAGCCCGGCCTCCTCCCTCCACACGGGCCCTGCGGCCTGGCCAGCGCCCGCGGTATCTACGTCTCCACCCACCGGGTCCAGCAGCACCAGGAAGAAGTCATCGCCGCCGCCGCCGCCGCCGCCGCCGCCGCCACAGCCGCTAGCGTGATCGGGCCTCAGCGCCAACGGGCTCGGGCCCGGGCCCGGGCACGAAGAAGCCGCGCTGGCCTCCTCACGCCGCCGCCCGGGCCCGCCATCTTGGGGGCCCCGGAGCAGCAGGAGGCGGCGCGCCGGGGCCTGACCGGCCCGCAGGTCAGGACCTCCGCGGATCCGGCCGCCGCCCTCGGGGCTGCCAGCTCCGCCGCCTTGTCGCGTTCCGCGAGCCGGGAGCAGCCTCGGAATTTCCATCTCAGCGTCCGTGAAGCTCCACTGGAACCTCAGCCACGGAGGAGGCGCGATCCCGCCCCCTGCCGCGGGCCCGAACACGTTCCTGAAAGGAAAAAAAAAATGTGCACTGCGCAGAAACTGGCCCTATCAGATATTAAAACGTGTTTAACGCCACCGTGATTTAAATATTCTTGTACAGGGTCTCTAGAACAGAATAGAACGCCCAGCGGCAGAGCCTCATATACATAAATAAGTTCCACTGTTAATATTAGTAGGAAATCAAGGAGGTCTTCAGAGATACAAGGGAAAGGGCAGTTCAGTAAGAAGTGGTGAAATGAATACCTTAGGTAATTATCTACTAAATGGCAACATAAACCGGAACCTCACAGTATGTACCAAAATAAACACACACCCCAGTCCCTCCCAGTGCTAAGCATGGCAGTTAGCACTTTTCATGTGTTAAACACCGTGTATTGGATTGATGGATGGCTGTATTGATAGGTGACAGAAAATTCCTGAGAGAATATACCATGTAAAATGATGTCTTTTAAAAAATTTTTCTGGAGACTTCCATATTCAGAACTGTCTTGAGCAATGTCCTCAGGAAAGTTTGTCCCACAGTTAAATTTTTTGTCTTGCTGATGCAGAGACTAGAATGAGTAAGAGGTGGGGTCAAAGCAGATTAGCATTGTTGAGCCTGGAAATGCAAGGCCTGGAGGATGAAGTGATTTTTCTTGAAATCTGGAACACCCAACCTATTCCTGGGTTCTCCCTGTAAGGTGCACAACCTAAACCAACTCTTTGCTCTTCCAGCTTTGGGAACACCACAGTAAATTTCATGTCCAATCTCACAGCATGATGAGTACATTCCTCAGATTACTCTAGATTCTCCAGCACGTGGAGGTCTCTGGACAGCAGTACTGGTGAAATGTGATAAGGTTAAACCCTAAGTTTCTGTAGTGGACTCTCCTGAGAAAAAAGCACAGATGTCTTTTGCCTGCCCAGTAGCCTTGGTGTTCCTGCTTGCATTTAAGTGTGGTGGCCTAGTCTCACTGGAATGGATTTGGTCTGTGATGCCTCAGTGAAAGTGAAAGTGAAGTTGCTCAGTCGTGTCCAACTCTTTGCGACCCCATGGACTGTAGCCTACCAGGTCCCACCGTCCGTGGGATTTTCCAGGCAAGAATATTGAAGTGGGTTGCCATTTCCTTCTCCAGGAGATCTTCCTGAACCAGGGATTGAACCCGGGTCTCCCACATTATAGGTGGACACTTTACCGTCTGAGCCACCAGGGAAGTCATGATGCCTAATGATCTTATTAATGTTGATGATGATCCTCCAATTTGTCAGTCATCAGTGAGTTGGGAACTGATACAAATATAGGGTGAATTATCTGGCAAGAGAAAGGTTTCAAGTGCTGACGAGATTATGGGATACCTATAGTTTAAATAGGCTTCCCTGGTGCCTCGGTGATAAAGAATCCTACCAATGCAGTAGACACGGGTCCATCCCTGGGTTGAGAAGATTCCCTGAGAAGCAAATGGCAACCCTCTCCAGTACTCTTAGCTGAGAAATCCCATGGACAGAGCAGCCTGGCCAGCTACAGTCTATGAGGTCCCAAAAGAGTCAGACGTCTTTAGTGACTAAATGACAGTTTAAATAATCCCTTCTTTCCCCTCTTTTAATGATAATGGACACTTGCTGCTCTCTTGATTAAAAGACCAAGTTTTTCATCCATAACAGTTCAAACCTCATCAAAATTTCTACATCACACATTTTTCTTTCTTTTATGTTTTTTGGAGAAAGCATTTATTTTTTTCAAATCTGAGGCACAGAGAAGTGCATAAGACATAGCTGCCAGGTTTAGATAACGCCAGGGAAGCCCCTTGTAAAAGCAAACACACATAACCAAGACCAAGGTCAAGAAATAGAAGGTTGCCAGCCTTCCAGAATACAGCCACTGGTATTCCTCCCAATCACAACCCTCACCCTCCCCTATGGATATAGTCGTTATCTTGATTTTATGATAATCATTTCTAAAATGCTTTTTCAAAAGCAAGACTTTACAACTTTTGTATGCATTCCTAAGCAATAGAGCTTATTTGAAGTTGTGTCAATGGAATCATACTGCATGCTCCCTTTTATGGCCTGCTTCTTTCATTCTGTATCATATTTATTTGAGAGACTCATCCATCTTGTCCCTAGTAGCCTTAGACCTTTTATCTCCATCATTGCCTAGCATTCCAAAGTGTGATTTTAGCAAAGTAATTGTGATATTATTGTACCATTCCACACTGGATGAACACTGGTGCTTTTTTTAGCTTTTAATCATGAAAATGGTGCAATGAACATTCTTGGGCATTTTTCATGGGACTCATGTTTAAAAGTCTCTTGTGTATACATGCAAAGACAGAATCACTGGCCCATAGAGTATACATATCTTCAGCTTTTCTACATGGTGCCAAATTGTTTTCTGTAGTGGTTGTACCAACTTATAATCCCAGCAGCAACATAGAGAGTTCCTCTGCCGGCCCATCTTCTTCTTCACTAAGTATTGCTGGAATTTAATTTACTTGTTTACCTCCACTATTAAGTTTTTGCACATTTTAACATTTAAGAACATTTTGGACATTCTCTTCTATGAAAAGCCTGTTCATGTTCAACTCTTTCACCATTTTTCTATTCTATTTCCATCTTGTTCTTACTGATACAGTGAGTTATTTATGTGTTTTAAATACCAATCCATCAGTGGTTATATGTGTGGCTAAAATAATCTTGTTTGTATTTTCCCTTCTGTGCTGTGCTTTGTGAACAGACTTTAATTAAGACCTGCTTAATTATATGACATACTTAATGATATCATAGTCAAAATGTATCATTTTTTCACTTAAGCTAGTGTTTTTCTGTTTCAAGAAATCTGTCCCTGCCCTGGGGCCATGAAACTATTCTCTATATTGTCTTCTGAAATATTTATGATTTTGCCTCTCACAGTTAGGTAATAATCCACCTACAAGTGATGTTTGTGTAGTGTTAAGTAGGTTTCTTTCTTTGTTTAATGTAGATATCTGATTGTCTCAGTGAAGCGCTTATTAAAAGTCTGCCTTTTCCAACTGATTTTCAGTGCCACATGTGTCATAAATCAAACATCTACCTATGTATGGGCTAGTTTGGGTAGCCTCTATTAAGTACCATGGCTCTATTTATCTGTCTACTTAAAATACCACAAATCCATCCCTACAGTTCTACAGTCAATTCTGATATTTGGATAGGGCCACTCAACTCTACCTTGTTCTTCAAGAATGTCTAGGTTATTTTTTGCCTCTCTCGAATCCTTTTCAAATATCAACTCATCAGAAAAAATCCAGCCAAAATCCTATTTAGGGTTCTAATTGTGACTGCATCACACTTTTAGATTTTATTTCTTGTCTATAATATAGAATGTTATTGAATGGATGTGGTGTGCCTTTCCTTTTAATAAAAACTTTATTAACATGCCCCAATAATATTTCATTTTTTCCCATAAGAGAGCATTTTATCCTAGGCACTTCATATTTTATAAGTACTGCCTTTGAAATTTTCATTTTGTAAATGTGTTTCTGGTTAATAGAATAAAATTGACTTCTGTATGTTAATATTTTATCCTATAAACAGCCACCTAAACTCTTTTATTGATTCTACCAATTTGTCTGGAAATACCTGTAGAATATAGTGTACAGAATTATATCATCTGCAAATAGTGCCAGTTTCATGTCTTCCTTTCCAAGCACTTTGTTCCTTCTTTTCCCACCTACTATAATTTCTGACTGATAGTGGACATTCTTACTTGATGAAACTTTCAAAAAAAAGCTTTCACTAATTCCAAGAATGATATTTTCTGTAGGTGTTGGGTTCTGTAGCAATATGCATTTAATAAGGAGATAGAAAGTACACAATGGACAGGAGAAAATTAACATAAAATTAAACATAATGTTTAAACATAATGAATTCTTAAATATGACTCATGTAGAATATATAGGATATAGAAAAACTCTATATGGTATCCTGGGTTTGAGAAACATGCCCAAAGAAAGACAAACTTGGAATGGGGGGTTCCTCCCCAAGGATAGAGATCACACTTTTTTGGATAAGGTGTAGCAGAACCTACTGGATGGCAGAGAAGTTTGCTAGTTTACCAGTGCCAGAGCCAGTCTGCAGAACTAGAGTTGGTCTACAGTGGCAAAGTAAACAGGAAGGTACCCTCTGGAGCACATCAGTGTGGGAAAGCCACAGCTCGTGGCCAGCATGTGGGTGTGCAGTAGGAACGAGGGACCTGGTGGAGTTGGAGGCCTGGAACTAGCAATGTCCTATACATAGGATCAGAAGGGCCTCAATGTTGTGAGGGCTGAAGCCTTGGGATAAGTACAGGAGATAAACCTAGTAGTGGGGTAAGGTGAGAAATGAGTGCAATCAAGTAGGGGGATCAGCGGGTAGGTGGCTTGGAGCACAAGCTATCCCTATGAAGAGGGCCACAGAAAGCCAATGACCAGGCCACACTGGTTCTGCACAATCAATGAGGACAGTTTTTCTTGACCCATACTTGGAGCAGAACACCTAGGCTATCGTTACACTCACACTTCTGACAGTCAGAAGTCACAGGAGAGCTGCTTACTCCTTCAATGTCCATCCAGTGTCTTCTAACTGAGAAAATGGAACATCATGATCACTCTGAAGGAGAGATTCTTAAAATGATTCATCCATTATCAGAGAGCTTATCTTAAAGGGGGAAATTAGAACAGGGAGGCAATACATTAATAATTGACTTCATATCTTTTATCAATTTAGGGGAGTCACTTCTGTTGTTACTTTACTACATGAATCATAGGCACCCTGTTGTTTTTCAGTCACTGAGTCATGTCCGACTTTGCAAACCTGTGGACTGTAGTGCACCAGGCTTCCCTGTCCTTCACCCTCTCCTAGAGTTTGCTCAAATTCATGTCTGTTGAGTCAGTAATGTTATCTAACTGTCTCATCTGCCAGGAGCCGTCAGGATGCCCCCTCACTCGGATGACAAAGTCACGAGACTGAGAAGGAAACTGCAAAGTGGATTTTCCTTCAGGGCATCCCAAGGCAAGGCCCCTCCTGGTATTTTTCTTGGGAAGTTCTGTTTATGCTCTGAACACTAGCTCATCTCAGTAGGTCAGTCCAGTTAGAAAAAAATCCATCCTGAGATAATTTTCTCAGACCTTATTTCCCTCAGGGGATCCGGGAAGGCAGATTCCCTTTCCTGAGGACTAAGGAGGAATAAGGGACATTTAAATAGATTACCATACCTCCTACTAGTTACTGGGGAGTTTACCAAGAGTTCTCTGGGGGTCATGGCAAAGCCACCACCAGAAGGGGTCGTACTTGGCTCACCTTTCCACTTCCCACTCCACCGACCACTCCACAGGAGAGGCTCCCTTCCTTGAAAAAACCAGACTGGAATGGGACTTAGGAATGCTCATAACTGTGGCCAGCATAGTTGGAGACACTGATTGCTTTAGGGTAGTGTAGACATAGGAATTCATCTTAGTAGTTGTAAGGTTAATAGGGTTTCATTGTTAAAGCAGTGCTGCTAAACTGTCTCTTTGTCTTCTTTTCTCTTTCCTTGTAAAAACCAAAATAGGTTAATAGAATAAAACAGTTTCAAGCTTAAGCCCCTCTTTCTAGCTTCTACATAGTTGCACCTTGTCAGGGAACACTTGGCAGGAGGCTTCCTGTGTGCTGTTTTTTGATGTCCCTTATCAATCCCTGAATATTCAGAGATGAGTGGAGAGGCACACCTTTCCCGGGGACAAAAGAAATGCATACATTCTTAAAGTAAAGTGACCATTTACAGCCTTCTTCCCTCTCCGATATGGAAAGTGAGTTTTTACAACCCCCTCTCTATGAGATGGATTCTAGCCCTATGTTTCCTGGATAAGTTGCAAGATTTTTATCTTTGCTGAAAAGGCTATCTTGTAAGACAGTATATATATGCCCACATTATTCTGAATAAAAAGTATGCTAGAGACATTCAAATGGTAAACATACTATTGTTAAGTCTAATTATGCAGAAATCTGACCTTTTGCAAGGAAAATGAGCTTAAAGTTAAAGTTGTTGATGGTAGGCAGAAAACAAAAGATTGCATAAAATAGTTGTGATGTAATGGGGATGTTTTTTGGCTATAAAACTGTAAACTAACAAAAATATAGAGATTTCTCCATCACCTTACAAAACTAACAGCAATAAAGAGAGACTGCTTCATCACCACACATCCACTCAGCTCAGTTCTTCCGCCGACGCCACTCATCCCTCAAGACCCCCGGACCCGCCGAGGCTGGACCCCGGCACTCATCCTCTGTGGCCCCCTTCTCCTGCCCTCAATCTTTCCAGCATCAGTCTTTTCCAGTGAGTCAGCTCTTTGCATCAGGTGGCCAAAGTACTAGAGCTTCAGCCTCAGCATCAGTCCTTCCAATGAATATTCAGGGCTGATTTCCTTCAGGATTGACTGGTTTGGTCTCCTTGTTAGCCAGGGGACTCTCAAGAGCCTTCTTTTTCATCACAATTTGAAAGCACTGATTCTTTGGCACTCAGACATCTTGTTGGTCCAATTCTCACATCCATACATGACTACTGGAAAACCCATAGGTTTGACTATACAGACATTTGTCAGCAAAGTGATGACTCTGCTTTTGAATACACTGTCTAAAATGGCACCCACCCTATCATCAAACTGTTTCCCTGGTGAATTAATGATTGAAGCAGCAGGACTGGCCATTTCCAGAGTTTGAATAGACTGCTTATAATTCTTGTTGGACCCAGGGCTCCTTGGCCTGAAATGAGTTTTGCTGCAAAACCCAGGCTCTGGCACAAAGTGGATGCCATGGGGCTAGGGCAGAGACACTGTGACCTCTGCATTCTAGGCCTACCCAGGGTTTGCCTGTTCTACCTGCAAGAAGAGACAAGATGCATAGTGAGAGTGCCTCTTACACCATGAGTGTGAATAGCACTAGCTCTCCTCAGGAATAGACTAGCTTATACCTGAAATGTAGCTCTACTCTCTTGATAGCTGTACCTGAGCTAAACAGGGAGAGAAGATACTTGGATTTCATTTAAAGCCATGCTCATCAGAACACTGTCCTTGGAGGAGCAGGGCAAAAGATGCCTGTGTGCTAGCAAAGTGCATGTATTTGCCAGTGCTGGCAACTTGAGTACTTTAACTGCACTCTTCTAGCTTGCCTTTAGGCTCAAAAATGGACAAAAATTGATGAGGGGAAATGACCCATAATTTTCCCATTCTTAAATGACAAATTATCCATTCTTTAGTGATTGAACTGGCATCTTATACTGGAAAGGCGAGACAATTTAATTTAAAAGAAAAAAACCTTTATTCTTTAGGTGCATCCATATTCATATATAGAATAAGATACCACTAAATCCAGAGGAGGGGGGGGATACTGTTATATTTGCTCATCCTTGAACTATTGCACTCTCTTCCTAATACTTCCAGTGTATAAAGCATAGTCACTTCTTCTGTTCAGAAGTCACACAAGACACATTAAGCCATAGCCTTCTGTACTCATACAGGACTGGGCTGGCTTTCTATCCCAAGCACCATGACACATTGTATGGGAAGAATGGAATATGAATGGCAGGTTTATCCTTTAAAGGCTGTTGGACCTGCTGCCTGGGATCTCTTAACCACCAGGCATGCAATGATGAGACACAAATGTGAAATCTGAAACTTGCTCAGTAACAAAGAAAGAAAATCTCTAGGGCTGCCACACAGGAAGTTTTTACCACTGGGGATCCAAGCAGGTACTCTCACTTGGTAGAAAACATTGAGAACCAGCTTTTGTGGAGATACACACTTCTAGTCTGGTTTCTGAAGGTGGGTGGTGTAGCTGCAGCTGTTGGAGCTCTCCCTGCAGCAGGAAGGTGAATTGTGAGTTCCCCACAAACCACAGTCACAGAAAGCTAACCAAAATGATTACATGGATCACAGCCTCATGTAACTCAATGAAGCTATGAGCCATGATGTGCAGGACAACCCAAGATGGACGGGTCATGCTGGAGAGTTCTGACAAAACATGGTCCACTAGAGAAGGGAATGGGAAACCACTTCAATATTCTTGCTTCAAGAACCCCATGAACCGTATATAAAGTCAAGAATATATGACACCGCAAGATGAGGCCCCCAGGTCGGTAGGTGTCCATTAAGTACCAGGGAAGAGCAGAGAAATAGCTCCGAAAAGAATGAAGAGGCTGGGCCAAAGTGGAAATGATGGTGTTGTGGATGTGTCTGGTGGTGAAAGTAAATTCTAATGCTGTAAGAAACAATACTGCAGAAGAACTTGGAATGTTAGGTCCATGAATCAAAGCAACTTGGACATGGTCAAACAGGAGATGGCAAATGTGAATAGTGACATTTTAGCAATCAGTGAACAAAAATGGATGGGAATGGGCAAATTTAACTCAGATGACCATTATATCTATTACTGTGGGTAAGATTCCATTAGAAGAAATGGAGTAGCTCTCAGAGTCAACAAAATAATCCGAACTACAGTATTTGGGTACATTCTCAAAAGCATCAGAATAATCTCAGTTGGTTTCCAAAGCAGAACACTCAACATCACAGTAATCTAAGTCTATGCCTCAATCACTAATATCAAAGAAGATTAAATCAAATGGACAAACAATCTCAAAAATATACAAGCAACTCCTGCAGCTCCATTCTAGAAAAATTAACGACCCAATCAAAAAGTGGGCCAAAGAACTTAACAGACATTTCTCCAAAGAAGACATAAAATGGCTAACAAACACATGAAAAGATGCTCAACATCACTCATTATCAGAGAAATGCAAATCAAAACCACAATGAGGTATCACTTTACACCAGTCAGAATGGCTGCAATCTAAAAATCTACAAGTAATAAATGCTGGAGAGGATGTGGAGAAAAGGGAACTCTCTTACACTGTTGGTGGGAATGCAAACTAGTACAGCCACTATGGAAAACAGTGTGGAGGTTCCTTAAAAAGCTGCAAATAGACCTGCCATATGACCCAGCAATCCCACTGCTGGGCATATACACCGAGGAAACCAGAATTGAAAGAGCCACGTGTACCCCAATGTTCATCGCTGCATTGTTTAAAATAGCCAGGACATGGAAGCAACCTAGATGTCCATCAACAGACGAATGGATAAGAAAGCTGCGGTACATATACACAATGGAATATTACTCAGCATTAAAAAGAAATTCATTTGAATCAGTTCTACTCAGGTGGATGGAACTGGAGCCCATTATCCAGAGTGAAGTAAGCCAGAAAGAAAAACAACAATACAGTATACTAACGCATATATATGGAATTTAGAAAGACGGTAATGAGAACCCTGCATGCGAGACAGCAAAAGGAACGCAGGTGTATAGAACAGACTCGTGGACTCTGTGGATGAGGGTAAGGGTGGGATGATATGGGAGAATGGCATTGAAACATGTTAATTATCATATGTGTAATCAATCGCCAACCCAAGACTGATGCTCGGGGCTGGTACATCGAGATTTCCCGGGGGGAGGGAGGAGGGAGGGAGGAGTGAGGGGGGTTCTGGAGGGGGAGCATATGTAAACCCATGGCGATATCATGTCATTTTATGGCAAAACTAATAAAAAAAACAAAACAGTTCTACGAAGACCTACAAGACCTTATAGGACTAACACCCATAAAAGATGCCCTTTTAATCCTTGAAGATTTGAATGCAAAAGTAGGAAGTCAAGAGATACTTTGAGTAACAGGGAAATTTTTGGCTTGGAGTACAAAATGAAGCAGGGCAAAGGCTAGAAGAGTTTTGCCAAGAGAACACACTGGTCATAGCAAACACCTTCTTCCAACAACACAAGAAATGACTCTACACATGGACATCAGCACATGGTCAATACTAAATTCAGATTGATTATATTCTTGGCAGCCAAACATGGAGAAGCTCTATGGAGTCAGGAAAAACAAGGTCTGGAGTTGGCTGTGGCTCAGATTATGCATTCCATATTGCAAAGTTCAGGATTAAACTGAACAAAGTAGGGAAATCCACTAGACCATTCAGGTATGGAGGTGACAAATAGATTCAAAGGAGTATATCTGGTAGACAGAGTGCCTGAAGAGCTATGGATGGAGGTTTGTAACATTGTATAGAAGGCAGTAACCAAATCCATCCCAAGGTGGAAAAAATGCAGGAAAGGAAAATTGTTGTCTGAGGAAGCATTACAAATAGCTGGGGAAAAAAGAGAAGTGAAAGGCAAAGGAGAAAGGGAGGGCAAGACTTCCTAAATAAACAATGCAAAGAAATAGAGAAAAATAATAGAATGGGAAATACTAGAGATCTCTTCAAGGAAATTAGAGATAACAGGGGAACATTTCATGCAAACATCTTTAAAGACACAATAAAGGACAGAAAAGGCAAGGACCTAACAAAAGCAGATGAGATTAAGAAGAGCTGTCAAGAATACACAGAAGAATCAGGCAAAAATGGTCTTAGTGACTCAGATAACCACGATGATGAGATCACTCTCTTAGAGCAAGACATCATGGAGTGTGAAGTCAAGTGGGCCTTAGAAAATATTACTACAAACAAAGCTAATGGAGGTAATGAAATTCCAGCTGAGCTATTTCAAATCCCCATACATGATGCTGTTAAAGTGATGCACTCAATATGTCAGCAAATTTGGAAAACTCAACATTGGCTGCAGGACTGGAAGATTTTCATTCCAATCCCAAAGAAAGACAGTACCAAAGAATGTTCTAACCTCTCTACAATTGCTCTCATTTCACATGCTAGCAAGGTAATGCTCAAAATCCTTCAGGCTGGGCTTCATCAGTAGGTAAACCAAGAAGTTCCATACGTACAAGCTGGATTTAGAAAAGGCAGAGAAACCAGAGATCACATTGCCAACATCCATTGAATCATATAAAAAAGCAAGGGAATCCCAGAAAAACATCTATCTCTGCTTCACTGACTATGTAAAAGGCTTTGACTGTGTGGATCACACACACACACACACACACACACACACACACACACACACACACACACAAACTGTGGAAAATTCTTAAAGAGATGAGGATACCAGATCACCTTACCTGCCTCCTTAGAAACCTGTATGCAGGTCAATAAGCACCATTTGGACCCAGACTTGAACAATAGACTTCTTTAAAATCAGGAAAGGCTTGTGACTCTGCTTATTTAACTTATATGCAGAATACATCATGTGAAATGCCAGGCTGGATGAATCACAAGCCAGAATAAAGATTGCCAGAAGAAATATCAGCAACCTCAGATATGCAGATGATTTAACTCTGATGGTATTAAGTGTGAACTAAAAGAACTAAACAGCCTCCTGATAAGGGTAAAAGAAGAGAGTGAAAAGCTGACTTAAAACTCAACATTCAGTATACTAAGGTCATGGCATATGGCCCATCATGCACTTCATGACAAATAGATGGGTAAAAATTGGAAACAGTGGTAGACTTTATTTTCTTGGGCTTCAAAATCACAGCAGACATTGACTGCAGCCACGAATTTAAAAACTCCTTTTCCTTGCCAATAAAGCTATGACAAACCTAGAAAGGGTATTAAAACGCAGAGACATCACTTTGCCAACAAATTTCTGTATAGTGATAGCTATGGTTTTTTCCATTAGTCATGTATGGCTATAAGAGTTGGACCAAAAGGAAGGCTGAGCGCTGAAGAATTGATGCTTTTGAATTTTGGTTCTGGAGAAGACAACTTGAGAGTCTCTTGGACAGCAAGTAGAGCAAGGCAGTCAGTCCTAAAGGAAATCATCCCTGAATATTCATTGGAAGCTGAAGCCAAAGCTCTAATACTTTGGCTACCAGATGTGAAGAGCTGACTCACTGGAAAAGTTCCTGATGCTGAGAAAGCTTGAGGGCGAGAAGAGAAGGGGGCAACAGAGAAAGAGAAAGTTGGTTGGCATCACGGACTCAGCGGACATTAGTTTGAGAAGCCTGGCATGCTGCAGTCCATGGGGTCGCAAAGAGTCAGATATGACTTAGCGACTGAACAGCAACATGAGACATAGGCTGGGAGGAACCTAGTCGACCAGAATGACCCTTGTTCTGTCACTCCTGAACCATGGCAAAATAGTGAAGGTCCTCCTGTTGTGTTAGTGGCAGAAAGGTAGAGTCTTATTCCCTGTGTCTATTACTCCAACCTGCTCTGCTCTGGCAGAGGATGCAGAGCAAGAATGCTGGAAGTTCACCTAGTTATTTCTCCCTGGTTCAACTGAGAGAAGAGGGGATGGGGCCAGGGTAAACTCTGTGTTTACTTCTGGGGACCAGATAGCTGTGCTTCATCTTAACAATAGCACCACAGAAACTTCCCCATGCCCTGCATTTGCTCTTCAGAATATATCAATAATAATTTCTGAGGATGCCCAAGCTTCCTTACATAAGCTCCAGTTTCCCCCTAGGGATTAAATGGGTGAGAGAGTTTTCACTCACTCTAGCTTTCTTCTTACTATAAACACTCCAAACCATACTCAGGGATTGCATGGCCACTGCAAGACTTGGCCTAGGCCTGGGTTCTCTGCCATCTGCAACCTTGGTGCACTCTGACTGGCTCAGGGCAATTAGATCTCAAGAAAAGAACTCATGGGGCCAATCCTCTCCCTAAAGAATATCTCTCTGGGACCAGAAAATGAACCAGGGACTGATGGCCTGAGCCCTCCTCTGGGAAAATTTTCTCACCATCTGCCAACAGAGGGTATGGCTGAGAGGGACGATCTACTAAGCAGGGAACTTTGCGTAACTTGACCCTCTGCCTCCCATAGCTGTTGGAAGCTTAACCTCCTTCATATCCTGAGAATGGTTTAGCTTCTCAGAAGGATGCATGGTATATTCCACTCATGATCTGGTGACCACAGAAACCACTGTCTATCCACATTTATTTTCAACTTCTGTTCATTTCACTGTTGGCCTCACCTCCTTCCCCTGCTCTTCTAGGAGTTTGTTCCCCAGGGCCCCATGCCACAATTAGACAACCTCACATGGATCTGAGCTTTGGCTTTGAGTTCTCTGTGAAGTAAACTTTGGACTCAGGCCCAGCACTGAAGGCAGGGCCTAGAATGAAAAGAGGTTCACAAGCAAGATGACTACTTTGGTCAAAAGAAACTGTTTTCCTTGCAGCTTGCTTAGCAGGATCTATTGGTTTTCACATCATTTATCCCACACATGCAGATGCAACATGCTTGTTTAAAAGCCTAGTGGACTCATAGAGTGACTCTTTAGAGTAATATATGACAATTTTATCGAGGCTAGAGCTGCCACTGACCATCTTTGACACAACAGAGAGCAAACCTACCTGACCACATACAGGTGTACCTTGGAGGTATTGCAAGTTTTTTTCCCAGATTGCTACAATAAAACAAATACTAGTAAAGTGAGTCACATGAATTTGTTGGTTTCTTAGTGCTTATGAAAGTTATGTTTACCCTATACTGTTGTCTATTCAGTTAAAAACACGTACCTACCTTAAATAAAAATATTAACACTTTATTGCTAAAAATTACTTTAAAAGCTTTTTTTTCTTCCTCGACATCGCCTAAACTCTCCAGGACCTGGCCAAAGATTATTCCCAACCATTGCTGCGTTTTACCTCAGCCTGTTTTGCACATGACTTACCTTTCTAGAAAGGAAGCAATGTCACTAAAGTCAACTGTGGGCTGGTATGCAACCTTAGACTGGGATCTTGAGGGATGAAGAGGTATTGGGAAAAAAGAACTGAGGACAGGAATTGGTTGAAACTTTTTGGTAACACAACAGTCTGTACAAACCCAGATTGTACATTTGAGTCCTTGACTTACCAAGTGAAATTTGCAATAACTGCTCATCGCTTTTTGGTTTTCCCAACAGCTGGTGCCTAGTCCAAAACGTTCCTTAAATGTAAGACTTCTGACACATACTTGTGCCTAGAAGTGGGTCACATCAGAATCAGACAGGCTCTTGGACTGGCAAAGTGAAAAGCAGGACCTTACGTGAGATGCACATTACTAATAGTACAAAAAAGAGTACATTTGTTGAATACCAAGAAAGAGTTGTAAAATATGACCAAGAATGCAAAAAAGACAACGCCACATTAAATAAAAAAAAATCTTGAACTTTTTGATTTAGTATTCACTTTACAGAAAAGCTATTTGGCTAATAAGTTGACAAGCATTTTTCAGACCTTAAATCATTTGAGGATTCTTTCACTCCAAACATGCTTTTCCATTCCTTAAATTAGAAAATATATCCATGTTTAAATTTTCCTGAACACCTTTACCACAATCAAAATGGTTAGTTACCATACCTGTCACTTCCAAAAAGTTCTTTTTTCCCCTTTGTATTACTTTGCTCTCTACTTAGCCCATCCCTGTCCCTAGGCAACCACTGATCTGCTTTCTTTCACTATTGTCTTCATTTCATTAAATGCCTTTTGCATTTTGTTGAATTTTACATAAATGTAATAACATACTATATTCTCTTTTTTGTCTTTTTATAACTCAGCATAATTATTTTGAGATATTTGTCCAATGCTGTTAGTTTGAGTAATAAGTGAAGTCGCTCAGTCATGTCTGACTCTTTGCAACCCCATGGACTGTAGCCTACCAGGCTCTTCCTTCCATGAGGTTTTCCAGGCAAGAATACCAGAGTGGGTTCCCATTTCCTTCTCCAGGAGATCTTCCCCACCCAGGGATTGAACCCCAGTCTCCCGCTTTTTAGATAGACGCTTTACCGTCAGAGCCAGTTATTTCTTATTGTTGTTGTATGATGTTTAATCATATGACTATTTGGGCTGTTTTTAGCTTTGAATACTACAAATAAGTTGCTATGGATATTCATGTACAAGTCTTTGTGAGACCTATGCTTTCATTTCACTTAAATAAAATCTTAAGAGCAGTACTATGTTAACTATATGTTTAACATTTTAAGAAGCCACCAAGCTGTTTCCAAATATCTGTAACATATAATCTCATCACTTACTCATATGATGAGTTTTTTTTTTAATTTGAACAATTCTAATAGATGTATTGTGATATATTATGTTAGTTTTAATGAATATCTCCTCAATTGCTCATAATGTTGAATATCTTTTCATATGCTTAATTGCCACCAATTTATCTTATTTGGTGAAGTTTCTGTTCAAATGTTTTCCCATTTTATTTGTTTAGTTTACCTGTTACTGATTTTTAGCAATTCTTTATATATTATAATTACAAGACCTTTGATGGTTATATATTTGCAGGTATCATCTCCCATTCTGTTTTGCCTGTCATTTTCCTAATAATGTCCTTATTGGAATGAATTATGTTTAATTTGAATGACATCCTACTTACTGATTTTGTCTATTATACTTCATAGTTTTGGCTACCTATTTATTTTTGCCCAATCCAAGTTCCCTTAGATATTTTTCCCTATCATTTCTTCTAGAACTGTCTTGGTGTTAGCTCTTAAAATTAAGTCTAATGTTAATTTCTACTTTTTAATCCTTTATTTTTATTATTGTGGTATATCACATTTATTGCTTTGTATATATTGATACATCATTGCATCCCAGAGTGTGTCTAAATTTGTTTTAGGTTGTGCCTATTTTTATTTTATTTTATTTATTTTTTGATTGGAGGATAATTGCTTTACAATATTGTGTTGGTTTCTGCCATACAGCCAACATCAGTCAGCCAGGTATACACATGCCCCCTCCCACTTTAACCTCCCTCTCACTTCCCATCCCATTGCTTTTTCAGTAGTGTTTTGTTCAATTTCCACATATTTGTGATTTTTTTTAGACTTTCTGCCTGTTACTAATTTCTGTTATTTTCATGCCATTGGAGTCAGGAAAGATATTTGATATATTTTAAGTCTTCTTGTATTTGTTAAGATTTCTTTTGTGCCAAACATATTATTCATCTTAGAGAATATTTCACAAGCTGTTAAGAATGTAAATTGCTGCTTTGGATGGAAAGTTCTCCATATATCTGTTAGATTCATTTGATCTAAGTTGTTGTTCAAGACCAATGTTTCTTTATTGATTTTTCTGTCTGTATTATTTATTCTTTGCTCATAGCGGGTTATTGATGTCCCCTACTGTTATTGTATTGTTGCCTACTTCTACCTTTGGATCTGTCATGAATTGCCTTATTTATTTAGGTGGTGTAATACTAGAGATATTTTCTCTTGAGGAATTGACCACATATTTTCTTTCTCTCTTGTTACAGTTTTTGTCCTAAAATCTATTTTCTCTGAAATAAGTATAGCTAACCCTGCTTTCTTTTGATTTTTGTGTACATGGAATATCTTCTTCAGCCATTTACTTTGAGCATAAGTATGTCCTTAAATCTATAACGAGTTCATTGTAGGCAGCTTATGGTTGAGTCTTTACAAAAAATTCCATTTAACCACCATGTCCTTTAATTGGACAATTTAATCTATTTACATTTAAAATAATTATTAATAAGTAAAACTTACTGGGGATTCCACAGTGGCTCAAGCAGTGAAGAATCTGCCTGCAATGCAGGAGACCTGGGGTTCAGTCAATCCCTGGGTCAGGAAGATCCCCTGAAGAAGGGCATGGTAACCTACTCCAGTATTCTTACCTGGAGAATTCCAGGGACAGAGGAGCCTGGCTGGCTACATTCCATGGAGTTGCAAGAGTCAGACATGACTGAGCAACTAACACTTTCACTTTTAAGGACTTTTGCCAGTTCTTAATTGTTTTCTGAGAGTATTACAGGTTCTTTGTTACATTTTTTTTCTTGATGTCTTTGTGATTTAGTAATTGTCTGTAGTAATATACTTTGATTTCTTTCACTTTTGTGTATTGACTATAGGTTTTTGCTTTGTAGTTACCATGAGGCTCACATAAAATACCTTATAACAGTCTGATTTAACCTGATAACAACATAAATTTGTTAGCATACAAAATATCAACATTTTTCTTTCTCCCAAACACATTCTATATTTTTGGCATCACAGTTTACATTTTTTATACAGTATATCCATTAGCAAATTATTGTAGCTTTATATTTTTAAATAGTTTTTAACATTTACACTATGGTTATGATTTAGATACACCATTGAATATTACCTCCACCATAGTTTGGCCCCATGTAAATAGCAGGAAGGGAACACAGCTCCATCCATCAACAAAAAATTGGATTAAAGATTTACTGAGCATGACCCCACCCATTAGAACAAGATCCAGTTTTCCCCTCAGCCAGTCTCTCCCATCAAGAAGCTTCCATAATCCTCTTATCTTTCTCCATCAGAGGGCAGACAGACTGAAAACCACAATCACAGAAAACAAACCAATCTAATCACATGGACCACAGACTTGTCCAACTCAGTGAAACTATGAGCCATGCTGTGTAGGGCCACCCAAGATGGACGGGTCATGGTGGAGAGTTCTGACAAAACATGGTCCACTGGATAAAGGGAATGGCAAACCACTTCAGTATTCTTGCCTTGAGAACCACATGAACAGCATGAAAAGGCAAAAAGATATGACACTGGAAGATGAGACCCCCAAGTTGGTAGGTGTCCAGTATACTGCTGGGGAATAGCAGAGAAACAGCTCCAAAATGAATGAGGAGGCTGAGCCAAAGAGGAAATAACACACAGTTGTGAACGTGTTTGGAGGTGAAAGTATAATCGGATGCTGTAAATAACAATATTGCATAGGAACGTGAAATGTTAGATCAGTGAATCAAGGTGAATTGGATGTGGCCAAGCAGGAGATGGCAAGAGTGAACATAGACATTTTAGGAATTAGTGAACTAAAATGGACAAGAATGGATGAATTTAATTCAGTTCAGGCACTCAGTCATGTCCAACTCTGTGGCCCCATGAACTGCAGCACGCCAGGCTTCCCTGTCTATCTCCAACCCCGGAGCTTGCTCAAACTCATGTCCATCAAGTCAGTGATGCCATCCAACACATCATCCTCTGTCATCCCCTTTTCCTCATGCCTTCAACGTTTCCCAGCATCAGGGTCTTTTCCACTGAGTCAGTTCTTTACACCAGGTGTCCAAAGAATTGGAGCTTCAGCATCAGTCCTTCCAGTGAATACTCAGGACTGATTTCCTTTAGAACAGACTGGCTTGATCTCCTTGCTCTCCAAGGGACACTCACAAGTCTTCTCCAACACCATGGTTGAAAAGCACCAATTCTTCAGTGCTCAGCTTTCTTTATAGTCCACCTCTCACATCCATACATGACTACTGGAAAAACCATAACTTTGACTACATGGACCTTTGTCAGGAAAGTAATGTCTTTGCTTTCAGTATATCTACCACTGTGAGCAACCATCCCTTAGAAGAAACGGAGTAGCCCTCACATTGATCCTAGAGCCGAAGAAGAGGAAATCTGTCACTACTTCCACCTTTTCCTCCTCTTTTTGCCATGAAGTAATGGGAACTGATGCCATAATCTTGTTTTTTTTTAATATTTAATTTTAAGCCAGCTCTTTCACTCTCCTCTTTCACCCTCATCAAGAGGCTCTTTAGTTCCTCTTTGCCTGCTGCCATTAGATTGGTATCATCTACATATCTGAGGTTGTTGAATTTTCTTCTGTGTATCTTGATTTCAGCTGGTAAATAATCCAGCCTGTTATTTCTCATGATGTGCTCAGTATACAGGTTAAATAAATAGGCTGACTGCAGACAGCTCTACCTTACTCCTTTCTCAAACTTGAACCAATCAATTGTTCCATACAGGGTTCTAACTCTTTCTTCTCAACCCACATAAAGGTTTTTCAGGAGACAGCTAAGATGGTTTAGTATTCCAATCTCTCGAAGAACTTTCTACAGTTTGTTATGATCCACAAAGTCAAAGGCTTTAGCGTAGTCGATGAAAAAGAGGTAGATGTTTTTTTTGGAATGCTCTTGCTTTCTCTATGATCAAGCAAAGGTTGACAATTTAATATCTCGTGTCTCTTCCTTTTCTAATGCCAGCTTGTACATCTGTAAGTTCTTGGTTTACATAATGCTGAAGACCAGCATGCAACATTTTAAGCATGACTTTACTAGCATGCGAGATGAGTGCAATTGTCTGATGGTTAGCAGATATTTTAATACTACCCTTCTTGGGAATTAGGATGAAGATTTACCTTTTCCAATCTTGTGACCACTGCTGCGTCTTCCAGAATTGCTGACATTTCCAGAATGCAACACCATGATGGCATCATCCTCTGGAGCTTTGATTAGTTCTACTGGAATTGCATTTCATCTGCTAAAAGTTCTTCCTAAGGCCCTCTTGACTTCGCACTTGACTATGTTTGGCTCTGGGTGACAGAAAACACCATCATAGTAATACAGCTCATTAGTATCTTTTCATGAATTCTTTCCTGTATTCTTTCCATCTCTTCTTAATCTCTTCAGTGTCTACTAGGTCTCTACCATTTCTGTCCTTTAATGTGCCCATCCCTCTATATTTTCAATTTTCTGGAAGAGATCTCTAGTCTTTCCCCTTCTGTTGTTTTGTTCTAGTTCTATGCACTCTCCATTGAAGAAGGTATTCTTATCTCATCATGTTCATCCTTGGAACTCTGTGTTTAGTTGGCTGTAGCTTTCCCTTTCTCCCTTACTTCTCACTTCTCTTCATTCTTCAGCTATTTCTATTTATGTTTTATTTTTATATACATTGTTTTAATATTCCTTTATTTCTCTTTTAGAAGAAAAAGAAGATGCTGACTTTATAAAACAATTTGGAAATTGTAAATAAATAAATACAATCATACCCCTGTAATTTTACACTATGTTCTTAATTTTTTTATTAGAACAGAGTATTTATTATTGAAGTTCAAGTAAAATCAAGTAAACCCACTGATGTTAACGTTCAATATTTTTTTTAAAGAAAAATAAAAATATTTATTTTTAGTTGTAGGCTAATTACTTTACAATTGTCATAGTTTTTGCCATACATTGACATGAACCAGCCATAGGTGTACATATGTTCCCCATCCTGATCCCCCCTCCCACCTCCCTCCCCATTCCATCTCTCAGGGTCATCCCAGTGCATTGCCCTCAGCACCCTGTCACATGCATCAAACCTGGACTGGCGATCTGTTTCACATATGGCAATATATGTGTTTCAATGAAATTCTCTCAAATCATCCCACCCTTGCCTTCTCCCACCAAGTTGAAAAGTCTGTTTTTTACATCTGTGTCTCTTTTGCTGTCTCGCATATAGGGCCATCGTTACCATCTTTCTAAATTCCATATATATGCATTAATATACTGTATTGGTGTTTTTCTTTCAGACTTACTTCACTCTGTATAATAGGCTCCAGTTTCATCCACCTCATTAGAACTGATTCAAATGTGTTCTTTTTAATAGCTCTTCAGCTATTTTTAAAGCCTCCTGAGATAACCACTTTGCCTTCTCACTTTTCTTTTTCTTTGGGATGGCTTTGTTTGCTGCTTCTTGTGCAACATTACAGACCTCTATCTGTAGTTCTTCAGTCACACTGGTAACTAGATTTGATCCCTGGCATCTACTTATTACCTCCACTGCATATTCATAATGGATTTGTTTTCAGTAGTATCTGTCTGACCTAGTGGTTTCCCCTAATTTCTTTAGTTTAAGCCTGCATTTTCCTATGAAAAGCTAATGGTCTAAGCCACAGTCAGCTCCAGGTCTTGTTTTGCTGATTGTATAAAGCTTTTCCATCTTCAGCTATTAAGAATGCAATCGACTTGATTTTGGTATTGACCTTTTGGTGATGCCCATGTGTAAAGTCATAACTTGTGTTGCTGAAAATGGGTGTTTTCTATGATCTGTGCATTCTCTTGGCAGAATTCAGTTAGCCTTTGCCCCACTTCATTTTGTTCTCCAAGGCTACACTTTCCTGTTACTCCAATTTATCTTGACTTCTTACTTTTGCATACCAATCCCCAATGATGGATAGAACATCTGTTTTCGGTGTTAGCACTAGGAGGCCTGCAGACTCTTCATAGAAGTGATCAACATCAGCTTCTTCAGCATCTGTGGTGGGGCACAGACTTGAATTACTGTGATGTTAAATGACTTGCCTTGGAAATGATCTGAGATCATTCTGTCATCTTGGCACTTGCAGCCAAGTACTGCATTTCAGACATTTCATTAATTATGAGGGCTACTCCATTCCTTTTATGTGATTCTTGCCTACAAGTAGTCAATATAATGGTCATGTGAATTTTAATTCACCTATTTCCATTCCTTTAGTTCACTAATTCCCAGGAATTCATTTCTCACTGTCATTAAGTTAGTATGAATCTGAAGTAGAGATAATAAGTTAATATGTATACAGAAAGTCCTAGTGTAAAGAAAATGAAATTCAAAATATATCATAAAACAAGACAAATCTACACTAAAAGCATTCATTTACAAATGAAGGCACAAAGATAAAAAGAAGAAAAAATAACATGAATTTCAGAAAAAACAAAACAGAAAACCAGACATAAATTTGATCATATAGATAATGACATAAAATATGAATGAATTGAGCAATCTACTTTTCAATAGTTGCTTCAAACTAGATGAAACACAAAGACCAACTATATATTATCTGTGGGAGACATAATTTAGAATCAAAGGTGCATTTCAAGTGAAATGACTAAAAACTATTTATCACGCAAACATCAACCAAAGGCAGAATTGAATATACTGTACTAATGTCAACCAAAAATATATTTATTAACAACTGTTGCTAGGGACAAATCAGCACACTTTACAATGATAAAAGAGAATTCTATTAGGAAGACATAACAACTATATATGCACCTAACAAGACAACCCAAAAATGCCTGGAGGAAAAAAAAAAACTGATAGAATTGAAGAGAGAAATAGACAATTCAACAATAATTGTTCGACTTTACTAATCCAATTTTAATAATGGTTAGAAAGACTAGGCAGAATATCAGCTATGAAATAGCGAATCTGAAAGATAATATAAACCAGCTGGACCTAAAAGATATCTATAGAGCAGTTTATCCTATGAGAATATGTATTTTTCTTCAGTGTGCAATGAACATTCTCCTGGACACCCAAATGCTAAGGCATAAGACAAACCTAAATAAATATTAAAGGGTAAAATCATATAAATTGCATCCTCTGAATACAATGAAATTAGAAAACAAAAATTTTGAGAAACAGACAAATATGTGGAAACTAAGCAACATACTCCTAAATAATCAAAGGATCAAAGAAAGAATCACAAGAAATAGAAAACAATACAACTTGAACAAGGCAGGGCTTAGGACACTGACTTTTTCTGCAGTCATCAATTCGTGTATAAATTATAGTTGGCACACCATCTATGTGATTCTTCTACATCTGAGATTTAACCTCTGCAGATTCAACCAGCTTCAGATTGTTTAGTGCTCTAGTACTTACTACTGGAAAAAAATCTTTGTATCAGTGAACCTGCACAGTTCACACTCCTGTTGTTCAAGAGTCAACTGTACTTTGAGAAGAATGAAAACAGAAACACACAACACCTAAAGTAAGGGATGTCGCAAACTAAACTGGAGCTAAGCAGACATAGTAGACAATAACTCTATACTGTATTATATACTGTACTTTACAGGAAAGTACAGAAAAGCACAACCACTTGTAGAGGATATACCCATGTGACAATATCCACCAGACATGTGAAAAAGCTTTAATTTTAGAACAATTTTAAATTTACCAAAAAGCAAAGATAGTTCCTGTATATCAAAAATATCCCTTATATGCTATTAAGTAGAATGCCTCCTTCATTTCTAAGATTGTTGCTGCTAGGATATTCTTAGTTTTACCTTATGTCCTAATTTCTGTTCCAGAAACTCATCCCATATATCACATTGCATTTAGTAGTCATATCTCTTTAGACTCATCTTGAATGTGACAGTTTCTCACATCTTCCCTCATTTTTATGATCTTGATAGGTTTGAGGCATTCTAGTCAGGTATTTTAAAAATGTTCCTCAACATGGATTTCTCTCATTATTTTCCTATTAGCCTTGGAATATTGGAATATGGATTTTGGTGGAGGAAGAGGGCAGGTACGGAGTGTCCTTTTCATTGTGTGATACTATCAACATGTCTTATCCCTCTTAATGTTGACCTTGACCACCTGGCTGAAGTAATGTTTGTCAGATTATTCCACTCTCAAGTTACTCTTTTTCACCCTCTTCATGTTGTTCTTTTTCTGTTTTTGGAAGGAAGTCACTATGTGTAATTCAAACTTAAGGAATAGGAAGTTACACTCCATCTCCCTGAGAACCAAATTACCTATGTCATTTATCTGTAATTTGTCTGCATCGAAAATTGGTGTATTCTCTCATATTCTTTCAAACATTTATTTATATCAGTATGGACTCATAAATATTTATTTTATTGTTTGAGATACAATCCAAAAAGTTGACTTATTTAATTTATAACTTTGCTGATCTTGTTATAGTTTTGGCCATTCAAAACTAATTCCTGTCTTCTTTGACATAAACCCATTAATGTGGGGCTTTTATTTTTTAGCACTTCCTTTTTACCATGATCCTCCAGAATCCTATTCTATATTTCCTCTCTGAGCCCTACAGTCAGTCATCTCTCAGAAAAGCCCCGTTCCTTTTATTGGAAAACAGTATTGGAAACCAAGATCTGTGCTTCCTTCTACATCATTGTTTCTTTCAGATTTAGGGGGTATCATTTCTTTTAGACCCTTTCAGCTAAGACAACAAACAAATATACGTATGTATACTCACATGCCAGCTATTCAATTGTCCAGGTATATATGTATAACAGTGTCAGGAATGTCAACATGTACCCATAGGAGAAAGAACACTATCGACTAGATTACAGTGCTTTTCTCTTTTGCTTTTAGTCTTCACATCCATTCATTCTCAAAGGCACTTAAGTCAGTGGATCTTACTGAGCTGGTTTCATACATTTGTAATATAATTAGATTGTTCAGTCAAATTCTTCATTCTATTCTTGATGTCAAAATGTATTTTTAATATGAATACATTGATTTACTTTTTGTGCTGTAAGGTTCTATAGGTTTTGACAAATACATAGTGTCATGTATTTACCATAACATCATACATCACAGTTTCACTGCCCTCAAAAGTCCTCTATGCATGGAGAAGGAAATGGCATCCCTCTCCAGTATTCATGCCTGGGAAATACCATGGACAGAGGAGCCTGACCCATTACAGTCCATGTGGTGGCAAAGAGTCAGAAAGGACTTGAGACTGAGCACAGTCATTTCTAGGAACACTGTAGGCCACAAGACACATCAGTGGCTCCTAGTTTGTGGCCTCTGGATTAACGTCTTTCTTCCCATTTGGCTCTCTGCTCTGCAGGTGTCCATGCCCATGGGTCCACTCTGTTCACCACAGCATCTGGATTCAGCAAATGGAAAAATAAAAATAGAAGATGTATCCATACACCCAGTAAAGCACCAGATTTAGAAAGAATACACTGGCAAGAAGATGGCATTCTTTCACTCCATGATTCTTTTTTGATTGCCTGATGGAAACGTTGTCACTTCTGTTTAAACCCTACTCTCAGTTGACCCAAGCAAACCTCCTTATCTTCTGCCCTGAAATCATCACAATGATCAGGTGTGCTCTGGGAAGGAGGGGCCCTCTGAAACATTACCAAGGTCCCAGCCCTACCTGGTTCTCAGTCTCGAGGTGCCAGTGCAGAACAGCACACCAGGAGTCACTTTCTCTCTGCTCACCATTTGGTCCCCAAAGTGGTTCTTTTTCTTGCCTATGTGTATCTCTTCTTTTTATGCCTTTCTGTTTTCTTGTCTGAGATATGAAGCTGAAGTACTCCTGCAGAAGGTGCCCTAAAAAAGATACTTTTGAATTCCACAGCATCTAACAGAGCATGCCCAAGGCTGCCTTGGGAGCAAGTCACACTGGTTTTTTCTCCTCATTATCAAATATATTACACTAAAGTTTCCAGGAGACCATGACGAGAGTAAGGTGCAGACTCCTTCTGATCTTTGGGGCTGTTCATTTGGCTCTACTGGAAAGAAAAAATAAAAACGCCTCCTCAAACAAAAACTCTACATTCAGTACCTTAGCCCAGCTTGAAATAGATCTTGTGAAATTTGTGTCCATGGTGCAGAAACAGAAACTCTTCTAGGCAGCTGGTGGTAATGCTAGCAATGAAAAAGACAAATGAGAAATCAAGAAAGTAACTTCAGAGTTTCCCCGGTGGCTCAGTAGGAAAGAATCTCCCTGTCAATGCAGGAAATGTGGGTTGCAGCCCTGGTCCTGGAAGATTCCACATGCTGCAGAGCACCTAAGCCCATGTAACACAACTACTAAACTTGTGCTCTGGAGCCCAAGAACCACAGTTACTGAGCTCATGCACTATAGATCCCATGGACTATGGTCTAGATGATTCTCTTCAACTGCAGAGTTATGCACAACAAAAGTTATACCTGCTTCTATGCTCACTTTTTTCCTTCAGTGTTTTCCCTCAGGTTTATTGAGATATGGTGCAAATTTAAGATGACCAATGTGATAATTTTTATACAAGGATGTATTGTAAAATGTTTCCCTCAGTAAGACTAAATAACACATCCTTCACCACACATAAATAGCATTTTCTTGTTATTGTCATGGTGAGAACATTCATGCTGTACTCTTATAGCATCTTTCAAATGTACAATAGAGTACTTGTTAACTATAGGCTTCCCTGATATCTCAGCTGGTAAAGAATCCACCTGCAATGCAGGAGACCCTGGTTCAATTTTTGGGTAAGGAAGATCTGCTGGAGAAGGGAAAGGCTACCCACTCCAGAATTCTGGCTTGGAGAATTCCATGGACTGTATAGTCCATGGGGTCACAAAGAGTCTAACAGGACTAAGTGACAGTCACTTTCACTCACTGTTAACTATAGTCTCCAAGCTGTACATTAGGTCCCCAGAACTAACTCATCTTAAAACTGAAAGTTTGTACCCTTTGATGAGCATCTTCCCATTTTCTACCACCCCCAGCCTCTCATGTCCATTTTATGTACTTATATTGTGTTAGATACAGTCCATTAAAAATGCAAAAGAGTAGAATTCTGCTCATAGAGAGCCAAGTTTTTTACTTGCCATGATGTTTTGCTCAGTTTTTGGGGGGTTTTCTTTTTGTCTTTTGTCTACCTAATCAGTAAGCAGGGGTAGTTGGGCATACCATAAGAATTCATTGCTACATTTCTGGGACAGAGAAAGAGGATGAAATAAAAGACATCTGAGTACTTTTTAAAAATGCATTCTTACCCTTTAGAATACCCTGCAATGATCAACCTGTAAGTTCAGAATTAGTCTTAAATTCATGACTTGTAAGGAGATCAATATGCATGATCTTTGATAAAACTCATTCAAAAAATAATTGCAAGGGCTCTCTCAATACAATTATGAGCTAGTAGGCTTTAGAAAATTTCAGACAACAGTGATAACAGAAGAAAGCAAAATGAAATGTTTTAGGAAGACATAGAAACTATATATGCACTTAAAAAGACAATCCAAAAATTCATGGAGAAAAAACAAATAGAACTGAAAAGAGAAATAGACAATTCAACAATTGTTAGACTTTACTAATCCACTTTCAATTTGGGTTAGAAAGATTAGGCAGAAGATCAACTATGAAATAGAGAACATGAAGGATAATATAAACCAGCTGGACCTAATATATGTAGAGCAATTTATCAGGTGCAGGATATGCCTGCTGAGATGGCATTCTAATGTACAAAGAGTATTCCTACCTACATTCCTACCTACATTCCCTGGAACACAGTCTCCCAATCAAAGATATGTAAGGAAGCCTGCTGTTGTTAAAGTCTTTAGGATGGAGTGTGTCACTTTTCAATGACCGATACAAAGATAACAGCAAAATTCACATTTTTCAGACAAAATAAACCAAGTAATATCTGGTACCTGAAGTGGGAGTGAAAAAAAGGAAAGAGGATTAGCACAAAGGATATATTTCTTTTTGTTTTTGTTTAAATCAAAGTTTTCTGGAGACAGCCCAGGCATCTCTCTGTTGTGTCTTAGATGGTATCTATCCTTCGGCTTCTGCTGGGCTGCTGAAGTGGCACTTAAGCATGCCTAAATCCTTAAATCGTGAAATTAAAAGACACTTGTTCCTTGGAAGAAAAGCTATGACAAACCTAGACAGCATATTAAAATGAAGAGACATTACTTTGCCGACAAAGGTCTGTATAGTGAAAGGTATGATTTTTCCAGTAGTCATGTACAGATGTGAGAATTGAACCATAAAGAAGGCTGAGTGAGAAAGAATTGATGCTTTTGAAGTATGCTGAATAAGACTGGTGCTGGAGAAGACCCTTGAGAGTCCCTTGGACAGCAAGGAAACCAAATCAGTCAGTCCTAAAGGAAATCAGCACTGGATAATCATTGAAAGGACCAATGCTGCAGGTGAAGCTCCAATACTTCAGCCAACTAATGCAAAAGCTGATCTGTTGGAAAAGACCTTGATGCTGGGGTAGATTGAGGGCAGGAGGAGAAGGAAGCTATAGAGGATTAGATGATTGGATTGCATCATTGACGCAATGGACAAACTCTGGGAGATAGTGAAGGACAGGGAAGCCTGGCATGCTGCAGTCCGTGCAGTCACAAAGAGTCGGATATGATTGAGTGATTGCACAACAATACCTAAATCCTAGTTGTTGTTCTTCCTCTCAGTTATGTCCAACTCTGTGATCCCATGGACTGCAGCACACCAGGCTTCCCTGTCCTTCATCATCTCCTGGAGTTTCCAAAAACTCATGTCCATTGGATTGGTAATGCCATCCAACCATCTTGTTCTCTGTCGTTCCTTTCTCCTCCTGCCTTCAAACTTTCCCAGCATCAGAGTGTTTTCCAATGAGTCAGCTCTTCACATCAGGTGGCCAAAGTATTGACGTTTCAGCATCAGTCCTTCCAATGAATATTCAGAGTTGATTTCCTTTAGGACTGACTGGTTTTTAGCTCCTTGCAATCCAAGGGACTCTCAAGAGTCTTCTCCAACATCACAGTTTGAAAGTATCAATTCTTTCATGCTCAGCCTTCCATTTGGTTCAACTCTATCATCTGTACATGACTACTAGAAAAACTATAGCTTTGACTATATGAACCTTTGCCGGCAAAGTGATGTCTTTTCTTTTTAATATGTTGTCTAAGTTTGTCACAGCTTTTCTTCCAAGGAATAAGCGTTGTTTACTTTCTTGGCTGCAGCCACCATCTGCAGTGATTTTGGAGCCCAAGAAAATAAAGTCTCTCACTGTTTCCAGTGTTTCCCCATCTGTTTGTCATGAATTGATGGGAATGGATACCATGATCTTAGTTTTTTGACTATTGAGTTTTCTGCCAGCTTTTTCACTCTCTTCTTTCACTTTTATTAAGAAGCTCTTTAGCTCCTCTTAACTTTCTGCTATAAGGGTGGTGTCATCTGCATATCTGAGGTTATTGATATTTCTCCCAGCAATCTTGATTCCAGCTTGTGTTTCATCCAGCCTGGCATTTCACATGATGTAATCTACATATAAGTTAAATAAGCAGAGTGAAAATATACAGCCTTACGTACTGCTTTTCCAATGTTGAACCAGTCCAGTGTTCCACATCTGATTCTAACTGTTGCTTCCTGACCTGCATACAAAATTCTCAGGAGGCAGGTGAGGTGATCTCGTATTCCTATCCCTTCAAGAATTTTCCACAGCTTGTTGTGATCCACACAGGCAAAGACTTTCGTGTAATCAATGAAACATGAATAGATAATTTGCTGGAACTTTTGTAAGTCCTGGAGCAGTTGGAAAACCGCAGAACGTTCCTGCTGCCAGTTATAGTCACCCCTAGATATGTATTAATACCTCTGTGAACATGCTCTATATCCTTCAGTTCTCCACTACTCGATGCCCCCACCCCCCACCCCAGTCAGCAATCACCAGGTCAACTTCTGCTAATTGTTCCTGTCAGGCACCACGTGAGCAGGGAAAATTCATGATTCCTTAGTCTTGTCCTTTATGTACTCCATTCCCCCAAAGAGAAGCCTCCATGGCCAGGCTGACCAATCTACTGTCTCCGAATGCTCATACCTCACACAACAGGTTGAAGCCTATCAACCCAATCTTGTATACACATATAGAAGACATTTCCCTGCACCATATCTGGGTCTGTTATTTCACATAAAAAGCATCCTGGAGGGACCTTAATTCTTTCCTGATCATAGCAAGTCTAGTATCACCTTGAGTCCTCTTCTATTCTCACTTGGTGGTGTGTGTCCACATAAACTGTTATGCTTGGTGAGTTTTGATACACTCTGCTAGTCTCTGAAGAAGTCAGCTGGTATAATGGGAAGTGCACTGGGCTAGGAGTCTGGATGAACAACCTCTAGCTCTATGTCCACATGGCTTTATCAAATCTGAGTTTTGTGGTGGTTGCTAGGTATAATTTTAAATTCAAGTGTCCAAGTAGTGGTTCTTTCAGCCTGGAACTAACCCTGCCACAAAATGCATCACCTGTGTTTTCTCTCGCATCCTTTGCTAACTCCATCAGAGCACTCACTGCATGGTGTAGCCACTGTCAGTTTTGTCTCTTCTCCACTAGGCTGTGGGCTCCTTGAGATAAGGAGCCATCTTCATTATGCTGCAGTTCCTAGTGTGTGGCAGTGTCTGGCACAGGAGGGCACTCAAATATTCTCTAAATGAAGGATCTCTACTGTTTCTGTGTGAATGGATTTGGATATATAGCCATAATGAATGATTGAATACTCACTCTCCAAATATATTAGGCTAGAGTTTAGTGCGGTGTGAAATGCCTCAGCATGTAAACAAGAAAAGTATTTGGATCTTGCTAGTTATAATCCAATTTCCTTAATCTGTAACATGAGATTTTAAATTATCTGTTGATTTCAAGTATCTATGGCTCATTTCCCCCACCTCCAAACCCAACTCTTGCCTCCCATCCATCAACTCCACCACATGTTCAAATAAAGACCAGGATAGGAATGACACTGTCAATCAGAGCTTCTCTGTTTGATGGGATTCACGTGGGCTGAACTGCACCTGCTCAGCCTTCCAGGAATTTTCCACAGGCCCCCTGGAAGAACTCAACAACCAGGATGCACAGATGAAGATTATGGACTATATGTTTCTCTTCATCTCCAAGGATGCTTCCTTGCTCACAACGAAAATTACACTTGCTTCCTTTCTTTTTGTCCTCCAGTTTCACCTCCACAGACTTCTGGAGATATCGTGTAAGTTTAAGATGTACAATGTGATAATTTTCACACAGGTGTATGTTATAAAACCTTGCCCACAATGACATTAAGGAACATATCCTTCTCCTCACATAATTAGCATTTTCTTGTTGTTGTCATGGTGAGAACATTAATGATCTACTCTAATAGCAACTTTCAAGCATACAAGACAGTATTGTTAACCATAGTCTCCATGCTGTACCTTAGGTCATTGTAACTTGTTCATCTTACAACTCAAAGTTTGTACCCTTGGATAAGCATCTCCTCATTGTCCAACACCCCCAACCCCTCATACCCATTTTCCTTTTTATAGTTCAATGATATTAGATCGAGTCCCTTAAACAAAAATTTGAAAGAGGCAAATTCTGCTTCCAGAGAGCCACAGTTTTACTTGTCACGATGTTTTGCTCAGTTAACACAGAGTACTAGCTAAGGAGTAATTGTGGGTAGTTTGGTCCCACCCTCTCTACTTATTGCTCTAATTGCAGGGCTGGGGAAGAGGATGGGAATGAAAGAGACTGGGACACATCTTTCTTCATGCATTGTTCCCCTTTAGAACACCCTGAGATGTTCAACTTGTTAAATCCAGAATTAGTCTTAAATTCATGACTTGTAAAGAGATCAGTATGTATGACCTTGGCTAAAACTCATTCTAAAAATAAATAAATAAACACTATAAGGACTGTCAATACAATTTTGGGCTAGTAGGCTTTAAAACATTTCAGACAACAGTGATAAGAGAGAAAGGCAACATGAAAAGTTTTATTGCGAAAATACCAGCCAGGTGAGCAATGTTACATTATCTCCAGTTTCAGATAATCTTCATTTTTTTGTTAACAATAAGACACAGGTTTTTAATGTTACTTCAACTAATTCACCTGGGGATGCAGAATAATAGATGTGGTCCTGATCAGACCATTAAAGAGATAGGTTCAGAAGTGTGTGTTTGTGTGCATGTGTGTGTGTGAGTGTGTGTGTGTGTGTGTGTGTGTGTGTGTGTGTGTATGTGTGTGTGTGTGTGTGTGTAGGGATACTACGAAGGCAGATGGTATGAGGGAATTTAGAATTATGTGGATCTTGTCATTTATCTTCTCACCTTGCATAAAGGGCATGTATTTTTTTCAGGGCCCAAATCTAACAATCTGTGTGCATATTTGGACTGAGCTCCTCGAGGGGACATCACCTGTAGCCCAGGACAGGGAGTCCCTGGAGAGCGAGCCGAGCTGTGACTAGGCCCGGGCAGCAGAGGGCGCATCCATGACCAAGGGGTTCTCCTCCTCAGGGGCGTCGTTCTTCTTGGTCACAGCGACAGAAACAGGTGTTTCAGTGGGGCTCTTCCTGATCGTGCCCTCTCCTTCCTCGGAATCCTGTACCTGGGCACCAGGCACTTGCTGCAGGCGGCGGCGCCGGTTACTAGGACGGCAGGCTCCATAGCGTGGGGGCCTCTGTGGCGGATTGCTGCTGGCTTCATGACTGCTTTCGCTGTGCTCTGCCTCCAGCTCCTCCGGGATGCCTGGTGAGCGTCTTGGACCAGGAGTGGTGCCTCGGCCCCTAGGGCGACTCAGCAGGTAGTTAGGGCCCGGACCCCGCTGAGGATGCCCCTCCTGCTTAATGGTGGAGGTGGACACAGTCCACTGGCCGGACCGGGGGCCGCTGGTGGTAGCCAGGATCGATGGGTGGCGGGTTACAGATGGGGCCTTGCTTGAGGTTGGGAAACTCCCCAGTCCTTGGTCTTGGGAGTGGCCAGGCAGAGGGCCACTCTGCTTCACCTGGGCCGCGGTGAAGCCTTCGCAGCTACCCTTGTGTTCATCAACATCGTCCTCTGCGCTCTTGGGACCTTGTGGTGGTGGCTCACGGCGGAGGATGCTGAAGACCGGCTGGATGCTGGTGCGGTAGGCAGCGTGGACGCTTCCCTTCAATGGCGCGCCCGCTGGCCCGGTCACGTTAGCGGCCTCGGTGCCCCGCTCACCCTGCACCACGTCGAATTCCACTGTCTCGCAGTCGTCCAAGCTGCCTTGGTACTTGGAGTTGTTCCGGGTGATGGCCGTATAGTGAACAAACACATCTTCCTGGGTATCATGCCTGCAGATGAAGCCATACCCGTTCTTCACGTTAAACCACACGACAGAGCCTAGGACCCTCTCAGCGATGACCTTCTTGGGCACCTTTTCCTTAGTGCCCCTGGTGGTGGCCTTGGGGATCGCATTCCCTCTGAGGTGGCCTGTGTCTAGGGCTAGGGTCGGGTCTCCGCCTTCCAAGGATGCCAGGGGTTTCCATGAGGCTTGAGGGGAGACGGAAGCGGCCACCTCCGTGAGGGTGGCCGCTTCCGCCTCACTCATCAGGTCTTCCTTGCTCTCCTTTCTCCCAGAATCTGAGGGAAATGTGTCAGAATTGTGTCCCTCTGAGGTTCGAAGGGTGGGAGGGGGCTTGGGCTGGAGGCAGGAGCTTCTCTCTGGGAAGTTTGTGGGTTAGGGCCAAGGGCTCCCTGGCTTTAGTCTGAGAGTCTTGGAGAGACCTGTGGCATCTCCTGGGACAGCGGGGGTCACGGACCAAACAATGGC
>ML663487.1:4062529-4187162 GCA_007570785.1 Antilocapra americana | reverse complement strand
GGGTTGTTTTCGGCAAAGTAGTGTCTCTGCTGTTTAGTATGCTGTCTAGGTTAGTCATAGCTTTTCTTCCAAGGAGCAAGTGTCTTTCAATTTCATGGCTGCAGTCACCGCCTGCAGTGATTTTGGAGCCCTAGAAAATAAAGTCTGTCACTGTTTCCCTAGTTTCCCCAACTATTTGCCATGAAGTGATGGGACTGGATGCCATGATCTTAGTTTTTTTTGAACATTTGGGAATTTTGAATTTATGCAGGCTTCTTCATGTTCCTCTTTCACCTTCATCAAGAGGCTCTTTGGTTCCTCTTCACTTTCTGCCATAAGAGTGGGGTCATCTGCATATCGGAGTTTATTGATAACTCTTCCAGCAATCTTGTGCCCAGCCTGCACTTTATCCAGCCCGATAGTTTGCATGGTGTACTCTGCATATAAGTTAAACAGGCAGAGTGACAATATACAGTCTTGATGTACACCTTTCCAAATGTTGAGCCAGTCCATTCTTCCATGACAGGTTCTAACTGTTGCTTCTTGACCTGCATACAGGTTTCTCACGAGGCAGGTGAGCTGGCGTGGTTTTCCTGTCTCTAAGAATTCTACACAGTTTGCTGTGATCCACTTGGTCAAAGGCTTTAGCGTAGTCAACGAAACAGAAGTAGAGGTTTTTCTTGATTTTTCTCAATCCTGGAGCAGTTGGGAATCAGTAGAACATTCCTGCTGCCAGTTTAATATAGTCACCCCTAAATGACACATGAATAACTCTGTGACGAGCCTCAGTACCTTTCAGGAAGCACAGAAGAAGATACAGACTACATGTTTCTCTTCTCCTCCAGAGGTGTGCACAACAAAAATTATACTTGCTTCTTTGCTCACTTTATTTTTTCCTTCAGTTTCCCCCCACAGATTTATTGAGATATAGTGTAAATTTTAGATGTACAATGCAACATCTTTCATACAGGTGTATGTTAAACCTTTCCCACAATAAAATTAATTAGCACATCCTTCACCTCAAATAATTAGCTTTTTGTTGTTGTTGTCATGGTGACAACATTAATACTCTACTCTCATAGTAACTTTCAAGTATACAAGACAGTATTGTTAACCACAGTCTCCATGCTGTATGTTAGGTCCTCGGAACTTACCCATCTTGCAACTCAAAGTTTGGACCCTTGGATGAGCATTTCCTCATTGTCCACCACCCCCAACCCCTAATGCCCATTTTCTCTTATATACTTAAATGGTAGTACATTGAGTCCATTAAAAGAAAAAAAATCAAAAGAGGCTAATTCTGCTTGCAGATAACCACAATTTTTACTTGCCATGACGTTTTGCACAGTTGTTTTTGTCTCATAGAGAACTATCTAATCAATAAGTGTGCATATTTGGGCCCACCCTCCCTATTTTTTGCTCCATTTCCAGGGCAGCAAAAGAGGATGAAAATAAAAGAGTTTGGGGTACATATTTTTTTATACATTCTTACTCTTTAGAATACCCTGAAATGTTAAACCTATAAGCCCAGATTTAGTCTTAAATTCATGACTTGTAAACAGATAAATACATATGATCATTGCTAAAACTCCTTCTAAGAAAAGATGGAAAGGACTGTCACAATACAATTATGGGCTAGTAGGCTTTAAAAAGTCTCAGACAAGTGTGATAACAGATGAAAGCAACTTGAAATGTTTTATTGAGAAAATGACCAATCAGGTGAATAATATCACAACAGTAATGTCAGTTCATTTTCAGCATGAGGTAACCCTCATTTTTGTATTAAAATTAAAGACAATTTTTAAAATTACTTTACCTAATTCACCTGGGGATGCAGAATAATAGCTGTGGTCCTGGTCAGACCTTTAAAAAGAATAGATTTAGAGGTGTGTTTGAGTGTGTCTGTATGTGTGTGAGTGTATGTGTACGCAAACTACCAAGGCAGATGGTATAAGGGAATTTAGAAGTACATAGATCTTGTAATTGATCCTCACACCTTGGGTAAAGGGCATTTATTATTTTCAGTTCCTAGATCTAACATCCAATGTGGATGTTTGGACTGCACTGCAAAAAGGGCATCATCTGCTCAGGGGGAGATCATCTGTAGCCCAAGCCAGGGAGTCCCTGAGGAGGGAGCCTAGCTCTTACTAAGCCCAGGTTCACATCCATGAACAAGAGTTCCCTCCTCAGGGGCATCCTTCTTCTTGGCCACAGGATAAAAACAGATGCTTCAGTGGGGCTCTTCTTGATCTTGCCCTCTCCTCCCTCAGAATCCTGGCCCTGTGTGCCAGGTGCTTGTTGCAGGTGGTGTCATGGGTTATTCTGGTGGTGGGATCCATAGTATGGAGTGGGCCTCTGTTGTGGCTTGCTGCTGGCATTGTACGCACTCTCCCTGTGCTCTGCCTCTGGCTCTTCAGAGATGCCTGGTGAGCGTCTTGGGCCAGGAATGGTGGATTGGTCCTTAGGGTGACTCAGCAGATAGCTGGGGCCCACACCCCACTGAGGATGGCCTTCCAGGTTTGCAGTGAGGGCAGACTCAGGCAGGTGGTCAGACCAGGGGCCACTGGTGGTAGCCAGGATCCATGGGCAGCAGGTCATAGATGGGGCTCTGCTAAAGGGCTACAAGTACCTCATTTGTTGGTCTTGGAGGTGACCAGGCAGATGGCATCTGAGGCCCTGGGCCGCAGTAAAGTTTTTGCTGCTGCCCTTCATAAATGATGTCCTTAGCACCTTTGGGACCCTGTGATTTTGGCACAAGGCCATGGATGTAGAAGCCCTGGTGGAAACCAGAGCAGTTGGCAGCATAGTGGGTTAGTTCTCTTCACTGGGGCTAACCCACTGACCTGATTTCCTTAGTGGCATTGGTGCCCTGCTTGCCTTGCCCCTCGTGGGACTCCACTGCCTCGCCATCACCCACACTACATTGGTACTTACTGGTGTTTTTCCAGGTGATGGCTGTCTGTTGAACAAGCACATCTTCCTGGGTATGGTGCCTGCTGATGTAGCCATACTCATTCTTCACATTCAAACCACTTGATGGAGCCTCACACCCTGTTACTGATAACCTTCTTCAGCACCTTTCACTTGGCACTCATGGCAGTGGCCTTGAGGATTGCATCCCCACTGATGTTGCCACAGTCTAAGGATGCCAGGTGTTTTTGTACTGCTTGAGAGGAGAAGGAAGCAGCCAACTCTGTGGTAGTGGCTTCTCTCACCTCATTCACTTCTTGCCCTCCTTTCTCAGAGAATCAGGGGGAATTTTGTTCCCCTGAGGTAGGAAAGAGGGAAGTGGGGTTCAGGCTGGAGGCAGGAACCTCTCTTTCAGAAGTTTGTGGGTTAGGTCCAAGGGCTCTCTGACTTTAGTCTGAGACTCTTGGAGGGGTCTGTGGTGTTCCCTGGGACAATGGGACACAGACCTAACAATGGCTACCACAGTGATGATGATGTCTCAAGGGGTGAAGGTGGGTCCTAGGTGGGCTCTAGCTAGTAGGCAAGCAAATGCTTTGCCCAGGCCTCCTTCCCCCATGTCACAGTCCCTCTTGGTTCATGTTGGAGAGGAGTCACACTTGAAGCTCTAGGGAGGGTTCTTGAATACCGTCTTGCTTGATTGAGTGGATGTCAGGAGAGGACCTACTTTCCACCTCACTTTTCTTGGTTGGGGAGATTCACAGGCTTTTAAGGGCACTCTCTTAATATTCTCTCACAAATCCATGGCCTCTTCCTACTCCTGCTGTGATTTCTTTGTGCATCACGCATTTTGCATAATGTGAGGTAGATGACAATGCATGACTTCAAGACCCACTTGAAGAAACCTACTGTGTTTTTTTGTTTGTTTTGTTTTTGTTTTCCTTCAGAGAGACAACGGAAGGCTGCCAGGCTGAGAATACTAGTACTTACATGACAGTAACCTCGCTCAGGTTTATACAGACTACTGTTCAGATTGAGTTGACCTAAAACAGACTGCCAGTTATTGCTCCAACAAAAATGAGTTTATTCCAGATCAGTGAAGAATTGCAATATATGGTCTGCAACTATGGTGAGCCACCCAAGTCTCCCTAACAGGGAGATGATTACTCTTTTAAAGAAAGAAAGAGGAAGTTAGAAAGTCTACTCTAAGCAATGTGTCCATGGGAGGCTGAGGGTTTGAAGTGTGGTGATTTTTCATTGACTGAGTCCTGACAGTCTTTCATTGGTTGAGCTCTTGCCATTCAAGAAGAGGAGGTCTTTCTTCTTTCTGTTGGGCTCTCCTGTCATCTCTGAGAATTCTGCCTTCTGGTGTCCCAACTCTATTTTAATGGAAGTTTCTCTTTACTAATTTTTGTAGTTCTTCCCATTGATCAAGATCTTTCTCTGAAAACATCACTGATCAAGAGTCAGATTTTCCAGTTTCAACAGTTTTTGCCCTGACCACCAGTGTAAGAAGAACCATTCCTTGATGTGGTAGCCCATGTTAGAGTGAAAGTGCACAGTTTGCATGCATAATTAAGTTACATTAGCAAAACAAGGAAGTATAAGAGGGATAATTCTCAGGCACCATACCCACCCTTACAGGCACACACAAAAGACCAGGACTAGGTGGTTTCATTAGTGAATCCTACTAAACATTTAGTAGAATTAGCAAATTCTACTCAACAAAAATTAATGATAAACATTCCTGAAAATTGAAGACAAGAGAATTCTATCAAAATTGTCGTGAAGTCAACCTTATTTTGACATGATAGCTGTTGAGACCAATACAAGAAAAAAAAATTACACACCTATATCCCTAAGAAATGTACATGCAAATATTCTCAAAAATATTGGCAAATGAAATTCCAAAGCACATTCAAAGACTCTATATTGAAATCATATGAGATGCAACCCTGGGATGCAAGGATGGTTTATCATACAAGTCTCAATAAATGCTATACACTGCACTGACAAAATGAAAGATAGAAATCATAGCATCACCTCAACAGATGCAGAAGGAAAGCCATCTGTTAAAAATCTACAACATTTCATAGTAATATCTCTCTATCAACTAAATATAGAAAGAATTAACCTAGAACTGAAAAAGGCCATATATGACAACTACATATCCAACACCATGCTCAGTAATTCAAATCTAAAAGTTTTCCTCTAAGATCAGAACAGAAAATGGTACCCTCCTCACCACTTCCCTTCAATATAGTATCTAAAGCCCCACCCAGAGTATGTAGGCAAGAAAAATAAATAAATAGGATAGGAAGAAATAAAATTGCCTCTGTTTGTAAATGACATGAGAATCTGTATAGAAAACCCTGAAGACTAGGTCAAAAATACACCAACTAACATATCAATTCAATATGTTGCAGAATTCAAAATCAACATGGAATAATAAGTCACATTCTAATCAGTCCAAAACCTCCCCAGTTTTGAGGTAGCATTGAAACATGTATATTACCATATGGGAAATAGATGACCAGCCCAATTTTGATGCATAAAGAAAGGCACTCAATGCCAGTGCACTGGGACAACCCAGAGGGAGGGGATGGGGAGGGAGGTGGAAGGGAGGTTCAGGATGGGGGAACACATGTACACGCTTGGCTGATTCATGTCAATGTATGGCAAAACCCACCACAACATTGTAATTAGTCTCCAATTAAGATAAATTAATTAATTAAAAATAACTTTACAATATTTGAGCTATGGGGTGTTTCCAATTTATGTGTGTGTGTGAGAGAGAGAGAGTAAGGTTTAAGCTGTTATATATTGCATGTTCATGCTTTCTTGTGGTCATTAGCCTTCAAATCATTTGGTGAACTATCTAGGAGCATAATTGCTAGATCATATGGTATGAAAATTCTTAGCTAGGTAAGAAATTTTTTCCAAAGTGACTGTATCATTTTGTATTCCCTGTAACATGGATGTGACTTCCTATTGTTCCTCATCTGACCAATAATTGGTTTTGTTAGGTTTTTGTACTTGGCCATTCCAATAAGTGTGTAATGGTGTCTCATTGATTTCACCAGTCTACTTCATTTTTTTCAGTACCAATAAGTTTTTATTCATTGTATATTCCCAAGGAAAAGAAAGGGAAGGATAAAGGGTCAGCGTGTGTGTTACAAAAATGATAGCAAATGGGAAAGGAAGTACCTGGCACAGCAAAATCAGCCATCAAACAAACACTGCCCAGATGGGGTCTCCAAAGCCCAAGGAGCTATGTCTCCTGCAGTTCAGGAATGAGAAGAAGGGATGAGGAAAAGAACAGATGGGTACATGCTTTTCTACCCTCCCTCCCTCCGCATAAATTCAAGATTTCATACAAAGCTTTGGTTTCTAGCAGTAAACGTGGAGTTACATTAGTCCGTCTACTATTAAACAATCTTGTGGCTACTTTGACATAAGTTTCTTGCACCTGCATAAAAGTTCCTGAGTGACTTGGATATACATTCATCTTTCCTTTCATGGTCTCCCAGCCCCACCTTCTACATGGAAGGCCCCCTTCATTGCTCTTCTCTATTCTTGGATTGGAAATTAAAGTTGGTCTTAATCCATCCAAATACAGCAGTCCATTTAGCATGAATCATCAAGGAATGGACATGACTTGAGATTGGGAACAACGGATGGAGAGATCTTAGCTTCTTCAGAATTTTTGCACAAATCACTTAATCACAGATACCCCGCAAATTAAACGTATAGGTATATGGTCTATTTTGGGGGGCACTAAGGTGGAAAGAGAAGGGGGTAGGAATCTAGTTTTTAGTACAGATCTTGTTTGAAATAGGAAATAGAGAAAGGGGAACACAAAAGAAAGTATAGTTCAAGACACCCCCCCACTTCAAGAAGAGGGGTCCCCAAGCTTGTTTCAGATCTTTTTGCTGGGTGCAGAACATTTTGTCAAAGATGGTTTGGCTATTTTTCTCAATATAAAAAGAAGTTTGTAAACAATAAAACCCCAAAAGAACATGGAGAAGACCAACACATTATATTGCTGGGGTCCAGCCCCGGCGGGTCCGGGGGTCTTGAGGGATGAGTGGCGTCGGTGAAGTACTAAGCTGAGTCGGTGTGTGGTGATGAAGCAGTCTCTCTTTATTGCTGTTAGTTTCGTGGGGTGATGGAGAAGTCTCTCCAAAGATGGAGAAGTCTCTACCTTGTTTTTGTTAGTTTACAGTTTTATAGCCAAAAAACATCCCCATTACATCACAACTATTTTATGCAATCTGTTGTTTTCTGCCTACCATCAACAACTTTAACTTTAAGCTCATTTTCCTTGCAAAGGGTCGGATTTCTGCATAATTAGACTTAACAATAGTATGTTTACCATTTGAATGTCTCTAGCATACTTTTTATTCAGCATAATGTGGGCATATATACACTGTCTTACAAGATAGCCTTTTCAGCAAAGATAAAAATCTTGCAACTTATCCAGGAAACATAGGGCTAGAATCTATCACAAAGAGAGGGGGTTGTAAAAACTCACTTTCCATATCCGAGAGGGAAGAAGGCTGTAAATGGTCACTTTACTTTAAGAATGTATGTATTTCTTTTGTCCCTTGGAAAGGTGTGCCTCTCCACTCATCTCTGAATATTCAGGGATTGATAAGGGACATCAAAAAACAGCATACAGGAAGCCTCCTGCCAAGTGTTCCCTGACAAGGTGCAACTATGTAGAAGCTAGAAAGAGGGGCTTAAGCTTGAAACTGTTTTATTCTATTAACCTATTTTGGTTTTTACAAGGAAAGAGAAAAGAAGACAAAGAGACAGTTTAGCAGCACTGCTTTAACAATGAAACCCTATTAACCTTACAACTACTAAGATGAATTCCTATGTTTACACTACCCTAAAGCAATCAGTGTCTCCAACTATGCTGGCCACAGTTATGAGCATTCCTAAGTCCCATTCCAGTCTGGTTTTTTCAAGGAAGGGAGCCTCTTCCGTGGAGTGGTCGGGGGAGTGGGATGTGGAAAGGTGAGCCAAGTACGACCCCTTCTGGTGGTGGCTTTGCCATGACCCCCAGAGAACTCTTGGTAAACTCCCCAGTAACTAAGTAGGAGGTATAGTAATCTATTTAAATGTCCCTTATTCCTCCTTAGTCCTCAGGAAAGGGAATCTGCCTTCCCGGATCCTCTGAGGGAAATAAGGTCTGAGGGAATTATCTCAGGATGGATTTTTTCTAACTGGGACTGATCTGAGATGAGCTAAAACATAAACAGATGAGCATAAACAGAACTTCCCAAGAAAAATACCAGGAGGGGCCTTGCCTTGGGATGCCCCAAAGGAAAATCCACTTTGCAGTTTCCTTCTCAGTCTCGTGACTTTGTCATCCAAGTGAGGCGGCATCCTGACGGCTCCTGGCATTATATTTACACAAACTAGGCCACCTAGCAATCACCAAGTCAGCTACTTGTGAAGTCCTACAAAGCCCAGACAAATATAATAATTAGAGGGGGCAGCAGTTTGGGGAGACAAGGATCAGACACACATCACCCAATGCGTTCTACTGCATTTGCCCCGTGACAGCACAGTGAGGTAGGTCTGCAGTGATCTCTCAGCTTGTAAACAATGCCCCCCACCCACCGCCCATTCTCCTTTAGCTGCCATGATACTTATCACTGCTGCGGCAGGGTAGGACCCTGGCTCTGGGAACCAGAAAGAAGCCATTGCTGATGGTCTCTCCAGAAGCCAAGGAGGAAAAGCCCAGAATCGTTAAAGACCTTGTCCTTGCTTCACATAGCCATCCCTGGGCAGCTCAAGATGGGTACAGAGGCACTATTCTTAAAAACCTCTCTTTACCAACTTCCACTTTTTATAAACACACATACACCCTGTTGTGCATGGTCAGCCTAGCGCAGTAGGTGAAGGGTGGATCTGGTATGTAAATCGAGTCCTATGCCCTGGAATTATAGATCTGGAACAGGAACCTTTTATCACACATACAGATGACTTTTGCCTAATCTTGGCTTCCCCTCTCTGCACTTCTTACCTGGCCCAGCCTCTCCTAACCTCTCTGCACCACGTTTTCCTATTCAGACCAATTTCCAATCTTTCAGAAGGAAGGAGACCAAGTCATGGAGCATCCCAGTTAAAACCTAGTCTCTCATGAAATGCTGAAGATGGAGGGGTTTCAAGAGGACACTCTGGCAGAAGAGCCAGCTCTAACTGGCAAAAATGAGGTAGTTCAATAGGCTATACACTCCAAATAGTTGTTCTCTCTGATGATACAGCAACAAAAAGCATTCCTATCATGCAGACCCGGAGCTGCTGCCTTATCCCTGAGATTGCTCACGTACCTGAGAACACAGTGCAGGAATGAGGGCCTTAGATTAAAATACACAAAATACAAAACCAGAATATTTATATTACGAAAAAAAGTTAAAATGCACGAGATACGTCATTCGCACACAGCTAGTGCAGTTGGCATCCTGGAGAAAGTGGGACCCAAGGTACAGTCACCCAAGGCAGCAAATAAATAAAACTGAGTTGGCCCAGAATGGGGTGAGAGTGAGCTTAGAAGCAGCAAGTCTACAGCTGTTCCCTCGATCACCCCTTTACCTGTCTTCATAACCCATTACTTGGGACAGTTCTTAGCATTCTGTCCCAAGAGGGGGTTATGAGGAGAGAAGACGAAGAAAACCCTGCTGCACCCCCTGAGATGTTTCCTCCCATGGAATGTAGTGGCTTGTTGGTTGGGTCCATCAGTCTGTTCTCTTCTTAATCTTTACACTCTGATATGGGAAATATTATTCCACATTCTTCTTTAAGAGTGAAACAACTTCCCTACCCAGGCCACTTTCAAAAGCTGGAGATTCTAGGGGTGGAGACTCAGATGAAGCATACAGGGAGGGTTAACCCCCAAAGCCCTCATGTGCATTTGGAAAGAGCTGATTGGAGTTTCTTTGCCTCACCCCTTCCTCCCACCGAGAGGGAAGAGGGGGTGATGCTGTGGACTCCAGCCTCAGATATGTGGCAATGCCAACTGCCCCCTACCCACCCTGTCCCCACTTTCTCCACTCTGCCAATTGATACCTGCTCCTCAAAACTTTCTGATCACAAAAGGATAGCCCCCACCCACTGTGGCTCAATTCTGGGCCTCTGGGAGCATGCCAGAGCTATGGATCTCTTCTTCCTCCTCCCGAAAGTAGGCTGGCTTTCCCTGGGAGCCGGGAGCTTGATGGGCCTTCAGTGGGCAAGAGGCTACCATATGGTTGATGCTCTGGCAGAAATGTCACTTCTTGGGCTGGGGTGGCAGCTTGCATTCCTTGGCATGATGGTCTAGACCTCCACAGTTGTAGCACCTGTCCCCCTTTGATCTGCGTTTCTGCATATTCTTCCCTTTGGGCCGCCTTTCACTCCTAATACAGAACACCCCACCAGGGCCGGTGACTCTGATAAGATTCCCGGCCCTTGGCGGACTTCTTAAAGGTGAACTCCACGGCCTCACCCTCCTTCAGGCTCCGAAAGCCTTCCATGTGCAGCTTACTCTGGTGCACAAAGACATCCACCGGGGGGTCGAGTGCGACCCCCGCGCAGGCGGTCATGGACAGGAAGCCTAACCCAATGCGCACGTTGAACCACTTGCAGATGCCAGCACCGTGCAGCAGCTGCGGCGCCTCCGCCGGCGCCTTAGCGCAGCCACCTGCGAACTGCTGGTTTGACACAGAGCCCAAGGTAGTTGGCTGAGCCCGCTGCCCTGGGCCCCTGCTTGGGCTGCTGCTGGCCCCAGAGAAGTCCCAGTCTACTTTAAAAAGTTATCTTATTTCCACATTTCCATTGGGGCATTTCCATTGTGTTTTATTACTATACATTCTTCAGGTGTTTTATCTTTAATCTGAGGATTAAATACATCTTCTGCTCAGCAAAACTTCTGCTGCTGTTTATGCCATCAGTTATTACTTAGCTAAATCAGTCCTCTAACATTTTTTCATGAAGGACTCATCACTCTAGATCATGTATTTTGGAAAATATTTTTAATCGAACAACACTGATCACATTTTCTATTCCTGAATTTTGCTTTGCCCACTAATATTTAGTGTCTCTGCACCAAAGTTTAAGTTCAGAATGACCATCTCTTTTTATTAATTTTCTTATATACATACTAGGTGTTAATCACATCTGTAGTAGTACCAGTTGCAGTTGTACATTTACTCTGAAGTTTTACTTACAAGCATGTATTTATTTTTTCAGAATCTTGAGTTTATTTTGTGTCTCCTTTATATAATTTTGAAAAACTTAATGCTTGTTATTCAGTTATTTTTATAGTCTGTGCCTCTTCTATACTGAGATTCAAATGAATCCACTTATGTCAGAAATAGGGAACAAGCATAAAATAAGTTGATATAGTTACTGAAGGAAATATATTTTAAAAAGAATAGTAACTAAATTATTTGCTATTGGCCAGGAAAATTAATTTTCTCTTAGTATATTTAGTAATTATGAATGTGCAAATGCTCTTGCATATAGTCAACAGACAGAAAAGATGAATTAGCAAGAGCCTCAATTGAACACAGATTTAAAGACAATCTAATGTTTGATTTTAAATAGTTTATCTCAGAGTCTTGTCAAAGTTCAGTTATTAAGATTCTTGTTTTTCTGTCAGTAAAGAGAATGTGATAGTTCTCTTGGGAGGAACACTATTTTAATCAACATATTCCAATGTTTTGGATTCTCAAGAGAAAAGAAATCTCACACTAGTCACTTTTTTTGAGTGTCTGATACTGTGCCTAACCAATAATTTTTGAATTAATATGTTATCATTAGCAAAATGTTCATTCTGTTTAATTCCAACAATGATTTAAAATGACATGATAAAATATCAGTTCAGTTCAGTTCAGTCGCTCAGTCGTGTCTGACTCCTTGCGACCCCATGAACTGCAGCACGCCAGACCTCCCTGTCCATTATCAATTCCTGGAGTCTACCCAAACCCATGCCCATCGAGTCAGTGATGCCATATGAGATTAAATATGTTTGGGATTGAAATGTATACACTGCAATATTTAAAATGGATAACCAACAAAGACCTACTGTATACTACAGATCACTCTACTGAATACTCTGTAATGACCTAAATGGGAATGGAATTTTAAAAGAATACAAATATGTATAATTGTATCACATTGCTGTACACCAGACATTAACACAACATTGTTATCCTATTATACTCAAGTATAAAAGAAGAAATTTAAAAAAATAAAATAAACTTTCAAGGAAGACAAAAATAGCAATAAGCTAAGAAACCTTTACAATGAGACAGAATATTATTTTACTTCACAATATAATAGCTTTATCAATATAAATATTAGTCATTATTTGAAATTGAAGGAAATTAACTCAGCATTGCTCTTTCACATAAAGACATATGAATGTATAACAGATATAGACAGAAACATATATTGCCGTTTATATCAATCATTCATCTCCTCTTATGTTGTTTCATTATAATAGAATCTGTGTTTGTTATCTCTCTATTGATATACTGGAATAATTATCTTTCTTAAACCAGATATTTGGTAAGCACCTATTATGTATCAGAGTGTTTAAGGCATTGGAGTTATAGCATTAAACAAAAACAAAAAAAGAAATCCTTGTCCTCATTGAATTTATATTTTAATAAGTTAGGTAGAGATAGACAGTAAGCAAATAAGGTAAATCTATCATATAATCACTGAGGAATATGGAGAAAAACCTGGGCAGAAAGAAAGAACTCAATTAACTAAATATACATGAACTCGGAAAGAACATTTATTCTATGTTTTAAATTTGTTTCACTAATATAGGAAACCTGAAATGCCATGGAAGTGACAATTGAGAAAGTCATGCCCTGAACTATATCTTCGTATTAGTCAAGGCATTGTATAAAGTAGACATGGTGAGTTTTTAGCCACATCCTCAAAATGTACATTCTTTTAAGTATTTTTCAAACAAGCTGCTTTTTTAAAGTTGAAGTACTGTTCATAAGGTCTCAAGAGTCAGACATGACTCAATGAATAAGAAGAGGACATATTTGATTTACAACATTGTTTTTTGTTTTTGTTAGTTTTCACTTTTTACATGCAATCATAGCCATGTTGTTGAAGACAGATTTCTTTTGCCCTGATGGCTATCGCTTGGTAGAATCTTAATAAGTTTCAGTTTAGACAAAAAGACTTTCATGAGATGCATGTTGTCTTAGGGCTTTTGCACAGTTCTTAGCGGATGTTTTAAGTTATAGAAAAATAGCATTGAATTTTTGCAAATGACAATGTATCTTATTTAGGATTAACTCTGGAACTACACAAAAGAAGCTTATTTTCCCACTGTTAATTTTGCATGCCAAAAAGCTCATCTCAATAGTCATTTCTCTGGATTATATCCTTATAATTCTTACCTGATCCTAGCCTATGGATTTGGTAATTTTTTAGTAGAAACTAAGATCCTAAGGGAATAAGACATCAAGAAAATGGTGGGGTTCGAGATAGTTTTGAGCATAGGTATAGGCTTAGAATTCAAGATGCTCCATTGTATATCAAATAAACTAGTATACCATACTAGTTTGGGAAGCATAAGACTTGTGTACTTTTTAAGATTTTCCAGTGATTACTCATTTCTTGCTATGCAGTGAAGTTGAAAATGTTAGTCACTCAGTCATTTGTGTCTGACTCTTTATGACCATAGGGATTTTAGCCCACCAGACTTCTCTGTCAATGAAATTCTGCAAACAAGAATACTGGAGTGGGTTGCCATTTCTTTCTCTAGGGATCTTCCCAAACCAGTGATCTAACTCAGCACTCCTGCATTGCAGGCAGATTGTTTATGGACTGAACGATCAGGGAAGCCCTTGCTATGCAGAAGAAACATTAAAATGAAAGATAAGGAAATCTTCATTTTTTCAGTCTCCAGAATGTGAGACAATTCTAAAAAATGACCTCTAAAGATGAGCTCCATTATTTGCACTGATACTTTTATCGAAGACCAAATTCCACTCACTACAGCATTGTGTGATATAAACATTTGACTTATTGACAGTTTAGGAATTCATAAAGTGAAAGAAAGAAAGTGTCTGACTCTTTGCAACACCATGGACTGTAGCCTACCAGGCTCCTCCCTCCATGGGATTTTCCAGGCAAGAATACTGGAGTGGGTTGCCATTTCCTTCTCCGGGAGATCTTCCAGACCCAGGGATTGAACCCAGATCTCTTTCATTGTAAGCAGACGCTTTACTATCTGAGCCACCAGTGAAGTCCTAGAGATTCATAAGCTGTGTTTATATAATATTCCTGCTAATATTTTACTACTTTGTTATTATGAAAAATTCAGGACAAATTTGAAACAAAATCATAAAAAGTAATACAGAGATGTCACAAAAGCCAGGAAAGTGGTAGGTAGCTACATGCTTGAAGGCTGAGTGGGTCTTCAGGCCATGGTATTTCCATTCTCCAGTTCACAACATGCTTGGCAAGCTTTTCTAATAAAAAATGTAAGGACTCCCTGCCATAAACTTACAAGACACTACCAGAATTGCCTCCAAAACTGCCTCTGCCAACCATGTGGCACCAAATCTACACAGAGTTGGAACTTGCAAAAGGAGCCCTGGAACTCCTGACCCACTAGCTGTATAGGTTTATTAACCTTTAGGTAATGTAACCCTAAATTTTCTAAAATTGAATTTTTAATCACTTCTTAAAATTTTGTTTCGCATTGTGATATATCTTTAAGGCATTCAATATTTCCCAAATACTTGGTATATACAGAGTGTCTTCAGCCATGGTCCCTCTCTTGGCCATCTGTCTTCTGCCATCTAAGGCTGCCCTAGCTCCTTACTTTGAACTCCCTCCCTTAGGCTTTCAGAGCAACTAAGGGATAGAATGAGGAGTTCCCTAGGATCTTACTCTTAGACAAATGTGATTGAGAATGGGCTTCATGGTTATATTATTGACTCAGTGACACAGGACCCTGCTCTTGGATGCTTGGAAGGGCCTCAACCATGGTTTAATGATCTGCTGTCAACATCATTAAATTTTGAATCATTTCTGAAGCAGCGGCTCTGTATTCTATTCTTACTGTATTCTATTTACTATGTAGCTATTCTTGTGATCCAGCATCATTTCTAATTATTCTGCTCAGGATGTACCATTAAAATATGTTGAACATCACCCTTTGTTTTTAATATTGGTAAATCAATAATTAGAATGTTAGAAATCACTCACCACCCATCCATGCATCCAGTTATCTACCTGTTCTTCAGCCCAGTTCAACATTCATTGTGCACATAACCCATATTCCAGACACTGTGATAGTCACGAAAATAGCTATCCAGCCTGAGACAGTCAATTACTTGAAGTGGAGAGAAGTGACATTTATTAAGGGTCTACCATCATCAACTTCTATGCTAGGTGCTTTATATAACACTATTTTAATAGCCTTTCTATCTTCACTACATTCTGAGAGAGACATGCACAAATTGTCCATCTTATAAATGAGGAAAATTTTAGGTTAAATAATACATTTGAAGTGTTAAAACTAGAATGGGAACTCATTATTATTTTCATGCTCATAACAGTCCTGGATTCATTCACTCTAAAAACAAGTTGTTTGAAAGAGCACTTCTAGAAGTGTGACATCATGAGAAGCCCCACGGTTCCCCTCTATCAGGAAAACATGAGTAACTAGTAAGTTAAAAAAAAACATTTAATATACATAGAAATTGCTCTAAAGTCTACAGCACATGGATAATTTTTAAAATAATTTATTTTAATTTAATTTTTCAGTTTGATTAATGCTATTTGTTTGTTGTTATGCTGGAGCTTTCTGTACTTGCAACAACCAAGGTTACTCTTTGGTGGGGTGCTCATGCTTCTCATTGCTGTGGCTTCTCTTGTTGCAGAGAACTGGCTCTAGACCTGCAGACTTCAGTAGCTGCAGTATGCAGGCTCTAGAACAGAGGCTTAGTAGCTGTGGTGAACAGTGTTAGTTGCTCCCCAGCATATGGGATCTTCTTAAACCAGGACCAGGAATCAAACCTTTATGCCCTACATTTGTAGGTGGATTCCTATCCATGGCACCAACAGAGAATGCCCTAGGGAAACATTTATTCAAGAAAATCTAGTAAATCTTGGTAAGATCAGCTAGAGTCTATGGCATTTGAACCATGCCTTATTCCCCACCTTCCACTTTTCCTATCTCAGTGCAACAGAAACTCTATTCCCTGGGTATAGCTAATTACATAGGACTTGCCTTTTTTCTTCAGGTTTCAAGACATCGATTCATTATTCAAGACAATGATTTATTTCTAGAAGAGGTTAACTCCAGCACAATTTATCCTTTCCAGTTCTATTGCAGAAGCTCTTCTAGGCAAGAGAGATCAAAGACTCCCTTCCTTTACCAGCTCACATCCATAGTACAGAAAGTCTACCCCAGGCATGGTAAGCCCAGGATACTAGGCTTTAATAATCTTTTTTGGCAGGTTCCCTGTAGGGCAGAGATTCCTTACTGGAAGAGACAAACAAAGAAGACCAGCAATGCCCCATCCCCTCCTGCTCACTAGCCTAGAACCTTGCTTGTATGGGAATGACACTGCAAGAATAAAATTTCCTGTCATATCTCTGGAGCACTAACACAGAGATTCTGCAGAAGTTGAGAGACAGGCCCTAAGAACAGAGCTGTGTAGCTCTCCTAAAAGAAACTAACTTTATTTGGAATAGAGCCTGTGGAAATTCAAGATTAAGGGTTCTGTATGACATTGAAACATGTATATTATCATATGTGAAATTAATAACCAGTCCAGGTTCGATGCGTGAGATAGGGATGATCCAGAAGGATGGGATGGGGAAAGAGGTGAGAGGGGGGTTCAGGATGGGGAACACATGTACACCCGTGCCAGATTCATGTCAATGTATGGTAAAACCAATACAATATTGTAAGATAATTAACCTCCAATTAAAATAAATTAATTTATATTAAAAAATTAAAAAATACTTTACAGTTTAAAAATATGGTAATAAAATATTCTTCATTTTGATTTAAAAAAAAGTACAGGTTTTGCTCATGAACAAAGGTAGCACAAACAAGCAGAAGAGGAGCTAGAGATGTATAGGAATAACATTAATATATCTCATTGTCACTGCTGTTGTCCAGTAGCCCAGTTATAACTGATTCTTTGTGACCCTATGGACTGCAGCATGCCAGGCTTCCCTGTCCCTCACCATCTCCTGGAGTTTTTCCAAGTTCATGTCTATTGCATCAGTGATGCCATGCAGTCATCTCATCTTCTGATGCCCTTGTCTCTTTTTTGCCCTCAGTCTTTGCCAGCATCAGGTACTTTCCAATGAGTCAGCTGTTTGCATCAAATGACCAAAATACTGGAGCTTCAGCTTTAGTTCTTCCAACAAGTGTATAAGGTCCATCTCCCTTAAGATTAACTGATTTGATCTCCTTGCAGTCCAAGGGAGTTTCAAGAGTCTTGTCCAGCACCACAGCTCAACATGTTAATTCTATGGTGCTCTGTCACTTTAAGGTCCACCTCTCACAACCTTACATGACCACCTAGATGTCCATAGCCTTGACTATATGTGCCTTTATCAGCAGAGTAACATCTCTGATTTTTAACACACTGTCTAGGTTTTTCATAGCTTTCCTACCAAGAAGCAGTTGTCTTGTGATTTCATGGGTGCTGTCAATATCTGCAGTGATCCTAGAGCCCAAGAAAAGGAAATATGTCTCTAAAGCCGTGTTTTCCCACTCTATTTGCCATGAAGCAATGGGGCCAGAGGCCATAATCTTGTTTTTTTTTTTTAATTTAGTTTTAAGCCAGCTCTTCCATTCTCCTCCTTCAACCTCATTAAGAGGATCTTTAATTCCTCTCTGCTTCTGCCATTATAGGGTATAATCTGCTTATCTGTCATGGTTGATGTTTTTCCTGCCTATCTTGATTCCAGCTTGTAAATCATCCAGCTTGACATTGCTCATGATGTGTTCAGCATACAGGTTAATCAAACAAAGTGACTGCACACAGCAGTCATATACCTTTCTCAATCTTGAACTGATCTTTTGTTCCTTACAGGGTTCTATTTGTTGCTTCTTGACCCACAAACAGGTTTCTCAGGGGATATGTAAAATAGTCTGGTATCCCCATCTCTTTTTTTAAATTAATTTTTATTTATTTATTTTTCTATACATTATCATGTTGGTTTTGCCATACATTGACATGAATCCACCATGGGTATGCATGTGTTCCCCTTCCAGAACGCCCCTCCCACCTCCCTCCCGATTCCATCCCTCTGGGTCATCCTGGTGCACCAGCCCTGAGCACCCTGTATCAAGCATCACCATCTCTTTAAGAGCTTTCCACAGTTTGTTATGACCCACACAGTTGAAGTCTTTAGCATAGTCAATGAAACAGAAGTAGATGCTTGTTTGTAATCCCCTTGCTTTCTCTATGATCCAGGAAAGGTTGTAAATTTGATCGCTGGTGCCACTTCCTTTTCTAATCCCAGGTTGGACATCTGAAAGTTCTTCATTTGCATGTAAGTGTTTAAGCACGACCTTGATAGCATGTGAGATGGGTGCAATTGCCTGATGGTTAGCCCATATTTTAGTACTACCTTTCTTGGGAACTGGGCTGAGGATTGACCTTTTCCAGTCCTGTGGCCATTGCTGGGTCTTCCAGATTTTCTGACATACTGAATGCAACAGCAAATGGCATCATCCTCTAGGGTTTTAAATACTTCTACCAGTGTTGTATCACAATCACTAGCTTTATTAACGGCAGAGCTTCCTAAGACCCTCTTGATTTCACACTTCAGAATATCTTGCTCTGGGTTACTGACCACACCATGATGATAATCTGGTTCTTTAGGATCTTTTTGTACAATTCTTCTATGTATTCTTTCCATGACTTCTTGACCTCTTAAGTGTCTACTAGGTCTCTATGTTTACTCTCTTTTCTTGTGCCAATCTTTGGGTGCAATGTTCCCATGATGTTTCTAATTTTCCTGAAGACATCTGTAGTGTTGCCCTTTTTGTTGTTTTCTTCTAGTTTTATATACTGTTAATTGAAGAAGACCTTATTATCTCTCCATGCTCTTCTTTGGAATTCTATGTTTAGTTGGCACCTTTCCCTTTCTCCCTTGCCTTTCTCTTCTCTTCTTTCTTCAGCTATTTGTAAAGCATCCTGAGATAACCACTTTGCTTCTTGCTTTACTTTTTCTTTGGGATTGCTTTGTTCACTGCCTCCAGTTCAATATTATGGGCCCCTGTCCATAGTTCTGAAGGAGCACTGTTAACTAGATCTAATTTCTGAAATTCGTTTGTTACCTCCACTGCATATTCATGCGGGATTTGGTTTCAGTGGTACCTGGCTGGCCTAGTGTTTCTCCCCACTTTATTTAGTTCAAGCATGAATTTCCCTATGAGAAGCTGATGATCTTAGTCACATTCAGGTCCACATATTGTTTTTTCTCACTGTATACAGCTACTCCATCTTCGGCTACAAAGAATGCAATCAATTTGATGTTTATATTGACCATTTAGTGATATCTACATGTAAAACTGTCTCTTGTGTTGTTGAAAAAAGGTATTTGTGAGGGACAGTCCCAAGATGGCAGAAAAATAGGACAGGGAGACCTCTTTCTCCCCTACAAATTCATCAACAAATCTTTTGAATGTTGAACAACTTTAATAAACAACTTATGAACACTGTCAGAAGACACCAGGAACCTAGAAAGGCAGCCCAATCTCTTCAAGAGGAGGTAGGACAAAATGTAAAAGATGAAACAGAGCAAAAGATTTAGGGATGGAGACCTGTTCTGGGGAGATACTCATGAATGAGGAAATTTCCACACAGTAAGAAATCCTCTTGTAGCCCTGTATGTGGGAAGCTTTAGAGGCTCAGAGGGTAATGTAACTGTTGGGGGGTGGGGCGGAGGGAAACACAATATGTACTTAACTGTAATTACCAGCAGAGATGTGACACAGACACTAGCCTCCAGCAGCAGCAAGTGGGGGTTGGGAAGGGATGCAAGGGTTACATTGCTGGTCCTTTGGTTAAGAACCTAGCTTGAATACCCTGAAGACAATGTGAGGGAGCTAATGTGAGATTGCAACCCAAGCCATGGGATCACCAGAGAGGAAAAAAAAAACTTTCCCAGGAAAAAGTCTAACTCTGCACAGTGACCCCTGGCATGTTCACAGAGCAAAGGATTGAGCAATAACCAAAGGGAAACAAGCCAGCTGCCTTATAGGGCCCTTTTTCCCTGGAAGTAGAGAGGCAGGTATGACACAGTCAGATCTGCAAGACAAAGTGCTGCTGAAATCTTGGCCCCAGAGACCAGATCTTGCACCAAATTGAGCAGGTTGCCAGTTGCCAACCACATCTTCCTGGGATCCTGGGCAGTTCACATCTGTCAGGAGTCTCACAGCCTGAGATCAGCTCTCTAGAGGAGACACACAGCCCACCTGAGACTGTGCCCTTATGGTGCACCCAGTAAACCGAGCTTCCGGGGCCAGAAAGGTGTACAAGATGCATGGCTTGCCTGGACAGTGTGCTCGCCAAGCACCCAGTCACCTGAGATTCTTGGCCCTGGATAAATAGACTAGAGATAAGGATTGAGAAGATGCAAGTAATGTTAAACAAGGACCTAGAAGAAATAAAGAAGAATCAATCAGTAATGAATAATGCAATAACTGAGATCAAAGCACTCTTCAGGAAACCTAACGCAGAATTACTGAGGTAGAAGAGAGGATAAGTGAGGTGGAAAATAAAATGGTGGAAATAAATGAAGCAGAGAGGAAAAAAAAGAAAAGAAACAAGGATAACCTCAGGTATCTATGAAGTGAAAGTGAAAGTTACTCAGTTATGTCCAACTCTTTGTGACCCCATGGACTGTACAGTGCATGAAATTCTCTAGACCAGAATACTGGAGTGGGTAGCCTTTCCCTTCTCCAGAAGATCTTTCCAACCCACATTGCAAGCAGTTTCTTTACCGGCTGAGACATAAAGGAAACCCAAGAATACTGGAGTGGGTAGCTTATACCTCCTTCAGCAGATCTTACTGACCCAGGTTGTCTCCTATATTTCAGGCAGTTTCTTTATCACCTAAGCTACATGGGAAAATGTTAAATGTCCTAATATTCAAATCATAAGTTTCCCAGTAAAAGAAGACAGAAAAGGCATGAGAAAATACTTGAAGAGATAATAGTGGAAAATTTCCCCAAAATGGGAAAGGAAAGAGCAACCCAACTCCAAGAAAACCAGACAGTCCCAAACAGGATAAACCCAAGGCAAAACACCAGAAGACACATATTAATCAAACTAACAAAATCAAACACAAGAGTAAATATTAAAAGCAGCAAGGGAAAGGCAACAAATAACACATAAGGGGATGCCCATAAGGATAACAGTTGATCTTCAATAGAAATCCTTCAGTCCAGAAAGGAAAGTGAGAACATACTTAAAGTGATGAAGAGAAAAACCTAAAATAAAATTACACTACCCAGCAAGGATCTCATTCAGATATGAAGGAAAAATCCAAAGCTTTACAGACAAGCAAAAACAGAGATTTCAGCACCACCAAACCAGCTCTTCAACAAATGCTAAAACATGCAGAAAACACAGAAAAGGTTTATTAAAATGAACCCAAAACAACAAAGTAAATGGTAATGGGATCATATTTATTAATAATTACCTTAAATGTAAATGGGTTAAATGCTCCAACCAAAAGACTTATCCTAACAGCTATCCTACTTAAACACTCCAGAAAATTTCAGAGGAAACTAAACTCCCCCACTCATTCTATGAGGATGCTGCTGCTGCTGCTGCTGCTACGTTGCTTCAGTCGTGTCTGACTCTGTGCGACCCCATAGACAGCAGCCCACAAGGCTCCCCCATCCCTGGGATTCTCCAGGCAAGAACACTGGAGTGGGTTTCCATTTCTTTCTCCAGTGCATGAAAGTGGAAAGTGAAAGTGAAGTCGCTCAGTAGTGTCCGACTCTTAGTGACCCCATGGACTGCAGCCTACCAGGCTCCTCCATCCATGGGATTTTCCAGGCAAGAGTACTGGAGTGGGGTGCCATTGCCTTCTCTGTCTATGAGGATACCATCACTTTATTAATAAAACTAGGCAAAGATGCCTCAAAAAGAAAGAAAGAAAGAAAACTACACAGCAGTATCACTGATGAACATATATGCAAAAATCCTCAAAAAATTTTAGCAAACAGAATCCAACTACGTTTTAAAATTATCATACATCATGTCCAAGTGTGCTTTATCCCAGGGATGCAAGGATTCTTCAATATCCGCAAATCAATCAATGTGATACACTATATTTAAAAAATGAAAGGTAAAACCCATATGATTATCTCAATAGATGCAGAGAAACTCTTTGACATAATACAACACTCATTTATTATAAAAACTCTCTAGAAAGCAGGCATAGAAGGAACATATCTCAATATTATAAAAGCCAAAGATGACAAACCCACAGCAAACTTTATCCTCAATGGTGAAAAATTAATAGCATTTCTTCTACAATCAGGAACAAAACAATGGTGTTCACCTGTACCACTTCTATTCAACAGAGTTTTGGAAGTCCTAGCCACAGCAATCAGAGAAGGAAAAGAAATAAAAGGAATCCAGATTAGAAAAGAAGAAGTAAAACACTGTTTGCAGGTGATATGATCCTCTACATAAAAAACCCTAAAGACTCCACCAGAAAATTAGCAGAGCTAATCAATGAATATAGTGAAGTTGCAGGATATAAAATTAACACACAGAAATCCCTTGCATTCCTATACACTGACAATGAGAAAACAGAAACAGAAATTAAGGAAACAATCTCATTCACCATTGCAACAAGAACAATAAAATACTTTGAAATAAATGCACCTATAGAAACAAAAGACCTATATATAGAAAATTATAAAACACTGATGAAAGAAATAAAAAATGACACAAATAGATGGAGAAATATACCATGTTTGTTCATTGAAGAATCAGTATAGTGAAAATGAATATACTGCCCAAAGCAATCTATAGATTCATTGCAATCCCTATCAAGCTAACAATGGTATTTTTCACAGAACTAGAAAAAATAATTTAAAAATTTGTACGGAAACACAGAAAAACTTGAATAGCCAAAGCAGTCTTGAGAATGAAGAATGGAACTGGTGGAATCAACTTTCCTGACTTCAGACTATATTACAAATCTACAGTTGTAAAGATGGAATGGTTTTGGAACAAATAAAGAAATATAGATCAATGGAACAAAATAGAAAATTCAGAGATAAATCCATGCACATATGGACACTTTATCTTTGACAGAGGAGGCAAAAATATACAATGGAGAAAAGACAATCTCTTTAACAAGTGGTGCTGGGAAAACTGGTCAACCACCTGTAAAAAAATTAAACTAGAACACTTTCTAACACCGTACACAAAAATAATCTCAAAATGGATTAAAGATCTAAATGCAAGACCAGAAACTATGAAACTCTTAGAGGAAAACATAGGTAGAACACTCTCTGGCATAAATCACAGCAAGATCCTCTATGACTCACCTCATAGACTAATGGAAATGAAAACAAAAATGAAAAAATCAGATCTAATTAAACTGAAAACCTTTTGCACATTGAAAGAAACTATAAGCCAAGTAAAAATTCAGCATTCAGAATGGGAAAAAATAGTAGCAAATGTAACAACTGAGAAAGAGTCAATCTCCAAAATATACAAGCAGCTCATGTAGCTCAATACCAGAAAAAATGAATGACCCAATGTAAAAGTGGGCCAAACAACTAAACAGACATTTCTCCAAAGAAGATATACAGATGGCTAACAAATACATGGAAAGATGCTCAACATCACTTGTTATCAGAGAAATGCAAATCAAAACCACAATGAGGCATCATCTCATGCTGGTCAGAATGGCTGCCATCAAAAAATCTACAAGCCACAAATGCTGGAGAGGGTGTGGAGAAAAGTAAACCTTTTTACATTGTTGGTGCAAATGCAAACTAGTACAACCACTGTGGAGAACATTGTGGCGATTCCTTAAAAAATTGGAAAGAGAGCTGCCATACGACCCATGAATCCCACTGCTGGGCATACACACCAAGGAAACCAGAACTGAAAAAGATGCATGTACCTCAATGTTCATTTCAGCACTGTTTGCAATAGCTAAGACATGGAACAAATCTAGATGTCCATCACAGATGAATGGATAAGGATCATGTGGTACATATACACCATGGATTATTACTCAGCTATAAAAAAGAACACATTTGAATCAATTCTAATGAGGTGGGTGAAACTGGAGCCTATTATGCAGAGTGAAGTAAATCATAAAGAGAAACACCAATACAGTATATTTACACATACATATGAGATTCAGAAATATGGTAATAATGACCCTATAGGCAAGACAATAAAAGAGACACAGGTGTAAAGAATAGACTTTTGGAGTATGTGGGAGAAGGCAAGGGTGGTATGATTTGAGAGAAAAACACTGAAGCATGTATATTACCATATGCAAATCAGATGTCCAGTGCAAGTTTGATGCATGAAGCTGGGCACTCAAAACTGGTGCCCTTGTACAAACCAGAGGGATGGGAAAGGGAGGAAGGTTGGAGGGGGTTTCAGTGTGGGGGAACACATGTACACCCATGGCTGATTCATGTCAATGTATGGCAAAAACCACCAAAATATTGTAAAATAATTATCCTCCAATCAAAATAAATAAAGTCATTTTTTTAAAGTTTTGTATAAGTGGACCTGCACAATTCACACTACTGTTGTCCAAGGGTCAACTGTAACTTGATGAAAACAAAAACATGCTACACCTAAGTTAGGGGATGTAGCAAACTAAACTCAAATTTAGCAGACATAGTTAACAGTAAATATAGGAGGAAAATAAATGAAATAGAGAAGAGCAAGGCCCCAGAAAGAATCTACTCTACAAATCAAAATTTGGTTATTAAAAAAGATCAATAAACTGACACAATTTTAATGATATTGATCAAATGATATTGATCGAAGGGAGGAAAAAGATTCAAAGGACTAAAATTAGGAAGAAAAAAGAAAAAAATAGTATCAACGTAGAGAAATAAATAAAATTGTAAGAGAATAAAATGGCACAAATTAGAAAATTAAATGAAATGAACAAATTTCTAGAAATACACAAATGGCTGAAACTGATTCAAGTGAAAAATAAAAATCTGAATAGCAAAGAGAGGAAAATAGTAATTTTTAAACGTCTTCCCCAACCCACCTCACAAAAGCCCCCCCAAACACACCTACAAAAAACTAGCCTCGTGGGTGAATTCTACCAAATATATAGAGTCCTGCCAATTCTCCATTCATGCATTCTAAATATATCAATAGAAGTGGAAAGAACAATTTCCAACTTTCTATGAGGCCAGTGTTACTTGGATGCCAAAACTAGAGGCCAGTTATTTTGTAGAATTCTCCTCAAATTTAATTTATCTGTATTTGCTCATGATGAATTACATGTTTTGCATCTTTGACAGGAAAATGACAGAAATAATACCCTGTTCATATCATCTCATTCTATCAGTTGGTTCACAATTTCAATGTGTTCTATTGTTGATGATGTTTTCTTGGATCACTTTATTGAATTGGTTGCAGTAAAACTTCTCCACTGTGAATTTAATCTGCCCTCTCCTGTAATTAATACTTTTTTGTATTTTAAAGTATGCAAATATTTTATTTCTCATCAAGCCTTAGATTTTTAAATTTATTTATATCTATTTGATTAATAGTCTCTTATTTTACTAAATGATACATAATCTCTTACTGTCATTATTTATTTTGATTGTCACATTCCTCCAACCTTAGACAGTGGAAAACTTTTTAAGCTGGCTTCTCTGTCCTCTTGACATCTCACCATTATTCTTTGAACAACTTGATGCTTTTGATACAAGATATTCCAGGCTCATCTTGTACTTTCCCTGCCCTGGACATGGAATTAACAATTTATCCAATAATGCCAAATGATTTTTAGTGGAAGTTGAAATTTAGTGTCTAACATATGACACCTATATATACTCATTATTTCCCAGTTCCTCTCATGAGACAGTTTGGAAAATGTACATGTGCATGTGCATGCCTGTGTGTGTGTGTATGTGTGTGTGTGTATCCTCCCTAAATAGCTTAGGCTCTGATATCACAAAATGCTGGATTGTCACCAACCCATGTGAATGCTTCTCAACATGTTCAGACTCTGACAACCACTCCAGTCAACCCTTTTATAAATATGCCCCCGTCCTTAACCTTCTTTGGCTTTGATACTCTGCACTGGGACACCCCCATGTGCAGATATTTTCCTTGTTCTACTCAGCCTCTAACTGCCAACACAGGGCTGCTCCACCTCCATGCAAGGTTGCCCTCCTCCCCTTGCTTGGCCCCTGAATTTCTAAACAGAACAGCCTCCTCATTGTGAATTTGATCTTCTCTGTACTTTGGCTTTCACTCTGCATGCCAGGCCAGCCCCCTATTCAATAACCTCTGGAATAAACAGACTTCTCCTATCAAGGTACTCTTCTCTGTGAATGTCTCTTAATCCCGCTTTGGCACTGACTGCTCATGACAGTCCTAGCATGGATAGCCTGTTTTCCCTACTCAAGTTCTGACATCACAAGCAACACACCCCACCTTCCCTGTCTTTGTGGATCTTATCCCTTCACATTATTTGAGTTCTGACTCCCTATACTAGGCTACTCTGACTGCATGAATGCCTTCACCCCTCAGTTCAGTTCAATTGCTCAGTTGTGTCCAATTCTTTGCAATCCCATGGACTGCAACACACCTCCTGTCCCTGTTTGTTTTGTGGATCTTACCCCTTCACCCTATTTGATTTCTGACTCCCCATACTAGTCTACTGGGATTGTGCAGATATCTTCTTCACCCCTCAATTCAGTTCAGTTTCACAGTTACGTTCAACTCTTTGCAACCCTGTGAACTGCAGCACTCCAGGCTTCCCTGTCCATCACCAACTCCGAGAGCTTGCTAAAACTCATGTCCATGGAGTCAGTGATGCCATACAACCATCTCATCCTCTGTCATCCCCTTCTCCTACTGCCTTCAGTCTTTGCCGGCATCAGGGTCTTTTCCAATGAGTCAGACCTTGCATTGTTGGAAGAGGGTGTTTGCTATGGCCCATGCATTCTCTTAGAAACACTCTATTAGCTTTTGCCCTGTTTCATTTTGTATTCCAAGGCCAAAATGCCTGTTACCCCAGGTATCTCTTGACTTCGTACTTTTGCATTCCAACCCCAAACACTGTAGGCCACACAAAACACTTCACTGACTCCTAGTTTTGTCTTTGGTTTAATATATTTCTTTCCTGCTTGGCTCTCTGATCCACAGGGGCACATGCCACTGGGTCTGCTCTGCTCACCACAACATCTGGATTCAAAACATGGAAAAATAAAAATAGAACCTGGCCTACCCTCCCAGTAGAACACCAGGTTCAGAAAGAATACACTGGGCAAGGAGATATCATTCTGTCACTCCACAAGTCTTTTTCAACTGTCTGTTGGAGATGTCACCACTTCCCTTTACAACCTACTCCCAGTTGACCTCCGCAAGCTTCCTTATCCTCTGCCTGAACTCATCACAATGGCCAGATGGGTTCTGGCCAGTGCAGGCCCTCTCTGACATCACCAAGGGCCCGACACTGCCTGGTGTTCAGTCTCTAGCTGCCAGGGCAGACCAGCACACCAGGAGTCACTTCCTCTCTGCTCAGCATTTGGTCCCTGAAATGGTTATTTTTCTTGCCTATATGTGTCTCCTCTTTTTATGCCTTTGTGTTTTCTTGTCTGAGAGATGAAGGTGAAGAACTCCTCAGAAAGGTGAATAGCAGAAGGCACTTTCAAACGCTGCAGAATCTACCAAAGCATGTGCCAAGGCTGGCTCGAGAGGAAGACAAACTTGTTTTTTATCCTCGTTGTGCTGTACATGATACTGAAGTTTGCAAGAGACAGTGAGGAGAGTAAAGTGCAGACTCCTCTTGCTCTTTGGGGCTGTTCATTTGGCTCTCTGGGAAAGAAAAATAAAAGCCTCTCCCAACAAACACACTACGTTCAATACCTTAATGCAGCTTGAGATGAACTTGTGAAATTTGTGTTCAGGATTTGGAATCAAAAGCTCCAGACAGAAACTGGCAGTAACCAAAATCTTGCCAAATTTGAGGTGCCTTAAGATACACACAATAACATTACAATATATGAGCTGCAGGGTGATGGAGACTCCAATTCAGTGGATTTTTTGCCTCAAAGTAGGAGAGGAGAAGTTGAGTATTTTCAAACTGTTATTCAAACTAATAAAACTATTCTGAAACAAACAAAAACAGAAAAGAAACCCTCTGATACCTTTTATTGACTCTACAGTTTTACCTTTTCAAGAATATCATATAAGTGGTATCATGCAATGTATAACCTTTTCCACACTAGCTTATTTTACTTAGTAATATTCATTCAGGTTTCATCCATTTCTTTTTGCAATTTGATAGCTCATTTCTTCTTATTCTTGAATAATATTCTGTTATATTGATGTACCATAATTTGTTTATTCATTCAGCTATTAAAGGACATCTTGGTAGCTTCCAATTCATGTGTGTTTGAGAGAAAGAGAGAGACTAGGAATTAAGCTGTTATATAATGAGCATGCATTTTTTTTGTGTGTGGGCATTACCTTTCAAATCATTTGGTGAACTATCTAGGAGTATAATTGCTGGATCATATGGTATGAAAATGTTTAGCTGTGTAAGAAATTACGTCCAAAATGACTGTATCATTTTGCATTCCCTGTAAGAATGAAGGAGAGTTTCTGTTTTTCTTCATCTTTGCCAGTAATTAGAATTGTCAGATTTTTCTATTTGGCCTTTGCAATAAGTATATAGGGATGTCTCATTGATTTTACCAATGTACTTTCAAAGTTGTCTTATCTGAATATTTCCAATGTGTTTTGTTATCAAAAATTCAAGTGTTTTATCTTTAATTTGAGGTCTAAGTATATCTTCTGCTCATTGAAACTTCTGCAACTGTTTATACCATCAATTATTACTTTGAAAAATTAGTTTTCTAATAATTTCTTGAAGGGCCCATAATTTTAAAACATGTATATTGGGAAATATTTATTTTTAGTTGAACAACACTGAACACATTTTTTTCCCCTGAGTATTGCTTTGTCCACTAATGTTTAGTGCCTCCACCAAACGTTTAAATTCAGCATGAGCTAGGAGTATAGCTCCATTTTTTTGTTCATTTCTTTTGATTTATATATACTTACTAGGTGTTAATCAAGTCTGTATTAGTATCAGTTGCAGTTGTATATTTACTCTGAAGTTTTACTTACAAGCATATAATTACTCTATCAGAATCTTGAATTTATTATATGTCTTCTTTATATGAGTTTGAAAAACTAAATGATCATTATTGAAGTATTTTTATAGTCTGTGCCTCTTCTCTACTGAGATTCAAATGAATCTATTTGTATAATATTAGAAAGAGGAAACATGCATAAAATATGTTGATATAGTCACTGAAGGAAATATATTTTAAAAAGAACAGTAAGCTATTTGCTATATGCTACCAAATTAATTTTCTCTCATGTATTTTGTAATGATGAAAGTCCAAATTCTCTGCATGTAGTCTATAAACACAGAAGATAAATTAGCAAGCACTTCAATAGAACATAGATTTACAGAAAATCTAACATCTGGTTTTAACGAGTTTCACTTAGAGTCTTGTTACACTTCAGTTATTAAGATTCTTGTGTTTCTGTCAGAAAGATAATGTGCTAGTTCTCTTGAGGGGAACAATATTTTAATCAATATGTTCCAATCCTTTTGATTTTCAAGAGAAAAGAAATTTTAAACTAGACCCTTGGTTTTGAGTGTCTGGTACTATGCCTAATGAATAACTTTCTCATTAATTTGTTATCACTAGAAAAATGTGCATTCTATTTACTTCCAAAATAGATTTATATTGACTCTCATAAAGACATATTAAACAAATATGTTTGGGATTAAAATTTACACCCTGTTATATTTAAAGTGGATAACCAACAATCAGGGAATCCTGCTGAATAATCTTTGGGAATGATATTTGTAAAAGAACAGATATATGTATAAATGAATCACTTTGCTGTATACAGGAAACTAATACTAGATTGTTAACCAGTTATCCTCCAATATAAAAGGAAATTAAAAAAGAAAATAAACTTCCATTGAAGACAAAATAATGATAAACTAAAAAACATTTAGAATGAGGCAAAATATTACTGTGCTTCACAGTATAAAAGTTTTATCAATATAAATATTAGTCATTATTTGAAACTGAAGGAAACTAACTCAACATTGCTTTCTCACAATAAGACATATATATACATATACAGATATAGATAGAAACATATAATGGCATTTCTATCAATCATTCATCTCCTTTTAAGTTGATCCATTATGATATAATCCATGCTTGCTATCTCTCTATTAACATACTGGGCACCAGGTATTTGTTAGCACCTACTATGTGTCAGAGTTTTTCAGGCATTGGAGTTACATCATTAAAAAAGAAAATCTTTGTCCTCATTGATTTTATATTTTACTCCCAACTTAAGTAGAGATAGACAATAAGCGAATAAGCCAGATGTATTGTATAATCACTAAGGGCTATGGAGAAAAAACTGGCACAGAGAGAAAGAACTCAATTAACTAAAGACACATGGATTCAGAAAGAATACTTACTTGTTCTATGTTTTTCATTCATGTCATTAATATAGGAAATCTGAGGTACTGTGGAACTGACATTGAGGAAGTCATGCCCTGAATTATATCTTGTTATTAGTCAAGGCTTTGTGTAAAGTAGACATGGCAAGTTTTCAGCCACATGCTCAAAAAGTACATTCTTTTATGTATTTTACATACAATCTTCTTTTTCAAAGTTGCAGTACAATTCATGGGGTTGCAAGAGTCGGACATGACTCAATGACTAATAAAAGAACATATTTGATTTACAACACTGTTTTTTTTGTTTTGTTTTGTTACTTTTACTCTTTTATATGCAATTTTAATTGTGCTATTGAAGACAGATTTATTTTGCCCTGATGGCTATCGCTTGGCAGAATCTTACTGAATTTGAGATCAGAAATAAAGACTTTCCTGAGATGCATATGGTCTTAGGTCTTTTGCACATTTCTTATTGGATGTTTTGAGTTATAGAAAAACAGCATATTAATTTTTTGAAAATGACAACATAACTTATTCAGGAATAACTCTAGAACTCCACAAAAGAAGCCTATTTTCCCATTATTGATTTTGTATGCCATAAAGCTCACCTCATTAGTCATTTGTCTAAATTATATCCTTACAATTCTTAGCTGAAGCTAGTTTATTAATTTGGTAACTTATTAATAAAAATAAGATCCTATGGGAGTAAGACACTAAGTTGAGGATTGAGATAGTTTTGAGTGAAGGTATAGGCCTAGGATTCATGATGCTTGAAAGTATATCAAAAACAGGTGGGAGATACTAGTTTTGAAATCACAGCTTTGTGTATTTTTTAAGCTTGTCCAGTGATTGCCTATTTCTGCTATGCACTGAAGGTGAAAGTGTTAGTCAATAAGTCACTTGTGTTCAACACTTTGTGACCATATGGACTACAGCTCACTGCTCCTCTGTCTGTGGAATTCTCCAGACAAGAATCCTGGAGTGATGCATGATACAGGGTGCTCAGGGCTGGTGCACCGGGTTGACCCAGAGGGATGGAGTCAGGAAGGAGGTGGGAGGGGGGTTCTGTAAGGGGAACACGTGTATACCCATGGCGGATTCATGTCACTGTATGGCAAAACCAACACAATAATGTAAAGGAAAAAACAAATAAATAAATATATTTTAAAAAAAAGAATACTGGAGTGGGTTGCCATTTCCTTCTCCAGGGGATCTCTCTGATCCAGGGATTGAACCCAACTCTCCTGAATTGTAGGCCGACTCTTTACTAAGCCACCAGGGATGTCTTTGCTGTGCAGAAGAACATTTAAAATGCCATCCCTAAAAAAATAAAAAAAGAAAGATAAGGAAAACTTCATTTCTTCAATCTCCAGAATATGAGACAACTTTAAAAGCATGACTTTTAAAGACTAGCTCCATTATTTGCACTGAGACTTTTACTGAAGACCAACTTTCACTCACTACAGTATTATATGATATGAACATTTGACTTATTGAGTTTAGAGATACATAAAGTGTGTTTATCTAATCACTCTGTTAATATTTTACCGCTTTGTTATTATGAAAAAAAATCACAAGGATAAATTTGAGACAAAATCATATAAGAAAATAAGAATGAGGGGACTTCCCCATAGACAGAGAAATTTTAGGCAACCCCATCCTTGGAGGCTGACTGGGTCTCAAGGTCCTAGTATTTTCATTCCATGGCTTAGAACGTGCATAACAAGCTCTTCTAATCAAAGATTTATGGACTCCCTGCCATAAAGTTAGAAGTCCCAACCAGAATTGCCCCCAATAATATGGCTATGCCAAACAGGTGGCAGCAAATCTACACAGAGCTGAAACTTGCAAAGACCCCTGGAACTCCTGAACTGCTAGCTATATAGGTTTATTAACCTTTAAGCATTGAGACCCTTGATTTTCTAAAAATGAACTTTAATCTATCTTTTAAAATTTGTTTTGCATTATGATAGAGCTTTAAGTTACTCAATATTTACCAAATGCTTGATATATACACAATGCCTTAAACCAACTCTCGCCTCTTGGCCATCTGTGTTCTGTCACCACGGCTGCCCTAGCCCCTAACTTTAAACTCCCACCATTAGGTTCTAAGGGCAACTATGGAATATTAGGAGGAATTCCTAGGATCCTACTCATGAGCAAAAGTGAGTGAGGATGGGCTTCATTGGATATGTATTCTGCACAATTACACAGGGCCCTATGCTTGGATGGATGGAAGGGCCTGAACTACAGTTTAATGATCCGATGCCACCATCCTGAAAATATAAATATTTTTAAGGAGGGGGCCCATGTTTTATTCTTACTGAATTATTTTTATTATGCAAGCCATTCCTGAGATCCAGAATCACTTCTAGTTAGTCTGCTCAGGATGTACCATTAAAATGCTTTGAACACCCCTGGTTTTTAATATTGGTAAATCAATTATTAGAACCTTAGAAATAACTCACCACTCATCCATGCATCCAGTCATCTACCCACCCTTCAATCCAGCTCAACATTTATTGCACACATAAACCATATTCGAGACACTGTGACAGTCCCCAAAATACCTATCCAGCCTGAGACAGTCTATTGCTTGAAGGGGAGAGAAGTGACATTTATTAAGTGTCTGCCATGAGTCAGCTTCTATGCTAGGGGCTTTACATAACAATATTTAAATAGTTTTTCCATCCTCACCACAATCTGTGGAATATGTACGTTGCCTATGTTGTAAATAAGGAAAAACTTACTTAAATAATACATTTAAAGTGTTAAAACTGGAATAGGAACTCATTATTAATAAGTTATTTGAAAAAGCACTTTGAAAGGTTGTTGCTGAGTGCCAGGGTCCAGCCCCAGCGGTCCGGGGGTCTTGAGGGATGAGTGGCGTCGGCGGAAGAACTGAGCTGAGTCGATGTGTGGTGATGAAGCAGTCTCTATTGCTGTTAGTTTTGTGGGGTGATGGAGAAGTCTCTCACTTTATTTTTGTTAATTTACAGTTTTATAGCCAAAAAACATCACAAATATTCTATACAATCTTTTGTTTTCTGCCTACCATCAACAACTTTAACATTAAGCTCATTTTCCTTGCAAAAGGTCGGATTTCTGCATAATTAGACTTAACAATAGTATGTTTACCATTTGAATGTCTCCAGCATACTTCGGATAAGTACATCAATCTAAGTACAAAGGTTACATTTGTGCAACTATGTAGAAGCTAGAGAGAGGGGCTTAAGCTTGAAACTTTTATTCTATTAACCTATTTTGGTTTTTAGAAGGAAAGAGAAAAGAAGACAAAGAGACAGTTTAGCAGCACTGCTTTAACAATGAAATCCTATTAACCTTACAACTACTAAAAGGAATTCCTATGTCTACATTATCCTAAAGCAATCAGTGTCTCCAACTATGCTGGCCACAGTTATGAGCATTCCTAAGTCCCAATCCAGCCTGATTTCATCAAGGAAAAGAGCCTCCTCTGTGGAGTGGTCAGGGGAGTGGGAGGTGGAAAGGTGACCCAAGTCCGAGCCTTTCTGGTGGTGGCCTTGCCATGACCCCCAGAGAACTCTTGGTAAACTCCCCATTAAGGGGAGTAATCTATTTAAATGTCCCTTTCATTCCTCCTTAGCCCCCACCCCCCGGAAGGCTATCCACCTTCCCAGATCCTCTGGGGGGATTATCTCAGGAGGAATTCTTTCCAACTGGGACTGACCTACTGAGATGAGCATGGACAGAACTCCCAAGAAAAATACCAGGGGGGGCCTAGCCCAGGATGCCCCGATAAAGAAAGTCAGCTTTGCAATTTCTTTCTTAGTCTTGTCACCTTGTCATCCGAGCAAGGGGGCATCCTGACAGCTCCCAGCCTCTGAGCCATGAAAGACACTGGAATTCTTGGCCTCTAGAGGAGAGGAAGTCAATCTGTGGCCAGTGATGAGGCTTGATTGCTCAGAGCTTTTGTGTGACAAAGTTTTATTAGAGTATAAAAGAGATAGACAAATCTTCTGACATAGACATCAGAGGGGGGAAGAAAGACTGCCCCCCTGCTAGTCTTTATCCAGATGTTTTATGTCTGTTAAAAAGCTATTAATCAGATAAGAGAGACACCTCAAGGCTGAGGAAGTTTCACCAGGCTCCTCTCCCATGGTACACATTTTTGAGATAGGATGGCATGAGGTGTGTCATCACCCAGCTATAAAACAGCTGATATGAATACTGGTTTGCTGAGCTATTACCAGCCCAAGGTTTGAGAAAAGGAAAAGTTAGTCTTAGGTGGAACCACATTGAAGAAGGGCAAATTCCAAAACGAATACATAGTTTCATTAACATAGCTTAAGAAAAACATTTCCAAAGAAGAGCACATCAGTTAGCTCAAGGTTTGAGAAAAGCTAAGTTCAGGTGGAACCACGTCTTGTCAGGGCAACATAGAATTTTAATAGAAACCTCCTTTTAATTTTGTATAGAGAAGAAAACTAAATCTGACTCTTGTAGTTTGTTTCCTCCTGCTGCTTAAGGTAGAGATTAAAAAAAAAGAAAGCCTTGATACTTGCAGCCTATTTCCTCCATTTGGAGACCCCTGGCCTTCCTGGCTGTTACCCTCTCAAATTCTAGAATTGTGGCGTCATGAGACTCTCCATGGGTCCTCTATCAGCTCAATAACTGTAACTGGGAAGTTAAAAAAATATTTAATATATCTTGGAATTGCTATAAAGCCTACAGTAAATGGAGACATGATTTTTAAAATAATATATTTATTTGTGTTTATTTATTTATTTTTGTTTTGATTGTGCTGGCTCTTCATTGCTACACCAGGTCTCTCTTTAATTGTAGCAAGCAGGGGTTACTCATTGTTGCAGTGCTAATGTTTCTAATTGTGGTGGTTTCCCTTTCTGAGAAACACAGGCTCAAGGCCTGCAGACTTCAGTAGTTGCAGTATGCAGGCTCCAGAACGGGGGCTTAGTAGTTGTGGTGTACCATCTTATTTGCTCTGTGGCATGTGGTATCTTCCTAGACCAAGATGAGGGTTTGAACCTCTGTCCCCTGCATTGGTAACAGATTCCTATCCAAGGTGCCATCAGGGAAGGCTCTGGGTAAACATTTAATCAAGAAAATATAGTAAATCTTAGTAAAATAAACTAGAGTCTATGGCATTTGAACAGTGACCTGCTTATTTAATTATATACAGAGTACAACATGAGAAATGAAGGGTAGGATGAAGCACAAGCTGTAATCAACATTGCCAGAAGAAATATCTATAGCCTCAGATATGCAGGTGAAACCACCCTTATGGCAAAAAGTGGAGAGGAACTATTGAGTCTCTTAATGAAAGTGAATGAGGAGAGTGAAAGAGCTGGCTTAAAACTTAACATTCAAAAAATGAAGATCAGGTCCCATCACTTCATTGCAAATAGATGTGGGAACAATGGAAAGAATGAAAGACTTCATTTTCTTTGGCTCCAAAATCACTGCAAATGGTGACTGCAGCCATGGATTTAAAAGATGCTTTCTCGTTCAAATGACCAACAGAGACAGCATATTAAAAAGCAGAGACATTACTTTGTTGATAATGGTCTGCCTAATGAAAGCTATGGTTTTTCCAGTAGGCATGTATGGATGTGAGATTTGCACCATAAAGAAAGCTGTGCACTGAAGAATTGACACTTTTGAATTGTGGTGTTGGAGAAGACTCTTTAGAGTCGCTTGGACTGCAGGGAGATCAAAGCAGGCAATCCTAAAGGAAATCAGTGATGAATATTCATTGAATGGACTGATTCTGAAACTGAATCTCCAATGCTTTGGCCACCTGATGCAATGACCTGACTCATTGGAAAAGACCCTGATGCTGGGAAATATTGAAGTAAATTGAGGATATTAGGCTTCAATAATCTTCATGCCAGTGTTCGCTTTAGGGTAGAGATTCCATACTGGGAGAGACAAACCAAGAAGACCCATGATGCCCCTTCCCCTTCTGACCCCCCAGACTAGCGTCTTGCTTTTGGGGAATGGCACTGCAAGAATAAAAGTTTTTGCCCCATCTCTGATGCAGCAGCACAGAGATTCTACAGAGGGTCAGAGTCAGGCCCAAAGAGCAGTAACTCTCCCAGAATAGACTAACTTTATTTGGAATAGAGGCTGCAGATGTTCAAGTTTAAGGGTACTGTAAAGAAAGGCAGGTTTTGCTGGTGAGCAAATGTAACACACACACACACACACACACACACACACACACACACACACACAAAAGGAGATGGAGCTGTATAGGAATAACTTTTCTATATCTCACTGTCACTGTTGTTATTCAGTCACCTAGTTGTGTCCTATTCTTTGTGACCCCATGGATTGCAGCAAGCCAGGCTCTCCTCTGCCTCACCATCTCCTGGAGTTTTCCCAAGTTCACATCCATTGCATCGGTGTTGCCATCAGCCATCTCATTCTCTGATGCCCTCATTTCCTTCTGCCTTCCATCTTTCCCAGTATAAGGGTCATTTCCAATGAGTCAGCTGTTCCCATCAGAGCAACAAAATACTGGAGCTTCAGCTTCAGCGTCAGTCCTTCCCACAAGTGTTCGGGGCTCATCTCCCTTATGATTGGTGGCTTGATCTCCTTGAAGTCCAGGGGATTTTCGAGAGTCTTGTCCACTACCACAGTTTAGGGCGTCAATTCATTGGTTCTCTTCCTTTTTACCTGCCAACTCTCACAATCTTATGTGACCACTGGGAATACTATAGCCTTGACTATATGACCCACTGCTGGCAGAGTAGTCTTTGCTTTTCAACACACTGTCTAGATTTGTCATAATTTCCTACCAAGAAGCAATTGTCTTCTGATTTCATGGCTTCCATCAACATCCACAGTGATCCCAGAGCCAAAGAAGAAAAATTTGTCACAATTTCCACCTTTTCCCCTTCAATTTTTCAATGAAGTAATGGGGCCAGGGGCCATAATCTTGGGTTTTATAATATTTAGTTTTAGGCCAGCTCTTTCACTCTCCTCTTTCACCCTCATCAAGTGGCTCTTTAGTTCCTCTCTGCTTTCTGCCATTAGAGTATTATTGTCTACATATCTGAAGTTGTTGATATTTCTCCTGCCTATCTTGATTCCAGCTTGTAAATCATGCCGCCTAGCATTTCTCATGATGTGCTCAGTGTACAGGTTAAACAAACATGGGGACTGAAGACAGCCCTTCATACTCCTTTCTCAATCCTGAACCAATTACGTGTTCCATACATGGTTCTAACTGTTTTTTCTCGACCCACATATAGGCTTCTCAGGTAAGATGGCCTGGGATTTCCATCTCTTTAAGAGCTTTCCTCAGTTTGTTATGATCCATACAGTCAAAGGCTTTAGTGTAGTCAATAAAACAGAGGTAGATATTTTATTGCAATGCCCTTGCTTTATCTATGATCCAAAAAGATTGTCAATTTGATCTCTGGTGCCTCTTTCTTTTCTAAGCCTAGCATGCACATCTGGAATTTCTTGATTCATGTAATGCTGAAACCTAGCATGCAAGCTTTTAATCATAACCTTACTAGCATGGGAGATGTGTGCAGTTGTCTGATTCTTAGCACATACTTTAGTACTATCCTTCTTGGAAACTGGGATGAAGATTGATATTTTCCTGTCCTGTGGCCACTGCTGGGTCTTCAAGATTTGCTGTCATATTGAATGCAACACCATGATAGAGTCATCCTCTAGGGTTCTGGATATTTCTACTTGAATTGCATTGCATCCATGAGCTTATCAACAGCAATGCTTCCTAAGGCCCTCTTGACTTCTCACTCCAGCATGTCTGGCTCTGGGTGACTGATCACACAATCATAATAATCCGGTTCATTAAGATCTTTCCATATACTTCTTCCCTGTATTCTTTCCATCTCTTCTTGAACTCTTCATCATGTATTAGGTCTCCACCACTGTTGTCCTTTATTGTGCCCATATTTGGTTGCAATGTTCCCTTGATGTTTACAATTTTCCTGAAGAGATCTCTAGTCTTTCCCCTTCTGTTGTTTTCTCCTATTTTTATGCATTCTTCATTGAAGAAGGCATTCTTATCTCTCTGTACTCTTCTTTGGAGCTCTTCATTTAGTTGGGTGTACCTTTCCCTTTCCCCCTTGTCTTTCACTTCTCTTCTTTCTTCAGCTGTTTGTAAAGTCTCCTGACATAACCACTTTGACATTTCACTTTTCTTTTTCTTTGTGATGGCTTTGTTCGCTGCCTCCTATACAGTATTAAGGAATTCTGTCCATAGCTTTCAGGCACACAGTTAACTAGATCTAAGCCCTTAAATCCATTTCTTGTCTCCACTGCATATTCATAAGGGGTTTGATTACTATGGTATCAGGCTGGCCTAGCGATTTTCCCCACTTTCTTTAGTTTAATCCTGAATTTAACTATGTAAAGCTGATAAGCTGAGCCAGAGTCAGCTCCAGGTCTTGTTTTTGGTGACTGTATACAGCTTCTCCTTTGGCTACAAAGAATGCAATAAAATTGATTTCAGTATTGACTATTTGGTGATGTACAAGTGTAAAGATGATATCTAGTAAGACAGCTTTCTCAAGATATTCAGATTAGGTCTGTTGAAAATGTGTCTACCAAACCTCTGAGGTGGGGCACGATGCTTCCTATGATCTCCAATGTCTTTGACCTTAATAACATGAACTTTAGATAAAAGGTGAATGACAGTTCTCCCTCTTAACCCTCCTTTTTAATGCCATGTGTCTTCAATATGCTTCCAAACTGTGCACTTTCTCTCTAACATGGGATACTACACCCAGGAAAGGTCCCTCCTGGCACTGAGGGTGGGAGTTGGGGGGGGGAAGATGCTGAAACTGGAAAATCAGACTCTTGATCAGTGATGTTTTCTGAGAAAGATCTCAATCAAAAGGGCAAAGTGTAAAAATTAATAAAGGGAAGCTTCCATTAAAACAGAGATTAGAGGCCAGAAGGCAGAGCTCTCAGAAGTGACAGGATAGCCCAACAGGAAGAAGCAAGACTTCCTCTTCTTGCATGGCAAGAGCTCAGCCAATGAGAGACTGTCAGGACTCAGGTAATGAAAACCCACCACATTTCACACCCTCAGCCTCTCATGGACACATTGTTTATTGTAGTCTTCCACACTTTCTCTTTCTTTCTTTAAAAAGAGTTATCTTCTCCCTGGTAGGGAGACTTGCATGTGGCTCACCATGGTTGCAGACCCTGAATGGCAATTCTTTGTTGATCTGTAATAAACTCATTTTTATTGGAACAATACCTAACACTCTGTTTTAGGTGAACACAATCTTAACCCTAGTCTGGATAAACCTGTGTTAGTTGAGTGTCCTCCCAGAACTAGTATTCTTGACCCAGTAGCCTTCCTTTGCCGAACAAAACAAAACAAATAAAAAAAAAACACAATAGGTTTTTTTGAGTGGGTCTTAATATCATGCAGTTGTCATCTTGCCTCAAGTTACATGAAATGTATGACCCACACAGAAGGCACACCAGGGGTTGGAATAGGACCAAGGATTTGTCAGAGAATATTGAGAGAGTGCCTTAAAACCCTGTGAATCTCCTCAACCAAGGAAGAGGGATGTAAAATGGGTCCTCTCCTCACATCCACTTAAACAAGCAAGAAGGTGTTCAAGACTCCTCGCTAGAATTTCAAGTGTGCCTCCTCTCCACAATGAACCAGGAGGTACTGTGAAGTGGTGGCAGGACCCAGGGGCAGAGTCATTCCAGCTCAAGCCCCATCTAGGACCCACCCCCACCCCTGAGACATCACCACCACCTTGGTAGCTATCATTTGGTCAACCTACCAGTGTCCCAGGAGATGCTACAGGCCTTTCCAAGAATCTCAGTTTAAAGCCAGAAATCCCTTGGCCCTAACCCACAAACTTCCCAGAGAGGGGCTCCTGCATCCAGCCCAAGACCCGCTCCCCATTCCTTCCAACCTCAGAGGGACAGATTTCCCTCAAATACTCTGAGAAAAGAGGGCAAGGATGGCTCATGAGTGCAGCAGAAGAGGCCACCCTCATGAATCTGGAGGCTTCTGCCTCTCTTGAAGCCACAGTAAAACACCTGGCATCCTTGGGATGCAGAGATCTGCCCATAGCTCCAGATGGCAACTTCAGTGGGGATGCTAGCCCTAAGGCCACCCCTACAGGTGCCAAGGGAAATATGTCCAATAAAATCATCAGTAAGAGGGTACAAGGCTCCATCAAGTAGTTTAAAATGAAGAATGAGTACAGCTTCATCAGCTGGCACGATACCCAGGAAGATGCGTTACTTCCTCAGAGGGCCATCACTGTCAATAACCCCTGCAAGCACCAGCGCAGTGTGGGTGACAGAAAGATGATGGAGTTAGACTAGGTGCAGGGCAAGCGGGGCACCTGATAAATGTGAGCAGGCCAGAGGTTTAGCCCCAGTGAAAGGAAGCCACTATGCTACCAACTGCCCCACTTTCACCAGGTTTCTACATCCAGTGCTCTGTGCCACCACCACCTGGTCCCAAGGGCACTGAGGACGACATTGATGAACCCAAGGGCAGCAGCGAAGGCTTCACCCAGGCCCAGAGTCTCAGACACCATCTGCCGGAGCAACTCCAAAACCAACGACTGAGGTGCTTCCCACCCATCCACAGGGCTCCAGCTGTGACCCATGGTCCAAGGATCCTGGCTACCACCAGCGGTCCCTGATACGACCACCTGCCTCCGTTTGCCAATAAGGCAAGCTCAAAGGGCCATTCTCAGCCTTGTCTGGACTCCAGCTACCTGCTGAGTCGCCCTACAGGCCTAAGCACCACTCCTTTTCCATGGCGCTCACCAGGTATCTGTAAGGAGCCGGTGGCAGAGCTCAGAGAGAGCAGGCACAAAGCCAGCAGATATCTGCAACAGAGACCTCCCTCTGGGCAGTCACGCTACGGATCCTTCCGCCTGGTTAAATGCATCACAGCTGGTAACAAGCACCTGGTGCCCAGAGCCAGGGTTCCAAGGGAGGAGAGGGCAAGATCAAGAAGAGAAGAGCCCCACTGAAACACATGCTTCTGTTGCTCTGGCCAAGAACTATGTTCCTGAGGAGGAGAACTCATTTGGTATGGATACGCCTGGGCTGAGCAATAGCTCTGCTCCCTCTGCAGGGACACCCTGACCTGGGATACCGGTGATGCTCCCTTGATGGGATGATGTCCTTTATTGCAGCTCAGTCCAGACATCCACACTGATTGTTCTATTGGGCCTTGAAAAACATGCATGCCCTTTACCCATGGTGTGAGGATAAATTACAAGTTCTATGTACCTCTAAGTTCCTTCATACCATCTGCTTTTGTAGTTTCTGTACACACACATACACACACACCTCCGAATCTATTTTTTTAAAGATCTGACCAGGACCACAGCTATTTTTCTGCATCCCCAGGTGAACTAGGTGAAGTAACCTTAAATTTATTTTTAATATGAAAATGGAGATTATCTCATACTGATGATGATCTGGCATTGCTGTTGTGGTATTACTTACCTGAGTGGTCATTTTCTCAAGAAAACACTCCATGTTGCTTTCATCTGTTATCAGTTGTCTGAAATATTTTAAAGCCTACTAGCCCATAATTTTATTGAGACTGTCTTTTCAATCATTTTTTTTCTTTATAATGAGTTTTAGCAATGGTCATACATATTGGTCTCTTTACAAGTCATGAATTTAAGACATTTCTGGACTTATGGGTTGAATGCTGAAGAGTGTTCTAAAGGGTAAGAATACATTTTTTAAAAAGAACTTGGATCTCTTTTATTTTCATCATTTTCCCCTTCCCTGAAACTGGGGCAGTAATTTGGCAGGGTGGACCCAACTACCGACACTTACTGAATAGATAGTACTCTATGAGGCAAAAAGAAGAAAAACTGAACAAAACATTATGATGATTAAAAAAGGTGGCTCTCTGCAAGCATAATTCATCTCTTTAGTATTATTTTCTTTTAATGGACTCAGTCTAATACCACTTAAGTATATAAAAGAAAATGATCTGAGGGGGTTGTCTGGTGGATAATGGGGAGATGCTCATCCAAGGGTACAAACTTTCAGTTTTAAGATGATTAAGTTCTGAGGACCTAATAAACAGCATTTAGATTATAGCTAGCAGTACTATATTGCATTCTTTATTAAATTAATTAATTAAATTGGAGGCTAATTACTTTATAATATTGTGAACTTGCTATGAAAGTAGAGCAGTAATGTTCTCACCATGAAAACAACAACAAAATGCTATGTGATATGAAAAATATACTAATTAACCTTACTGTGGAAAACATTTTATAATATATACTTGTATAAAAATTATCATATTTTACATCTTAAACTTAACCTATATCTCAATATACCTTATACCTTACAAGATTTAAATCTATACTCCATCTCCTTACTAGATTTAAAACTATTCAGATGTTTTATTCTTCATAATCCCAGTCTTTGTAGATTTTATGTTTATAACACTGCATCATTTTCTTCTAGGTTATTAAATTTGTTGTAATTTATTATTTATATTGGGCTTCTTTGGTAGCTCAGCTCATAAAGAATCTATGTGCAATGCAGGAGACCCAGATTCATTCGATTCCTGGATCCAGAATATGCAAAAGGGATAGGCTAACCACTCTTGTATTCTTGGGCTTCCCTAGTGGCTCAGAGAGTAAAGAATCTGCCTGCAATTCAGGAGACCTAGGTTCTATCCCTGGGTTGGGAAGATGCCCAGGAGGAGGGCATGGCAACCTATTCCAATAATCTTTCCTGGAGAATTCCATGGACAGAGGAGCCTGGCAGGCTACAGTCTATGGGTTCACAAAGCATCAAACACAACTGAATGACTAACACTTTCATTTTCATGCTGGTGGGTATCCTCAGCTCTCAGATGATGGCTTAAATGTTACCTCCTCAGATAGGTTTTCAGTTTTCTCTTATTTCCACATTTAAATATGTTGCTCTGTTTTAATGTACCATGCACACTTCATGGTTCACTTTTTTCCATGGTTTCTCAGGTGGCTCATTTTAAAAGAATCCTCCTGCCAGTTCAGAAGATGCATGAGATATGGGTTCAGTTCTGGGCTTACGAAGATCCCCTCTAGTAGGAAATGGCAACCCACTCCAGCATTCCTGCCAGACAACTCTATGGACAAAAGAGCTTGGCAGGCTAGAGCCCATGGGGACTCAAAGACTCAGATATGACTGAGCACACATACATGTTCATGAAGATGAATAATACATATCAACAAATTTAATAACTAGAAGAAAATGATAAAGCATTACAAACATAAAATCTACCAAGATTGGAATCATGAAGAAAGAGAACATCTGAATAGATTTAAATCTAGTTAGGGGATTGAGTTCATCATCAAAATTCCACTCCCACCCTCACACACCCATATGAAAGCCTCCAACTTAGTGGCTTCATTAATGAATTTTACACAACCAAATTAATAATAATCCATCCTAAAAACTGAAGACAAGAGAATTCTGCCAAAACCATCATGAGGCCAACCTTACTCTGGCAGAATAGCTGTTAAGGTCAATACAAGAAGAAGAAAAAAATTACACACCAATATCCCTAAGAAATGTACATGCAAATATACATCTGAAAAATACTGCCAAACCAAATTCAACAACACATTTAAAGAATCTACATTGAGATCATCTGAGATGAATCCCTGGGATGTAAGGATGGTTCATCATACAAATCTCAATAAATGCTATACACTACATTGACAGATGAAGGATAGAAATCACAACATCACCTCAACAGATGCAGAAAAAAAAATCTAAAAATCTACACTCTTCATAATGATAACTGTCAACCAACTAAGTATAGAAAGAATGAACTTGGATGTGAAAATAGCCATAGATGACAGCTACACTTCCAACACCATACTCAGTGATGCAAATCTAATTCTAAGATCAGAACAAGAAAAGGGTGCCCTCCTCACCACTTCTATTCAATGTATTACTCAAAGTCCCAGCCAGAGCAATTAGGCCTGAAAAATAAATAAATTGGAAAGGAAGAAGTAAAATTGTTTCTCTTTATAGATGACATAAGAATCTGTATGGAAAATCATGAAGACTAGCTCAAAAATATATCAACTAGCATATCAATTCAATAAGTTGCAGAATACAAATCAATAAAGGAATATTTACTCCCAATGTATACACTATTAGTGAAATATATGAAAGAGAAATTAAGACAGTAACTTCAGAATTTCCCTGGTAGCTCACTGGGAATGAATCGCTCTATCAAAACAGGACACATGGGTTCGATCCCTGGTCCTGGAAGATTCCACTTGCTGCAGAGCAAAAAGCCCATGAACACATTTATTGAATATGTGCTCTAGATAGTGGAAACCACAGTTACTGAGTCATGCACCTAGAGCCCATAGACTATGCACTAGATGGTTTTCTTCAGCTCCAAAGTTATGCACAACAAAAATTATACCTGTTTCTGTGCTCACTTTTTTGTTCCTTCAGTGTTTTCCCTCAGAATTATTGAGATATAGTGTACATTTAAGAAGTGCAATGTGGGGGGCAGTCTTAATATGGCAGAGGAATAGGACAAGGAGACCACTTTCTCCCCCACAAATTCATCAAAAGAACATTTGAATGCTGAGCAACTTCCACAAAACAACTTGTGAATGCTGGCAGAGGACATCAGGCAACCAGAAAGGCAGCCCATTGTCTTCGAAAGGAGGTAGGACAAAACATAAAAGATAAAAAGAGAGACAAAAGAGGTAGGGACAGAGAAGGGAGGGAAGGGAGTCTTAAAAAAGAGATGTTTCCAAACACCAGGAAACACTCTGACCAGTGAGTCTGTGGCGAGCCTTGGAAACTCAGAAGGCAACATAACCGGGAGGAAAAATAAATAAATAATTAAACCCCACAGACTACGTGCCTGATGGCAACTCCCAGCAGAGAAGCAGCGCAGACACTTGCATCCACCACTAGCAAGTGGGGACTGGGTAGGGAGGCGCAGGCTGCATTGCTTAGGGTAAGGACCGGGCATGAATGACCCCAGGGCAATCTGAGCGAACTAACTAGAGATAGCAATCCAGACTGTGGGATAGCTATCCCCCAAAAGGCCCTAACCTAAGACACCGCCAGGCCTTCTCACAGAACAAAGGACTGAGCAGAGCTAGCTGGCTGCGGACTGGCCCATCCCCCACCGGAGACAGGCAGGCGAGAGCAACCAGAGCTGCAAGGAGACAATCGTGGCCCTAGAGAGGCATTCTCTACCAAACTGCAAGCAGGCTTCATTGCTAACCAAGACTTCTTGGGATTCTCGACAGTCGACATCCACCCGGAGGGTAGCAGCCAGAGATCAGCTCCTCAGAAGAGACACACATCACACCTGAGAAGGCACACCGGTTGTACACCCAGAAAACCAAGTGGCAGGGACATGGGAGGTGATAAGTCTCAGCCCCCAACTTGGGGCGACTGCACTCACCAAGCACCTGGTCGCCTGAGCTGCTCAGACCTGGGAAGGGCACAAAACGCAGGCCCAACCGAGTGTGCGCCTTTGTGGAGTACCTGAGAACCTGAACATGAGTGGCTCAGACCTGGGAAGTGCACGCAACCCAGGGCCAGTCTCAGACAGTTCCCGGCAGAGCTACCTAGAGCCTAAACAGTGTAGACAGGGAAAGCACACACGCCCTTAAGCTGGGACAAATTCAGTGTGGCCGAGACACTGTGAGCACTCCCACACATGCCAGTGATATTTGTTTGCAGTGTTCCTCCCTCCCCACAGCCCGACTGAACAAGTAAGCCTAAAAAAGGGACCAACACCGCCCCCTTGTGTCCGGGTGGAAAACAGACACTGAAGAGGCCAGCAAGCAGAAACTAAAAAGAACAGAGGGAACCACTTTGCATATGACAGGTGCGGTAGATGAAAACCGTGCAGTTAGCACTGACTACATAGGAAGGGGCCTATAGATCTTAAGAAGTATAAGCCAGATCAAGGAACTATCTGAAAATGAACAGACCTCACACTGTCCACAACAACACCAGAGAAAGTCCTAGATATATTTTTACTATTATCATTTTTTAATTTTAATTTTTTTTATTTTTAAGTCATCTATTACTCCTTTAATTTTCATTTTATAACCTATTATAACTTAGCAAAAAAGGGCCCTATTTTTAAGCAAATATATATATATATATATAATTTTTCAGATTTTGCTTTTTTCATTAATATTGTACTTTTGATAATCTAACCTCTACTCTAGATTTTTAATCTTTGCCTTTTGGTATTTGTTATCAATTTTGTACCTTCAAGAACTCAATCTTCAGTAACCATTTTTACTTGGAAGCGAAATTACTGGCTGGATTGCTCTCTCCCCCTTTGGACTCTCCTTTTTCTCCACCAGGTCACCTTTATAATCTCCTTCCCGCTTCTCTTCTCTACTAGCTCTGTGAATCTCTTTGTGTATTCCAGGCTGTGGAGAACACTTAGGGAACTGACGACTGGCTAGATCAGTCTCTCTCCTTTTGATTTCCCACTTTTATCCTCCTCACCACCTCCATTTCTTTCCTCCCTCTTCTTTTTTCTGTGTAACTGTGTGAACATCTCTATGGGATCCAGACTGTGGAGAGCACATAGGGAAGTGATTACTGGCTAGCTTGCTCTCTCCAGTTTTGCTTCCCCATGTTCTCCTCCTGGTAATCTTTATATACCTCCTCCCTCTTCTCTTCTCCATGTAATTCTGTGTACCTCTCCAGCTGTCCCTCACTGTGAAGAAACTTTTCATCATTAACCTAGATGTTTTATCATCAGTGATGTATAGATGGAGAAGTCTTGAGCCTACTGTAAGAATGAGACTGAAAACCAGAGGCAGGAGGCTTAAGTTGAAATTGTAAGAACACCAGAGAACTCCTGACTCCAGAGAACACTAACCAATAGGAGATCATCGAACGCCTTCATACCTACACTGAACCCAAGCATCACCCAAGGGCCAAAAGGTTCCAGAGAAAGACATACCACGCAAATTCTCCAGCAACACAGGAACATAACCTTAACCTTCAATATACAGGTGGCCCAAAGTCACACCAAACACACTGACATCTCAAAACCCAAGAGTCCCAAACAGGATAGACCAAAGGTGAAACACCCCAAGACACATATTAATCAAATTAGCAAAGATCAAACACAAAGAACAAATATTAAAAGCAGCAAGGGAAAACAACAAATAACACACAAGGGAATTCCCATAAGGATAACAGCTGATCTTTCAACCACCAAACCAGCGCTCCAAAAAATACTAAAGGATCTTCCCTAGACAGGAGACACAAAAAGGGTGTATAAACTCAAACCCAAAACAGTAAAGTAAGTGGCAATGGGATCATACTTATCAATAATTACCTTAAATGTAAAAGGGTTGAATGCCCCAACCAAAAGACAAAGACTGGCTGAATGGGTACAAAAACAAGACCCCTATGTATGTTGTCTACAAGAGACCCAGCTCAAAACAAGAGACACATATAGACTGAAAGTGAAGGGCTAGAAAAAGATATTCCATGCAAATAGAGATCAAAAGAAAGTAGGAGTGGCAAAACACATATCAGATAAAATAGACTTTAAAACAAAAGCTGTGAAAAGAGACAAAGATGGACACTACATAATGATCAAAGGATCAATTCAAGAAGAAGATATAACAATTATAAATATATATGCACCCAACATAGGAGCACCAGCAATATGTAAGGCAAATGCTAATAAGTATGAAAGGAGAATTTAACAATAACACAATAATAGTGGAAAACTTTAATACCCCAGTCACACCTATGGATAGATCAACTAAACAGAAAATTAACAAGGAAACACAAACTTTAAATGATACAATAGACCAGTTAGACCTAATTGATATCTATAGGACATGTCACCCCAAAACAATGAATTTCATCTTTTCCTCAAGTGCACATGGAACATTCTCCAGGATAGATCACATCGTGGGCCATAAATCTAGCCTTGATAAATTAACAAAAATATTGAAACCATTCCAAGCATCTTTTCTGATCACAATGCAAGAAGATTAGATATCAATTACAGGAGAAAAACTATTAAAAATTCCAACATATGGAGGCTGAGCAACATGCTGCTGAATAGCCAACAAATCACAGGAAGAAATAAAAAAAAGAAATCAAAATATGCATAGAAATGAATGAAAATGAAAATTAAAACACAACAACCCCAAACCTATGGGACACTGTAAAAGCAGTGCTAAGGGGAAGGTTCATAGCAATACAGGCTTACCTAAAGAAACAAGAAAAATGTCAAATAAATAACCTAACTCTACACCTAAAGCAACTAGAAAAGGAAGAAGTGAACAACCCCAAGGTTAGTAGAAGGAAAGAAATCTTAAAAATTTGGGCAAAAATATATGCAAAAGAAACAAAAGAAACCATAGCAAAAATCATCAAAGCCAAAATTTGGTTCTTTGAGAAGATAAATAAAATTGATAAACTATTAGCCAGACTTATCAAGAAACAAAAGGAGAAGAATCAAATCAACAAAATTAGAAATGAAAATATAGAGATCACAACAGACAACACAGAAATACAAAGGATCATAAGAGACTACTATCAGCAACTATATGTCAATAAAATGGACAACTTGCAAGAAATAGACAAATTCTCAGAAAAGTATGACTTTCCAAGACTGAACCAGGAAGAAACAGAAAATCTTATCAGACCCATCACAAGCACAGAAATTGAAACTGTAATCAGATATCTTCCAGCAAACAAAAGCCCAGGACCGGATGGCTGCACAGCTGAATTCTACCAAAAACTTAGAGAAGAGCTAACATCTATTCTATCCATACTCTTCCAGAAAACTGCAGAGGACGGTAAACTTCCAAGCTCATTCTATGAGGCCACCATCACCCTAATACCAAAACCTGACAAAGATGCCACAAGAAAAGAAAACTACAGGCCAGTATCTCTGATGAACATAGATGCAAAAATCCATAACAAAATTCTAGCAAACAGAATCCCACAACATATTAAAAAGATCATACATCATGACCAAGTGGGCTTTATCCCAGGGATGCAAGGATTCTTCAATATCCACAATTCGAACAATGTAATACACCACATTAACAAACTGAAAAATAAAATGCATATGATTATCTCAATAGATGCAGAGAAAGCCTCTGACAAAATTCAGTGTGCATTCATGATAAAAACCCTCCAGATAGCAGGAATAAAAGGAACATACTTCAATATAATGCATGCCATATATGACAAGCCCACAGCAAACATTATCCTCAGTGGTGAAAAATTTAAAGCATTTCCCCTAAAGTCAGGAACAAGACAAGGGTGCCCACTCTCACCTCTGCTATACAACATAGTTTTTGAAGTTTTGGCCAAAGCATTCAGAGCAGAAAAAGAAATAAAAAGAATCTAGATTGTAAAAGAAGAAGTAAAACTCTCACTATTTGTAGATGGCATGATCCTCTACATAGGAAACCCTAAAGACTCCACCAGAAAATTACTAGAGCTAATCAATGAATATAGTAAAGTTGTTGATATAAAATCAACACACAGAAATCCTTTGCATCCCTATACACTAGCAATGAGAAAAGAGAAAGAAAAATTAAGGAAACAATTCCATTCAACATTGCAACGACGAGAATAAAATAATTAGGGATATATCTATCTAAAGAAACAAAAGACCTATATATAGAAAACTGTAAAACACTGATGAAAGAAATCAAAGAGGATACAAATAGATGGAGAAATATACTGTGTCCATGGATCAGAAGAATCAATATAGTAAAAATGAGTATACTACCCAAAAGGAATCTATAGATTCAATGCAATCCTTATCAAGCTACTAATGGTGTTTTTCAGAGAACTAGAACAAATAATTTCACAATTTGTATGGAAATACAAAAAGCCTCGAATAGCCAAAGCAACCTTGAGAAAGAATACTGGAACTGGAGGAATAAACCTGCCTTACTTCAGGCTATACTACAAAGGTGCAGACATTAAGACAGTATGGTACTGGTACAAAGACAGAAACATAGATCAATGGAACAAAATAGAAAGCCCAGAGATAAATCCACACACTTATGGACACTTTATCTTTGACAAAGGAGGCAAGAATATACGATGGAGAAAAGACAATCTCTTTAACAAGTGGTACTGGGAAAACTGGTCAATCACTTGTAAAAGAATGAAACTAGAACACTTTCTAACACCATACACAAAAATAAACTCAAAATGGATTAAAAATCTAAACATAAGACCAGAAACTATAAAACTCTTAGAGGAAAACATAGGCAAAACACTCTCCGACAGAAACCAAAGCAGGATCCTCTATGACCCACCTCCCAGAATACTGGAAATAAAAGCAAAAATAAACAAATGGGATGTAATTAAGCTTAAAAGTTTCTGCACAACAAAGGAAACTATAAGCAAGGCAGCCTTCAGAATGGGAGAAAACAATAGCAAATGAAGCAACTGACAAAGAATTAATCTCAAAAGTATACAAGCAACTCCTGCAGCTCATTTCCAGAAAAATAAACGACCCAATCAAAAAGTGGGCCAAAGAACTAAATAGACATTTCTCCAAAGAAGACATACATTTCGCTAACAAACACATGAAAAGATATTCAACATCACTCATTATCAGAGAAATGCAAATCAAAACCATAATGAGGTACCATTTCACACCAGTCAGAATGGCTGTTATCCAAAAGTCTAAAAGCAATAAAGCCTGGAGAGGGTGTGGAGAAAAGGGAATTCTCTTACACTGTTGATGGGAATACAAACTAGTACAGCCACTATGGAGAACAGTGTGGAGATTCCTTAAAAAGCTGGAAATAGAACTGCCATATGACCCAGCAATCCCACCGCTGGGCATGCACACTGAGGACACCAGAACTGAAAGAGACACGTGTACCCCAATGTTCATCGCCGCATTGTTTACAATAGGCAGGACATGGAAGCAACCTAGAAGTCCATCAGCAGATGATTGGATAAGATAGCTGTGGTTCATATATACAATGGAATATTACTCAGCCATTAAAAAGAATACATTTGAATCAGTTCTAGTGAGGTGGATGAAACTGGAATCTATTATACAGAGTGAAGTAAGCCAGAAGGAAAAACAAAAATACAGTATATTAACACATATATATGGAATTTAGAAAGACAGTAACGAGAACCCTGTATGCGAGACAGCAAAAGAAACACAGATGTATAGAACAGTCTTTTGGACTCTATGGGAGAGGGCAAGGGTGGGATGATATGGGAGAACAGCATTGAAACATGTTAATTATCATATGTGCAATCAATCGCCAGGCCAGGTTTGATGCTCAGGGCTGGTGCACCGGGATGACCCAGAGAGAGGGAATCGGGAGGGAGTTAGGAGGGCGCTTCTGGAAGGGGAACACATGTATACCCATGGCAGATTCATGTCAATGTATGGCAAAACCAACACGATAATGTAAATAAAATAAAATAAATAAATAAAAAAGAAAAACACCAATACAATATACTAACTCATATATATGGAATTTAGAAAGACAGTAAGGATAACCCTGTATGTGAAACAATAAAATAGAAACAGATGTATAGAATAGTCTTTTGGACTCTGTAGGGGAGGGCAAGGGTGGGATGATTTGGGAGAATGGCATTGAAATATGTATATGGTCATATGTTAAACGTATCACCAATCCAGGCTCGATGCATGATACAGGGTGCTCGGGGCTGGTGCACTGGGATGACCCAGAGGGATGGGATGGGGAGGGAGGTGGGAGGGGGGGTTCAGGATGGGAAATACATGTATATCCATGGTGGATTCATGTCAATGTATGGCAAAAACCAATACAATATTGTAAAGTAAAAATTAAAAATATAAATTAATAAATAAGATGATATCAACTAAACTACTTGTTATTTTCTGGCAAAATTAATTTTCTCTCAGTGTATTTTGCAATTATGAAAGTCCAAATGCTCTTTCATGTAGTCTGCAGTCAGAGAAGATAAATTAGCAAGCATTTCAATGAAACATAGATTAATAGAAAATATAATGTTCAGTTTTAATTAGCTATAATTCAATTATCAACATTTTTGTCATTCTGTCAGTAAAGAGAATGTGCTAGTTCTCTTGGGGGAAACACTATTTTAATCAATTTTTCCAATGTTTTTATTTTCAAGAGAAAATAAATCTTAAACTAAACACTTGTTTTCGAGTGTCTGGTACTCTGCCTAATGAATATCTTTTTAATTAATATGTTATTATTAGTAAAATGTGCATTCTATTTGCTTCCAACACTGATTTAAAGTGATTTATGATAAAAGACATATTAAATTAAATAGATTTAAGATTGAAATGTACACACCACTGTATTTAAAATGGATAACCAACAAGGACAATTTGTATACCACAGGGTACTCTGCTAAATACTCTGTAATAATCTAAATGAAAATAGAATTTTAAAAGAATAGATATACATATAAGTGAGTCACTCAGTTTTCTGTACACCTGAAACTAACACATTGTTAACCAATTATACCCCAATATAAAAGAAATAATTAAAAAATAAAAATCGACTTCCACAGGAAACAAAAATAGCAATAAACTAAAAAACATTTAGAATTAGGCAAAATATTACTGTACTTCTCAGTATAATAGCTACATCAATATAAATATTAGTCACTATTTGAAATTGAAGGAATTAACTCAACATTTTGAGATTAACTCTTTCACATAAAGGCATATGCATGCATAACAGATATAGACAGAAACATATATTGCCATTTATATCAATCATTCATCTCTTTTTATGTTGTTCCATGATAATACAAACTATGCTTCTTATTTCTCTATTAATATGCTTGAACCATTCTCTTTCATATACCAGATATTTTTTTAATACCTGCTCTGTGTCAGGGTGTTTCAGGCACTGGAGTTACAGCATTAAAAAAAAATCCTTGTTCTCTTTGAATTTATGTATTATTACTGAGTTAGGTAGAGTTAGACAATATACAAATTAGCCAAATGCGTAATATAATTACTCAGGGCTATGGAGAAAAAACAGGCACAGAGAGAAAGAATTCAATTAACTAAAGATACATGGATTAAGAAAGAACATCTGTTTGTTCTGTTTTTCATTTTTGTCACTAATATAGGAAATCTGAGACACTGTGGAACTGACGTTGAGAAAGTCATACCTTGAATTATATCTTGCTCTTAGTCAAGGCATTGTGTAAAGTAGACATGGTGAGTTTTTAACCACATCCTCAAAATGTACTTTCTTTTATGTATTTTATATTGAATTTGCTATCTTAATGTTGAAGTACAGTTCATGGGGTCACAAAAGTTAGACATGAGTGAGCTACTTAGAACAGAACATATTTGATATATAATGTTGATTTTGTTTTTGTGTTTTTAACTTTTTATATGCAATTTTGACTGTATTATTGAAGACAGATTTCTTTTGCCCTGATGGCAACTGCTTGATAGAGTATTAATAAGTTTGAGGTTAGAAACAAAGACTTTCCTGAGATGCATGTGGTCTTAGGTCTTTTGCACATTTCTTATTATATGTTTTAAGTTATATAAAAATAGCACATTAATTTTATTTTGAAAATGACAATACACTTTGTTCAGAAATAACTCTAGAACTTCACAAAAGAAGCCTATTTTCCCACTGTTAATTTTTCATTCCCCAAAGCTCATATAATTAGTCATTTCTCTGGATTGCTGCTGCTGCTGCTGCTAAGTCACTTCAGTTGTGTCCGACTCTGTGTGACCCCATAGACGGCAGCCCACCAGGCTTCCCTGTCCCTGGGATTCTCCAGGCAAGAACACTGGAGTGGGTTGCCATTTCCTTCTCCAGTGCATGAAAGTGAAAAGTGAAAGAGAAGTCAGTTGTGTCCGACTCTTCACGACCTCATAGACTGCAGCCTACCAGGGTCCTCTGTCCATGGGATTTTCCAGGCAAGAGTACTGGAGTGGGGTGCCATCATCTTCTCGGTTCTCTGGATTATACCCTTGTAATTCTTAACTGAACCTAGTCTATGTATTCGGTTCTTTTATTGTAGAAAATAAGATCCTAACAGAATAAGACATCAAGAAAAAGGTGGAGATCAAGATAGTTTTGAGTATAGGTACAGGCCTAGGATTCAAGATGTTGCATAGTATATCAAAACCAGGTGGGAGACACTAGTTTTGGAAGCACAAGCCCTTGTGCACTTTTTAAGCTTGTCCAGTGATTGCTCGTTTCTTGCTATGAAGTGAAAGTGAAACTGTTAGTCACTCAGTCAGCCATGTCAAACTGTTTGTGACCATATGGACTACAGCCCACCAGGCTCCGATGTCCATGGAATTCTCCAGACAAGAATACTGGAGTGCATTGCCATTTCTTTCTCCAGGTGATCTTCCCATCCCAGGGATCTAACCCCACTCCCACTTTACAAGCAGACTCTTTGCTGACTGAGCCACCAGGGAAGCCCTTGCTATGCAGAAGAACCATTAAAATTTCATCTAGCAAAAAAAAAGAGAGAAAGATAAGGAAAACTTCACTTCTTCAGTCTCCAGAATGTGAGACAACTTTTAAAACATGTCACTTAAAGACTAGCTCCATTATTTGCATTGAGACTTTTACTGAAGATCAACATTCACTCACTACAGCCCTGTATCATATAAACACTTGACTTATTGAGTGTTTAGAGATACATAAGTTGTGTTTGTCTAAAACTCTGTTAATATTTTATCACTGTATTATTATGAAAAAATCAGAGGGACAATTTAATATCATATCGTATAAGAAAGTAAGTATGAGGGGACTTCCTCATAGACAGGAAAATAGTAGGCAACCCCATTCTTGGAGGCTGAATTGGTATTTGAGACCTAGTATTTCCATTCCCTAGTTCAGAACATGCATAACAGCTCTTCTAATCAAAGCTTTATGGACTTCCTGCCATAAACTTAGAAATCCCTACCAGAAATTTTCCAAGAAACTGGCTATGCCAACCACGTGGCACCAAATCTACACAGAGTTTGGCCTTGTAAAAGGATCCCTGGAACTCCTGACCCACTAGCTGTATAGGTTTATCAACCTTTGAATAATTCAACCCTAAATTTTCTAAAATGGAATTTTTAATTGCTCTTTTTTTATTTGTTTGCATTATGATAGAGCTTTAACTTATTGAATATTTCCCAAATGTTTGGTATATACACAGTGCATTAAACCGTGGTCCCCTCTTGGGCATCTGTCTTCTGCTGCATAGGACTGCCTTAGCCCTTCACTTTGAAGTCCTTCATTTAGGCTCTCAGAGAAACTAATGAATAATAGGAGGAGTTCTCTAGGATCCTACTCTTGGACAAAAGTGACTGAGGATGGGCTTCATGGGTATGTGTTCTTTGCAATTACACAGGGTCCTATTCTTGGATGCTTTGAAGGGTCTCAGCCATGGTTTAATGATCTGCTGTCACCATCTTGAAATTTTGAATCATTTTTGAAAGAGTGGGTCCATATTTTATTCTTACTATATTTTATTTACTATGTAGCCATTCTGGAGATTCAGCGTCAATTCTAATTATTGTGCTCAGGATGTCCCATTAAAATATTTTGAACATCATCCTTGTTTTTTTTTTTAATATTCGTAAATCAATACTTAGAAACTTAGGATTCACTTACCACCCATCCATGCATCTAGTCTGCCGGGAGCCGTCAGGATGCCCCCTCACTCGGATGACAAAGTCACGAGACTGACAAGGAAACTGCAAAGTGGATTTTCCTTCGGGGCATCCCAAGGCAAGGCCCCTCCTGGTATTTTTCTTGGGAAGTTCTGTTTATGCTCATCTTGAAGAAGGAATTCATAGGGCCCTATCTCCATTTCAGGCCTGTTCATGCTGATCATGCTGGAGCACCTCTCTGAACTCTGTGCTTAGTGCCTGTGGAAATTACAATGGAGGGATTACGCCCCCCACCCCACAGGAGAATCGGGAAGGTTAGATCCAGGATACTCAACACCTAAGTGATAATATGCACAGGTCACAAGCCCTGGTTCCTGACAGGTCACAAGCCCTGGCTCCTGACAGGTCATAAACCCTGGCTCCTGACAGGTCATAAACCCTGGCTCCTGACAGGTCATAAGCTTTCTGATAGTAACCTTGGGCTTATTGATTATTGACTGTTCTAACACATGATACTTGAATGATGGCATTATTGTGATTGTATTTACCTTTCCTTCGTTGATGTAAGTTCCAGGTGATTTGGGGTGGTGGGTTTAGACATGTACACATGGATATAAAAGATCCTCACAAATGCTGGTCATGGTCCTTGGCTAAGAGGAGACTCTGCCTTGGGCCCGCCGGTGTAATAAACTGCACTTCACTATCTGCATTGTCCTTCTGAGTGAGTTTGCTTCCCAGAGCATGTGCCTACAACAATCTGTTTATGTTTTAGCTCATCTCAGGTCAGTCCCAGTTAGAAAAAATCCATCCTGAGATAATTCCCTCAGACCTTATTTCCCTCAGAGGATCCGGGAAGGCAGAGTCCCTTTCCTGAGGACTAAGGAGGAATAAGGGACATTTAAATAGATTACTATACCTCCTACTAGTTACTGGGGAGTTTACCAAGAGTTCTCTGGGGGTCATGGCAAAGCCACCACCAGAAGGGGTCGTACTTGGATCACCTTTCCACATCCCACTCCCCCCAACCACTCCATGGAAGAGGCTCCCTTCCTTGAAAAAACCAGACTGGAATGGGACTTAGGAATGCTCATAACTGTGGCCAGCATAGTTGGAGACACTGATTTCTTTAGGGTAGTGTAGACATAAGAATTCATCTTAGTAGTTGTAAGGTTAATAGGTTTTCATTGTTAAAGCAGTGCTGCTAAACTGTCTCTTTGTCTTCTTTTCTCATTCCTTGTAAAAACCAAAATAGGTTAATAGAATAAAACAGTTTCAAGCTTAAGCCCCTCTTTCTAGCTTCTACATAGTTGCACCTTGTCAGGGAACACTTGGCAGGAGGCTTCCTGTGTCAGTCCCTGAATATTCAGAGATGAGTGGAGAGGCACACCTTTTCCGGGGACAAAAGAAATGCATACATTCTTAAAGTAAAGTACCCATTTACAGACTTCTTCCTTTCCGGATATGGAAATGAGTTTTTACAAACCCCTCTCTTTGAGATGGATTCTAGCCCTAAGTTTCCTGGATAAGTTGCATGATTTTTATCTTTGCTGAAAAGGCTATTTTGTAAGACAGTGTATATATGCCCACATTATTCTGAATAAAAAGTATGCTAGAGACATTCAAATGGTAAACATACTATTGTTAAGTCTAACTTTGCAGAAATCCGACCTTTTGCAAGGAAAATGAGCTTAAAGTTAAAGTTGTTGATGGTAGGCAGAAAACAAATGTTTGCATAAAATAGTTGTGATGTAATGGGGATGTTTTTTGGCTATAAAACTGTAAACTAACAAAAGTAGAGTGAGAGACTTCTCCATCACCTCACAAAACTAACAGCAATAGAGACTGCTTCATCACCACACACCGACTCAGCTCAGTTCTTCTGCCGACGCCACTCATCCCTCAAGGCCCCCGGACCCGCCAGGGCTGGACCCCGGCACTAGTCATCTCCCCGTCTTTCAATCCAGTTCAACAATTATTGCACACAGAAACCATATTCCAGACACTGTGATAACCACAAAATCAGCTATCCAGTCTGAGACAGTCATTTGGTTGAAGGGGAGAGAAGTAGCATTTACTGAGTGTCTACCATGAGATAACTTCTATGTTTGGTGCTTTATATAACACTATTTCCATAGTCTTTCAATCTGAGAGAGAGGAATAAAAGGTGCCCATGTTATAAATGAGGGAAAACTTAGGTTAAATAAAACATTTACAGTGTTAAAAATAGATTGGGAACTCACTATTATTTTCATGCTCAGAACACTCCTAGGGTAATTCACTCTAAAAATCAGTTATTTGAGAAAGCACTTTGGGAATTTTGAGACAGTTATTTGCCTGAAGGGGAGAGAAGTAACATTTATTCAGTTGTCTATCATGAGACACCCTCTTTGCTAAACTTCAATGCTAGGTGCTTTATGAAACACTATTTCAATAGTTTTTCAACCTTCACCACAATCTGAGAAGAGGTATACACGGTGCCCATGTTATAAATGAGGAAAAACTAAAGTTAAATAAAACATTTAAAGTGCAAAAGCTAGAACGGGAACTCACTATTATTTTCATACTCAGAACACTCCTAGGGTCACTTACTCTAAAAATTAGTTATTTGTAAAAGCACTTCTAGAATTGTGACATCACGAGATGCTCCATGGGTCCTTTCTATCAGCAAAAGAACCACAATTGTAAATTTTTTAAAAAGTTTAATATATCTAGAAATTTTTCTATAAAGTATACAGCAAATAGAGAAAAAATTTTTAACTAATTTGTTTGTTTATATTTATTTTTTTTTTTGTTGTGCTGGTTTTTCATTGCTATGCTGGGGCTTTCTCTAGTTGCAGGGATCTAGGTCTACTTTTTGATGCAGTGCCCAGGCTTCTCATTTTGGTGGCTTCTCTTGTGCAGCACAGATTCTAGGTTTGCATACTTCAGTAGTTGCAGTTCACAGACTCTAGAGCTAGAGCAGAGGCTCAGTAGTTGTGGCCCACAGTCTTAGTTGCTCCACCACAGGTAGGATCTTCCCAGACCAGGACCAGGGATCAAACATATGCGACTTGCATTGGTAGGCAGATTCCTATCCATGGCACTGCCAGAGAAGGCCCTGGAAACATGGAAACAGTTTCAAGCTTAAGCCCCTCTCTCTAGCTTCTACATAGTTGCACCTTGTCAGGGAACACTTGGCAGGAGGCTTCCTGTGTCAATCCCTGAATATTCAGAGATGAATGGAGAGGCACACCTTTTCCGGGGACGAAAGAAATGCATACATTCTTAAAGTAAAGTACCCATTTACAGCCTTCTTCCCTTCCGGATATGGAAATGAGTTTTTACAACCCCCTCTCTTTGAGATGGATTCTAGCCCTAAGTTTCCTGGATAAGTTGCAAGATTTTTATCTTTGCTGAAAAAGCTATCTTGTAAGACAGTGTATATATGCTTACATTATGCTGAATAAAAAGTATGCTGCAGATATTCAAATGGTAAACATACTATTGTTAAGTTTCTAAGCAGGTATGGAATCATGTATCCAAGAAAATCTAGTAAATCTTGGTAAGATTATCCAGAGTCTGAGGCATGTGACCCATGACCTATTCCCCACATCCCACTTTTCCCAGCTCAGTGCAACAGAAACTATTCCAGATGGATAATCTAATGGCACAGGACTTGCTCTTTTTTTCTCCAAATTTCAATTCAAGACAATGATTCATTTCCAGGAGGGGTTAGTCCCAGCACTCTTTATGCTTCCCAGCTCTGTTGAGGAAGCTCTTTCCAGGTAAGAGAGATCAAAGACTCCCATCCTCCACCTGCTCATATCCATAGGATAGAAACAGGGCACCAGGCATAGTAAGCTGAGGATACTAGGCTTCAAAAATCTTCACTCCAGGTTTGCTTTAGGGTAGATATTCCATACTGGGATAGACAAGTCAAGAAGTTCAGCAATGCCCCATCCCCTCCTGCTCCCTCTCCCCAGCTTAGATTCTTGCTTCTTTGGGAATGACACTGCAGGAATAAAAGCTCCTGTCTCATCTCTGCAACAGTAGCACAGAGATTCTGCAAAGGGTGAGAGTCAGGCCCCAAGATAACAGCTGTGTAGCTCACCCAGAATAGGCTAACCTTATTTGGAGTAGAGACTGTGGAAGTCCAAGCTTAAGAGTGTGGTAAAAAAAAAAAAGTACAGGTTTTTCTGGTGAGCAAAGATGACACAAAAAAGCAGAAGAGACAGAGCTGTATAAGAATAACATTTCTATATCTCACTGTCACTGCTGTTGGTAGGTTGGCCATCAGTCATGTCTGATTCTTTGTGACACCATGGACTGCATCACACCAGGCTTCCCTGTCCCTCACCAACTCCTGGAGTTTTCCAAGTTCACGTCCATTGCATCTGTGATACCATGCAGCCATCTCATCCTTTGATGCCCTCATCTGCTTCTGCCCTCAATCTTTCCATCATCAGAGACTTATCCAATAAGTGTACTATTCGCATCAGATGACCAGAACACTGGAGCTTCAACTTCAGCGTCAGTCCTTCCAACAAATACTAAGTTTACATCTTTCTTAAAATCGTCTGGTTTTATCTCTTTGCAGTCCAAGGGACCTTAAAGAGTCTTGTCCAACACCACAGTTCAAGCAGTCAATTGTTTTTGGCACTCTTCCTTACTTTGGCCCAGCTCTCAACCTTACATGGCCACTGAGAAGACTGTAGCCTTGGCTATCCAGACCTTTGTTTGCAGAGTACAGAGTAAAGTCGGTGCTTTTCAATACCCTGTTCAAAGTGTCATAGCTTCCCTACCAAGAAGCAGTTGTCTTCTGATTTCATGGCTGCTGTCAACATTTGCAGTGATCCTAGAGCCCCAGAAAGGAAATCAGTCACTACTTCCACCTTTTCCTCCTCTATTTTCAGTAAATGGGGACAGATGCTATAATCTTGTTGTTCTTTATATACTTAGTTTCAAGCAGACTCTTTCAATCTCCTCCACCACCCTCATCAAGAGGTTATTTAGTTCCTCTTTGCTTTCTGTCATTAGAGTGATATAATTTGCATATCTGAGGTTGTTGATGTTTCTCTTGAATATCTTGATTCCAACTTGTAAATCATCCAGCCTGGTATCTCTCATAATGTGGTCAACATACAGGTTAAACAAACAGGGAAACTGCAGACAGCTCTGCTGTACACCTTTCTCAACATTGAACCAATCAGTTGTTCCATGCAGGGTTCAACCTGTTGCTTCTCGATCTGCATACAGCTTTCTAAGGAACAGTAAAGATGGCCTGATATTCCCGTCTCTTGAGCTTTCCAAGGTTTGTTATGATCCACATATTCAAAGCTTTAGCATTGTCAGTGAAACAGGGGTAGATGTATTTTGGAAGGCCCTTGCTTTCTCTATGATCCAACAAAGTTTGCCAATTTTATATCTGGTGCCTCTTCTTTCTCTAAACCCAGCTGGAAGTTCTTGGTTCCCATAATGTTGAAGCCTAGCATTCAAACATGGCCTTACTAGCATGGGAGATTAGTGCAACTCTCCAATGGTTAGCACATACTTTAGTAATACCCTTCATGGGAATTGGGCTGAGGATTGACCTTTTCTATTCCTGTGGCCACTGCTTGATCTTCCAAACTTGTTGGCATTTTGAATGTAACACCATGATGGCATCATCACTTAGGGTTTTGAATACTTCTACCAGTATTTTATTACATCCACTAGCTTAATCAACAGCAGTGCTTCCTAAGGCCCTCTTGACTTCACACTCAAGAATAACTGGCACTGGGTGACTGACAACACCATCATAATAATCCTTTTCATTAGTTTCCTTTTGTACAATTCTTCCATGTATTCTTTCCATCACTTCTTAATCTCTTCAGCATCTACTAGGTCTCTATATTTGCTCTCCTTTATTGTGCTCATCTTTGAGTGAAATTTCCCTTGATATTTCCAATTTTTGTAAAGAAGTCTCTTTCTTTTCCCTTCTATTGTTTTCTTCTAGTTTTATGCACTACTCACTGAATAAGGCCTTCTTGTCTCTGTGCTCTTCTTGGAACTCTGTTTCATTAAGTGTATCTTTCCCTTTCCTCCCTTGCTTTTCTCTTCTCTCTTCAGTTATTTGTAACGACTCCTGAGATAACTGCCTAGCTTCCCACTTTTTGTTCCTTCTGAATGGCTTTGTTTCCTGCCTCCTGTACAGTATTATGGACCTCTGTCCATAGTTCTTCAGGCATGCTGTTAACTAGGTCTAATTCTTGGAATCTATTTGCTAACTCCACTGCATATTCACATGGGATTTGATCTCAATGGTATCTGGCTGGCCTAGTGATTTTCCCTGCTTTCTTAACTTAAGCCAGAATATTCCTATGAGAAGCTGATGATTTGAGCCACAGCCAGCTACAGGTCTTTTATTTATTTATTTATTTACTTATTGCTGACTGTACATAGTTTCTCCATCTTTGACTACAAAGAATGTAATCAATTTGATTTTGGTATTGGCCATTAGGTGATGTCCATATACAAAGCTGTCTCTTGTTTTGTTGAAAAGAGTATTGTGAGGGGACAGTCCCAAGATGGCAGAGGAATAGGACAGTGAGACCATTTTCTCCCCCACAAATTCAACAAAAGATCTTTTGAATGTTGAGCAACTTCCAAAAAACAACTTCTGAACACTGTCAGAGGACACCAGGCAACCAGAAAGGCAGCCCAATCTCTTTGAGAGCAGGTAGGACAAAATGTAAAAGATGAAAATAGAAACGAAAGGTTTAGGAACTGAGACCCATCCTGGGGAGTGAGTTGTGAAGGAAGAGAAGTTTCCACACAGTAAGAAACACTCTCATAGGCATGTCGGTTGGGAACTTTGGAATCACAGAGGGCAATATAACAGGGAGAAAAGAAAAAAAATCTCGCAGAACATGCCCCTAACTGCAACTACTAGCAGAGATGTGGCACAGATGCTCACATCTGCCAGCAGCAAGTGCAGGCTGGGGCAGGGAGGCAGGGAATGTATTGTTGATCCTTGGGATACGGATCCAGCCTGAATGCCTTGAGGACAATCTGAGGGAGCTAATGTGAGATTGCACCCCAAATCAAGGGACATCAAAGAGACAAAAAAATAAAAAACTTTCCCATGAAAAGCTCTAAATCTCTACTGTAACCCTTGGCATGCTAACAGAACGAAGGATTGAGTGAATACCAAAGGGGAGTAAGTAGGTTGCCTGATAGGGCCTCCCTCACCAGAAGCAGAGAGACAGGTGTACTACAGCCGGAGCCACAAGGCAAGAGGATGCTGGATCTTGGATTGTTCACATCTGCCAGTAGTGTTACATCCTTAAATCAGCTCCCCAGAGGAGACACATAGCACATCTGGGACCGTGCCTTTGTGGTGCATCCAGGAAACCAGGAGCCCAGGACCGGGGAGGTGTGTAAGACCCACAGCCCACATGGGAAAGTGTGTAACCAAGCACTCAGTCACTTGAGCTTCTTGGGCCTGGGAAGGACAGAAAATACACAGCCCATTTAGATCTTTGTCCTTGTGGAGCACCTGGGAACCTGAGAACCTTAGATCTGGGTGTGCACGAAACACAGTGCTGATTTGGAACAGTTCCCTTGCAGAACACCCTGGAGCCTGAGCAGTGTGGACCCAGGAAGTACACGTTGCCTTGGCCTGTGACAAACCCAGTGTGATCCATCCACTGAGAACACTCCCCACACACGCCAGTGGTATTTGTTTCCAGTGCTGTTTCCTCCCAGTTCAGAGTACAACTGAACAAGTGAGCCTAAGTAACTGGCCACCTTCATCCCCTTGCGTCAGGGCAGAAATAAAGCACTGAGGAGACTTGCAAACAGAAGAGGCCAAAATAAACAAAGAAGGGGGAACAACTTTGAAAGTGACAGGTGCAACAAATAAAAAACCCTGCATTTAATTTAATGCTTCCCTGTTATCTCACTTGGTAAAGAATTTCTGCTTCATTGACTTTGCTAAAGCCTTTGACTGTGTGGATCACAATAAACTGTGGAAAATTCTTAAAGAGATGGGAATACCAGACCATCTGATCTGTCTCTTGAGAAACCTGTATGCAAGTCAGGAAGCAACAATTAGAACTGGATATGGAACAACCGACTGGTTCCAAATAGGAAAAGGAGTACATCAAGGCTGTATATCGTCACCCTGCTTATTTAACTTATATGCAGAGTACATCATGAGAAATGCTGGGCTGGAAGAACCACAAGCTAGAATCAACATTGCCTCGAGAAATATCAATAACCTCAGATATGCAGACAACACCACACTTATGGCAGAAAGTGAAGAGGAACTAAAGAGCCTCTTGATGAAAGTGAAAGAGTGTGAAAAAGTTGGCTTAAAGCTCAACATTCAGAAAACTAAGATCATGGCATCTGGTCCCATCACTTCATGGCAAATCGATGGGGAAACAGTGGAAACAGTGGCTGACTTTATCTTTTTGGGCTCCAAAATCACTGCAGATGGTGACTGCAGCCATGAAATTAAAAGACGCTTACTCCTTGGAAGGAAAGTTATGACCAATCTAGATAGTATATTAAAAAGCAGAGACATTACTTTGCCAACAAAGGTTCATCTAGTCAAGGCTATGGTTTTTCAGATAGTCATGTATGGATGTGAGAGTTGGACTATAAAGAAAGCTGAGTGCCAAAGAATTGATGCTTTTGAAGTGTGGTGTTGAAGGAGACTCTTGAGAGTCCCTTGGACTGCAAGGAGGTTGAACCAGTCCATCCTAAAAGAAATCAGTCTTGAATATTCATTGCAAGGACTAATGCTGAAGCTGAAACTCCAATACTTTGCCCACCTAATGCAAAGAACTGACTCATTTGAACAGACCCTGATGTTGGGAAAGATTGAATGTGTGAGGAGAAGGGGACGTCAGAGGATGAGTTGATTGGATGACATTACCGACTCAATGGACATGAGTTTGAGTGGGCTCCAGGAGTTGGTGATGGACAGGGAGACCTGGTGTGCTGCAGTCCATGGAGTCGCAAGGAGTCAGACATGACTGAGCAACTGAACTGAACTAATAAGATTGTACATCGATCTGGCGGCCCCTGACAAACTCTCTGATCTCATCTCCTTCCATTCGCCTCCCTGTTCACTTCCAATCTTGCCACACAAGGCTGCTTTCACAAACCTCCGGGCACATTACATCTCAAGGCATCAGCAATGTGATTTGCTCCTTCATTTATTCAGCGTGTGTGCCTGCTCATTTGCTTCAGTCGTGTCTGACTCTTTGTGACCCAATGGACTACAGCCTGCCAGCCTCCTCTGTCCATGGGATTCTCCAGGCAAGAATAATGGAGTGGGTTGCCATGCCTTTCTCCAGGAGATCTTCCCAACCCAGGGACTGAACCCGTGCCTCTTATGTGTACCCACATTGGCAGCCGGGTTCTTTACCCCTAACACTACCTGTGAAGCCTCCTCAATTTATTCAGGTGTTTACTCAAATGGTGTCTGTTCTGAGAGGATTTCTCTATCCATATATATATATAATAGTATGCCCCAAACCCTACTCTGTTTCTTTAACTACTCTGCTTTACTATTTTTCAAACCCATCATCACAGCCTGATGTATGTATAAGCTCTGTTGGGGGGATCTGTCTCCTCTCAGCATGATGTAAACTAAAAGCAGTATCGAAAGAAGGATTTTGTTTCTGGCTATTTCCCTCTTCTATAACTCTCATAACTATTTTGTGGTCCTGCCTCTGATTTAGTGTCAGAATTTGAGAGAACTCTGATATCAACAAGGAAGAATAAAAGACCAGATTCTAGACTGTTGGTCCAAGAAGGGAATGACAGTCTGTCTCTTCCCAATAGAATGTATGTAAGTTTCAAGCGAATAGAGTTTTTATTCACTGTCTGGTCAAGGTTGAGCCTCCCTCTGACTCAAAGCAAGAAGGTGTGATATTAATTTTATCATGAAATAATCTGAAATGTGGTTCTAGTTGATAAGGCCAGAAAGTTAAGGTTTAAAGAAATAGATGAAAAAAAAAATAAAAAATAAAATAAAAATAGACAGATGGTGAACACAAAATTCTACATTACTTTTTTTTCTATCTTCCTTCCCCTAAGATATAGTTACATATTTTGCTCACTGCTGTATACTTAACTTCTAGAACAGAGTTAGACCCAGAGTGAAAATTTGATCTGACTAAAAGTTGTGGAATATTTCCAAATCATGATGAGACATTAAAAGTCCTAAGGGTCAGGGGTATAAAGGTGGTCGTGGCTGTCTTCCTTCTCCCTTTAAAATAACAATGATTTTGTTTAAACTGTTCACTACTCTGTTTCCAGGTTCTAGGCCAGGGCTGAGCCTCACTCTCTTACTATAAGCTAAAAGTCCAATGTCATCATGGAATAATATAATGTTTGGTTCAGGACTTGGGGCCAAGTGAGAGAGCAGGGACTAGGAAACAACATTATATATCTAAAATGTATATATAGTTGTATTTTTTGTTGTAGTCTAAAGATAAACTATATAGTTTGTCACTTAGTACATATTCACTCCTCTAATCCTTTAATGAGATTTATCACACTCTTTTTATGTTGTTTTGTAGTGTTTTATACCCACCTTACACTTTGTTATTGGCCTGAAGGTTACTTGCAAGATAAAAGACCATGTGTTAAAGGAAGCTTTTTGTTTTGTCCACTGCTATGTCCCAAACTCTTAAAACAGTTCCAGGATTGGGGGCAGCCCTAATTCTGAGTGTCAGAAAGTAGGATAACTCCAATATTATCATGGAAAAATATAAGGTCTATTTCTAATCTTGAGGTCAGTGGTGGGTGGTAGATAGCTGCCTCACTACAGTCAGGATAAAATGTCCTTGAGAGGTGAAATTTTGCCTTTGTCAGTCAATTGCCAGCGCTGTGGCTAGGGCCAAGCCTGGGTATCGAGAGTGGCAAAAGTACCTAGAACAGAAACTTGCATTCTAAGGTCAGTGTTACTGTTATTTTTGAAGTTGCAATCCATTTCCCAATTGGAAAAAAAAAGAAGATCCCTACAACAAAAACTAAAAGAAATTTCACATGATTTAAAGTTACTATTCATGTTGAATTTTTTTAAAATACAGAAATCAATACTATTATCAACTATGGTATATTTTCAGTAAAAATATAAAACATAAGCAAGATTCATGCTAAATTCATGATAGTGTCTCTCTCTGCAGAGAAAGGAAACCTTATATTTTGCAAATATGCCAAACGTTGACATTTGCTAATTGTAAGTGAAGGTAAATAGATGTTTCTTATGTCTTTCATACTTTCCATAAAATGTTTTCATTTTTCAAAATAAATAAAATGCAAAGAGAATTTAAAACAGTCAGAGATGGTTTTATTACAATGTTTTCAAAATTTAACATATCTGAGATATATGCATATACAACACACAAAGACATTAAGCATCTGAATAATACAAGCAAGAAGCCTGTAATATAGAAAACTTTAAATTTTGTGTTTCACAGAGGAATATAAATTCCTTTATAACAGAAAGCTTGAATAAACCAATTATCATTGAAGAGATAAGAAAGTGGATTAAAGACCTACCACTGAAATTGTCACCAGGATTAGACTGTTTTTATAGCTCATTACTAGCTAGTTTTTAAAGAACTAATAATTCTAATACTATTTAAACTACTCCAGGACACAGTAAAATGGTTGAAAATTCAGGGTTTCATTTTTTAAAGCTAGCACAATTTTAATAACAAAACTTGTAAAATACAATTTCACTTTGAAATGTAAATACAATAATACTAAATAAAATATTAGTTAATAATATCCAGCAATATAGCAGATGATTATTACACCATGACCAAGTGGGATTTATTGCAGATACACAAATTTGGTTCAATATCAAATACCTACCACTTTAATTCATTATGCCAACAAATTAAAGGGAAAAAATTGTACTATTTTATCAATAGACACTGAAAACATATTTGATAAACTTCAGGAGCCACTTTTAATAATAATGTTAATTAAAACAGGCAGAGATGAAATTCCCTAAACATGTTAATGATTAATGACTATTTACCAATAACCAACAGCAAATGTCATATTAATAGAGAATATTAAAGACAAATCCATGAAAATTAAGAACCAGGCATGTCTGTCATAATAATTATTCAATATTTTTTGGAGAATCCAGATAATGTAATAATTAATAAACACTGTAAGAAATAAAATGATCTCTATTTGCAGGTGAGATGACTGTATATCTAAAAATTCCCAAATATTCTATTTAAAAAACCCAGTATAATTCAGAGGATTCCATAAGATGAAAATAGAAGGAAAATAGCTCTACTTTGTATATATTGTCAAAAATACAAATGAAGAGGAAAAGATACATTTCAAAATGTGACAAAAACTGTAAAAATATTTAGATAAATTTAATCAGATGTGATGAACCTATATGAAGAACATTACAAAAATACAACCAAAAGATTTTAATGATGTACCAAAATTCTCAAATATTTACAATTAAAATTACTATTAAAATTTTCCTCTAATAGAAATGCAGAAATGTAATATAATTCTAAGACATCACACTCTTTTAAAAAGTGGAAAGAATGCTGACAAGTTTCATGTGAAAGAATGAATGTCTAGGACAAATTACATAAAAGAAAAAAAAAAAACTAGTGACAGGGGACTTGCTTTACCAAAGTCCAAAGTTTGTGGTCAAGCTAGTACAATTAAAATAATGTAATACTGGCTCAGAAACTAGAAAATGGGTGATTTATTTAATAAATGCGAGAGCATAACCAGGTATACAATGTGAACACAATTTTTAGTGAACAAAATCTTATGCCACACACAAAAATAAATTCCTGATGAATCAAATAGTTATTAGGAAATAATGTAGGTAAATATTTGTATGACTAGGGGTGGGAGCATCCAGCTGAAAAAAACAAGAAACCCAAAATCTAAAAGGATTGGAATCTATCTAAATTAAAAAAAAAACAATCTGTACAGTAAAAAAGAGAAGATATCAATAAAGTCAATTTTAATGATAGAATGGAGAAAACCATAACACATGTGGGCTACAACTGACTAATAAGCACCACATAGCAAATATATTTAGAATTACTACAGATTTATAAGGAAAAGATCAACTATTCAATAGAAAATGAGCAAAAGATAAGAATTAGCAATCACAAAAAAGTCCAAATAGTATAAAACAAAAACAAAAAACTCATTGAGTTTTCAAGTAAAGAGACCATACTATGTAATTTTTCACCATTCAGGTTTGCAAATACTAAAGTGTGCTGCTGTAGGAGATGCTGGAAAATGATCACTTTCATTTTGTACTATCTCTTAAAATTAAATATACACCTACCTAGCAGTCCCATTTCTGGGAAGCTACTCTATAAAAATAAAAGCACCAGTATGTATTGTAGCAGTGCTATGGTGGGAAAAAAAAAAAGAAAATAACTTAAAAGACCATCAAAAATGTAATGGTACATAAATGGTATCATTTTGGTACATAAGTATGTACTGTGTATGCAGCTGTCAGGAAGAAGGAAGATAAGGAGAAATAGAAGGAAAGGAAAATGAGTGATTCATTTAACAAATGTGATGGCACAATCAAGCATTCAATATAAGTACAATATATAGTTGGACCTCTATCTTATACCATATACAGAAATAATTTCAGGGGGAGATGGAAGGGAGACAGAGGCATGGAAGAGACATATCTGTAGTTACTGACCAGAAGGATATGTCAAGTGAGAAAATCAATTACAGAGAAACAATGTGGCTTGCTGTTTCTGTAGAAAGGACAAATTTCCTTTAGGAAAATGGGGAAACCGTGAAAGGTATACATTATGTTCTTATAATTTGTTACCTGGGGAGAAAAAAAATGGTAGGGCAAAGAAATGGAGGAGGGGAAGATATAGTGTGTATATACACCATTTATTTTTCTTTATCTAGTTTTCCATTATTAAAATTTTATGAACTTTTTCAATTTTCTATTAGCATCCAATTTAAAAATTTTATTACAGAACAAGGTAATATAAAAAGTACCAAAGTATACTTGGGGCAAAACTGTGGAACTAGTCAATGTAAATTTGGCACACAGTAATTAATAACTTCTTTAATCTGACACCAAAATTATTCTCAAAAGTTCACACAACATGTTTTACCTTTAATAGTTCCACAACTTCTGCAATAGTATAACGAATCTTCAGGGTGTTTTCACCAAACCATAGACATAAATGTGAATATCATCATCAAACTTAATGAAGTAGACAGATGGCTTGGCCGCAACTTGGTGGATGAAAATGCCGGTTCTCTTGGACCCATCATCTCTGGCGTGCTCCACCTGCTTGCCCACAAGGCTGTCGACAACTTCTCCAGGCTCCTGTTCTGCTGCAGGGAAATAGTAGTTGGAATCTGGAATGATGCGCAGGTCACCATCTTTGTAGTCATCCAGCAGTGTGTACATATAAAGGACTGGATCTTTCTCATAAGTGATGTAAAACCAAGTGTCCATCACAGGAGCTCGCGCCAGGACCATGCCCTTCCATTCATCTTTCGTACCGTGCTCACCCTCAAACACATGACCTACTGCCTTGCCAATCAGGGAATCTGCCAGGCGCGAATCAATACGAGGAGTTGGCACTCTCTCAGGAAGGATCTCTAGTGCTAAAACTCTCTTATCTCGGTGCAGTTCTAGCCCATACACACTATCCTTGCCATCATATTTGATGATGTAGAGAGTGGGCTTCACGGAAACCTGCTCAAGCACTGTGCCCTTCCACTGCTCCACAGGCTCGTTGCCTTCCTTCCAGCCGTGCTGAATGCGGCAGCCAACGATGTTCCTACGGGTGAGGAAAGTGGGCTTGCGCCGCTGCTTCCTGTGGGTGTTCCTTTTCTTCATCAGGTATGCGGACACGCCATCTACGCCCATTGGAGGCACTGTTGGGGGCGACATGGCTCGGCAACGTTCCCACTTGCTAGATTAAACTAACAAAAAGTCAACGCTATCCAGTATGAGATCTTTTTTTCGCGATCTCCCCAAAAAAGACAGATCCTGTCCTGTCCGTTCTGCTTCTCCTTGCCCCAAAGGCGAGACTCGCGAAGGCTTGTCAGAAACGCTCTAACTCTGGGGACTAGAACAGTGGGGGCCTCTTGACAGTATTCTCTCCCGCTCCGGAGAGGTATCTGCAAGCAGTGGCGGTTGCCGCTGGAGATGGCGGGCTTGCGTGTGTTGCCCGCCCCTTGAGCCCTCCCGGACTCCGAACCCTAAGTCCCCAGAATTGACCACTTAGCTGTTATCGATGGTGCGGCGGATGCGGAACGGCGACGGAGGAGAAGACGGGAAAGAGATTAAGAGGGATGGCTGCAGCGCCAAAGTCGCTGGCGGCGGCGGTTCTTTGAGAAGTCCGCGTGGCCTCCGTTTAGCAATGTTGCTCTGCTCCGCCTAACTCTGGCGCCAGGGTTTTTGCCGCTTCTGGAACCCGACCCCTCAGAGCCCGCCAGAGCCTCAGCCTCGGCCCCGCCCCCGCCATTCCTCCTTCCGCTCAGCCAGCAGCGGCTGCAGCTGGGCGGGTTAGTGCGCACACTGCTTTCGTCCACACAGGCTCAGGCTCTCCTTCATTTTCCTCACGCGCCCCCCGACTGCTTCCCTCAAACCCAAGCCAGACTGTCTGGCTCCCCTCCTCCTACTCTCTGGCCGTCTGTTACCCACTACCCTCCTCCACAGCCTCTCCATCTGCTTTCTATCTTCCAGGAATTCCTCCCGAAGCTTTTTTAAAAAATAATATTCAACATGCACACAGAGTTTGTCCATACAACTTTTTTTTTTTCGGATAAGTAAATGCTGTTGTACAGTCCACCATCTTGATCCAAAATCTCCTTTATATTTTCTACTTGGTCACTCATTATAATGCATTTTTAATATGTATATTTTTCTGAATGCAAAATAAATGTACTGACACTGTGGAGATTTTCTGAAATTCAGTGAAATAAAAACTGACACTAACCTTAATCTTACCATCTAGATATACACCAAAATGTTAACATTTCTGATATCTCAATAAATCTATGCTTGTATTTCACAAAATTGGGAGCAACTTTCATATCTTTACAGCTTCTTTTTAAATTCATATCATGCAGTTTTCCCAGAGTTATTAAGTACTCTGGAAACATGTTTTTTTTTTAATTGTTCCATAATGTTTCTTTGTAAAGATCTTCCGTTATTTATCTCAAATATTCTGAAGATGAGGAAAACTAGTTTATCCTCATATACGGATTTATTGAGCTAGTTTAAATCATTTTTTCAAAGAATATTTAATGACATGGAGATCTACATATAAGGACAATGTGTGGAAAAGCAGGATGTTGAAGCAAAATTATGACTACCAATTTTGTAGAGAAAGAAAAACAATTAAGTTTTTTGTAGTACACATTTGCAGTTTTTCTGATTATAAAATTGCTACATGTTCATATGGAAAATATGAAAACTAGAAAAGAAAGTATTTATAATTTCACCTATTTCAAGTAAAAGATCTGTTATCAGGATTAAATGAGAATGTCTGCATGTCTTTTATTCCTATAAACAACTTACAAGATGGCAATATATACCAGGGAAGTCTAGACTCCTCATTCTCATTCTTTCACTCTTTACTGGCGAGAAGAGAAGGCCTCATATCATTATGGGTTAAAAAGGCTATAATTCTTCTAGAAATATGGGAAAACAGGAAAGAGAGGCAAAGCAGCAATTCAGGCTGCCTCCACATTTTATTACCTTCCAAGACAGGGAAATAATACCTGATTGGACAGACTGTGTGTGGATCTTTTACTTCCCCATGTTTCTCAAGCTTAAAGCTTTGGAGTTGTGATAACTGTCTAATACTATATTATAAGAAAGTAATTCCAAGGAAGCAATTTTGAGAAACCAAGAAAACTACATATACTAAAAGGTATTTCTAAGCTCTCTAGAATTGCATAGCTGAGTACACACACGTATGGAATCTACACACTGAAAGTCAGAAGGTCAGTATGTGTAAATGTCATGTCATTATGTTCCACAAATAATGCCCCCCCAAATAATTCCGCAAACCAAGATGTGCCAAGTTATTTTTGCTTAGAAGAGTGGGGGACAGGTCCAAGAAGATAATCTACCAGGCACACAAATTCAGGACAAATAGTTAACTCAAGCTCTTTGGTTATATACCTTAACAGAATTCTTGCTCACAATCTTACAGAGTAACCCAAGGAGACAAATAATTCCTAATAGACTTTCTTCTCTAAAACTATGATTCTGAAGTATAAATCATTCCCTAGTATTACAGATTCAGTGAGCCTCACTACATTAAGATACAATGTTTACTTTGTATGTCTGCCCATTAGACTACAAATCCACTCAAGAAAGAACTTCCATTTTTTATCTCAAGGGCCTTACTCAGAGTAGGTATTCAAAAAGTATTTGTTAAATGAATAATAAGTGGTTTCAACTGCCTTGCTCCAGTCCAAAGAAGTCCTCCAAAATGAAACAAGTAGTCTTATACAAGCTTTTGAAGATTGCCGTTCTAGTGACTTAAAATCTCCTAGGATAGATTTATCTCTTCAAAATACCCATATTACTGATGCTATAAATATGTGTCTATAAGTCTGAAAATGATAAGGAGAACACCAGAAAATGCAACATAGGCATACCTTGGAGATATTGTGGGTTCGGTAGCGGTTCAGTTCAGTTCAGTTAGTCACTCATCATGTCTGACGCTTTGCAACCTCCCTGTCCAGCACCAACTCCTGGAGTCTACCCAAACCATGTCCATCAAGTCGGCAATACCATCCAGCCATCTCTTCCTCTGTCATCCCCTTCTCCTCCTGCCCCCAATCCTTCCCAGCATTAGGGTCTTCTCCAATGAGTCAACTCTTCACACAAGGGGGCCAAAGTATTGGAGTTTCAGCTTCAACATCAGTCCTTCCAATGAACACCCAGGACTGATCTCTTTAGGATGGACTGGTTGGATCTCCTTGCAGTCCAAGGGACTCTCAAGAGTCTTCTCTGACACCACAGTTCGAAAACATCAGTTCTTCGGCACTCAGCTTTCTTCACCGTCCAACTCTCACATCCATGCATGACTACTGGAAAAACCATAGCCTTGACTAGACAGACCTTTGTTGACAAAGTAATGTCTCTGCTTCTAAATATGCCATCTAGGTTGGTCATAACTTTCCTTCCAAGGAGTAAGCGCCTTTTAATTTCATGGCTGCAGTCACCATCTGCAGTCATTTTGGAGCCCCCCCAAAAAAATGTCTGCCACTGTTTCTAATGTTTCCCCCTCTATTCCCATGAAGTGATGGGACCAGATGCCATGATCTTAGTTTTCTGAATGTTGAGCTTTAAGCCAACTTTTTCACTCTCCTCTTTCACTTTCATCAAGGGATTGTTTAGTTCCTCTTCACCTTCTGCCATAAGAGTGGTGTCATCTGCATATCTGAGCTTACTGATATTTATCCTGGCAATGTTGATTCCAGCTTGTGCTTCTTCCAGCCCAGCATTTCTCATGATGTACTCTGCATATAAGTTAAATAAGCAGGGTGACAAGATACAGCCTTGATGTACTCCTTTTCCTATTTGGAACCAGTTGGTTGTCCATGTCCAGTTCTAATTGTTGCTTCCTGACCTGCATACAGGTTTCTCAAGAGACAGGTCAGATGGTCTGGTATTCCCATCTCTTTCAGAATTTTCCAGTTTATAGCCCACATAGTCAAAGGCTTAGTCATAGTCAATAAAGCAGAAAGAGATGTTTTTCTGGAACTCTCCTGCTTTTTCGATGATCCAGCAGACATTGGCAATTTGATCTCTGGTTCCGCTGCCTTTTGTAAAACTAGCTTGAATATCTGGAAGTTCACAATTCACGTATTGCTGAAGCCTGGCTTGGAGAATTTTGAGCATTGCTTTACTAGCATGTGAGATGAGTGCAATTGTGCAGTAGTTTGATCATTCTTTGGCATTGCCTTTCTTTGGGACTGGAATGAAAATTGACCTTTTCCAGTCCTGTGGCCACTGGTGAGTTTTCCAAATTTGCTGACATATTGAGTACAGCACTTTCACAACATCATCTTTCAGGATTTGAAATAGCTCAACTGGAATTCCATCACCTACGCTACCTTTGTTCGTACAGTTGCTTTCTAAAGCCAACTTGACTTCACATTCCAGGATGTCTGGCTCTAGGTGAGTGATCACACCATCCTGATTATCTGGGTTGTGAAGATCTTTTTTGTACAGTTCTTCTGTGTATTCTTGCCAGCTATTAATATCTTCCGCTTCTGTTAGGTCCATAGCTTTTCTGTCCTTTATCGAGCCCATCTTTGCATGAAATGTTCCCTTGGTATCTCTAATTTTCTTGAAGAGAGCTGTAGTCTTTCCCACTCTAATGTTTTCCTCTATTTTTTGCATTGATCACTGAAGAAGGCTTTCTTATCTCTCCTCACTCTTCTTTGGAACTCTGCATTCAGATAGGGATATCTTTCCTTTTCTCCTTTGCTTTTCGCTTCTCTTCTTTTAACAGCTATTTGTAAGGCCTCCTCAGACAGTCATTTTGCTTTTTGGTATTTCTTTTCCATGGGAATGGTCTTAATCCTTGTCTTCTGTACAATGTCAGGAACCTCCGTCCATAGTTCATCAGGCTCTCTGTCTATCAGATCTAGTCCTTTAAATCTATTTCTCACTTCCACTGTATAATCATAAGGGATTTGATTTAGGTCATACCTGAATGGTCTAGTGGTTTCCCTACTTTCTTCAATTTAAGTCTGAATTTGGCAATAAGGAGTTCATGATTTGAGCTACAGTCAGCTCCTGGTCTTGTTTTTGCTGACTGTATAGAGCTTCTCCATCTTTGGCTGCAAAAAATATAATCAACCTGATATCAGTGCTGACCATCTGGTGATGTCCATGTGTAGAGTCTTCTCTTGTGTTGTTGGAAGAGGGTGTTTGCTATGACCAATGTGTTCTCTTGGCAACACTCTATTAGCCTTTGCCCTGCTTCATTCTGTACTCCAAGGCCAAATTTGCCTGTTATTCCAGGTGTTTCCTGACTTCCTACTTTTTCATTCCTGCCCCCTATAACGAAAAGGACATCTTTTTGGGGTGTTAGTTCTAAAAGGTCTTGAGGTCTTCATAGGCCCATTCAACTTCAGCTTCTTCAGTGTTACAGGTTGGGGCATAGGCTTGGATTACTGTGATATTGAATGGTTTGCCTTGGAAATGAACAGAGATCATTCTGACAATTTTGAGATTGCATCCAAGTACTGTATTTTGGACTCTTTTGTTGACCATGATGGCTACTCCATTTCTTCTAAAGGATTCCTGCCCACAGTAGTAGATATAGTGATCATCTGAGTTAAATTCATCCATTTCAGGCCATCTTAGTTCCCTGATTCCTAGAATGTTGATAATTCACTCTTGTCATCTCCTGTTTGACCACTTCCAATTTGCCTTGATCCCAGAGGAGCTACCCCACCCCAAGATCAGGGGTGGCAGTGGAGAAGAGCTACCCCACACCTGAAGACAGGGGCAGCGGCTGAAAGGAGCTACCCCACGTCCAAGGAGCAGGGGCTGTGAGGGCGCAGGAGGGCTGAGAGGAGCTACTCCACATTCAAGGTCAGGAGGGGTGGCCATGAGGAGATACCCCTCATCCAAGGTAAGGAGCAGTGGCTGCGCTTTGCTGAAGCAGCCATGAAGAGATAGCCCACGTCCAAGGTAAGAGAAACCCAAGTAAGACAATAGGTGTTTTTAGAGGGCATCAGAGGGCAGACACACTGAAACCATAATCACAGAAAACTAACCGATCTGATCATATGGACCACAGCCTTGTCTAACTCAATGAGACTAAGCCATGCTGTGTGGAGCCACCCAAGATGGACGGGTCATGGTGGAGAGGTGTGACAGAATGTGGTCCACTGGAGAAAGGAATGGAAAACCACTTCAGTATTATTGCCTTGAGAACTCCATGAACAGTATGAAAAGGCAAGAATATAGGACACTGAAAAATGAACTCTCCAGGTTGGTAGGTGCCCAACATGCTACTGGAGATCAGTTGCAGACCACTCCAATAAAATGAATATTTCAATAAATGAAGTCACATTTTTTTTTGTTTCTCAGTGCATGTAAACATTATGTTTAACTATAATATTGAATATTAAGTGTGAAATAAATAGTATGATCTTTAAAAATCCAAGATATATATGTCAATTGAAAATATTAACCATCATCTGATCCTTTAAAGTTCACAATCTTTCTTGCTGGTGGAGGATTTTGCCTCCATTTTGATGGCTGCTGACTGATCATGGTGGTAGCTGCTGAAGGTTGGGGTGGCTATGCAATTTCTTAAAATACAACACTGTAGATTGTTATATCCATTGACTCCTTTCACAAATGATTCCCCAGTGGCATGCAGTGCTATTTGATAGCATTTTACTCACAGTAGAACTTGTTTCAAAATTGGAGTTAATCCTCTTAAACCTGCTGCTCCTTTATCAGTTAAGTTTATGCAATATTCTAAACGCTTTGTTGTCATTTCAATAATCGTCACAGCATCTTAGCCAGGAGTAGATACCACCTCCAGAAACAACTTTCTTTGTTCATTCATAAGAATCAACTCCTCATTCATGTAAGTTTTATTATGAGAATGTACCAATCACATCTTCAGTCACATCTTCAGCTCCACTTCTAGTTCTCTTGCTATTTCTATAACATCTGCAGTTACTTCCTCCACTGCCATCTTGAACTCCTCAAAATCATCCAAGAGGACTGAAATAAACTTCTTACAAACTCCTGTTAATGTTGATGTTTTGACGTTTTCCCATAAATTACTAATGTACTTATTTTACACCTAGAATGGTGAATCCTTTCCAGAAGGTTTTTGATTGCCTTGCTCATATATCAGAGGAATCACTATCTATGGCAGGCTATAGCCTTATGAGATGTATTTCTTAAATAAATAAGACTTGAGCGTCAACATTACTCTTTGATCCAATGGACCACAGAATGAATACTGTGTTTGCAGGCATGAAAACAGCATTAATCTAATTGTACATCTCCATCAGAGCTCTGGGTGACTGTCAATGAACAGTAATATTTTGAAAGAAATCTTTGTCTTCTGAGGTTAGGTCTCCAGAGTGGGCTTAAAATGTTCAATAAATCATGTTTGCCGGGAGCCGTCAGGATGCCCCCTCACTCGGATGACAAAGTCACAAGACTGAGAAGGAAACTGCAAAATGGATTTTCCTTCGGGGCATCCTAAGGCAAGGCCCCTCCTGGTAGTTCTCTTGGGAAGTTCTGTGTATGCTTATCTGTTTATGTTTTCGCTCATCTCAGGTCAGTCCCAGTTAGAAAAAATTCATCCTGAGAAAATTCCCTCAGACCTTATTTCCCTCAGAGGATCTGGGAAGGCAGATTCCCTTTCCCGGGGACTAAGGAGGAATAAGGGACATTTAAATAGATTACTATACCTCCTACTAGTTACTGGGGAGTTTACAAAGAGTTCTCTGGGGGTCATGGCAAAGCCACCACCAGAAAGGCTTGTACTTGGGTCACCTTTCCACATCCCACTGCCCCCGACTACCCCACGGAGGAGGCTCCCTTCCTTGAAAAAACCAGACTGGAATGGGACTTAGGAAAGCTCATAACTGTGGCCAGCATAGTTGGAGACACTGATTGCTTTAGGGTAGTGTAGACATAGGAATTCTTTTTAGTAGTTGTAAGGTTTTTAGGGTTTCATCGTTAAAGCAGTGTTGCTAAACTGTCTCTTTGTCTTCTTTTCTCATTCCTTGTAAAAACCAATATAGGTTAATAGAATAAAACAGTTTCAAGCTTAAGCCCCTCTCTCTAGCTTCTACATAGTTGCACCTGGTCAGGGAACACTTGGCAGGAGGCTTCCTGTGTCAATCCCTGTGAATATTCAGAGATGAATGGAGAGGCACACCTTTTCTGGGGACAAAAGAAATGCATACATTCTTAAAGTAAAGTACCCATTTACAGCCTTCTTCCCTTCCGGATATGGAAATGAGTTTTTACAACCCCCTCTTTTTGAGATAGATTCTAGCCCTATGTTTGCTGGATAAGTTGCAAGATTTTTATCTTGGCTGAAAAGGCTGTCTTGTAAGACAGTGAATATTTGCCTGCATTATGCTAAATAAAGGTATGCTAGAGACATTCAAATGGTAAACATACTATTGTTAAGTCTGATTATGCAGAAATCTGACCTTTTGCAAGGAAAATGAGCTTAATGTTAAAGTTGTTGGTGGTAGGCAAAAAACAAAAGTTTGCATAAAATAGTTGTGATGTAATGGGGATGTTCTTTGGCTATAAAACTGTAAGCTAACAGAAATAAAGTGAGAGACTTCTCTATCTCCTTTTGGAGAGACTTCTCCATCACCCCACAAAACTAACAGCAATCAAGAGAGACTGCTTCATCACCACACACCAACTCAGCTCAGTTCTTCCGCCGATGCCACTCATCCCTCAAGACCCCCGGACCCCGCCGGGGTTGGACCCCAGCAAAAAGCAACAAAGGAAACATGACAAATAACATACAAGGAAACTCCTATCAGGCTATTAGCTGATTTCTTAACAGAAACTCTACAAGCCAGAAGGAAATGGCATGAAATATTTAAAGTGATGAAAGGGAAAAACCTACAAGCAAGAATACTTTACCCAGCAGGACTCTCATTGAGATTTAATGGAGAAATCAATAGCTTTCCAGAGAAGGAAAAGTAAAGAGAATTCAGCACAACCAAACCAGCTTTACAACTAAATGCTAAAGAAACTTCTCGAGGCAGGAAACACATGAGAAAGAAAAGACCTACAGCAAATAAACCCAAAATAATGAAGAAAACAGTAATAGGATCATGCATGCCTCCATGCACTCACTTGCTTCAGTCGTGTCCAACGTTTTGCAACCCTATAGACTGTCACATAAAGACTGTCGCATAGGAGCCTGCCAGGCTCCTCTGTCCATGGGATCTCCCAGGAAAGAACACTGGAGTGGGTTGCCATATCCTCCTCAAGGAGAATCTTTCCAAATCAGGGATAAAACCCACTTTGCCTCCATTGCAGCCAGATTCTTTACTGCACAGCTACTTGAGAAGCCCATAAAAGGATCATACATATTGATAATTACTTTAAATGTAAATGAATTAAAGGCACTAACCAAAAGACATACACTGACTGGGCAAATGAAAACCTGTGCTTGTATGCACTTCCACTTACCACATCACTCTGCTTGAGCCCCCAAATTGTATCTGATTATTTTTATTGTTAGGTTAATCATGTTCCCATTATGGCTCATAGTTGTAATCATCTTTTACTTTTTGTCTGGCTATTGTTGTGAAAACTGATAAACATCTTTTAACTTGTGATTATGTAATTATTACTGATTTAATGCCATTGTATCATAATTGGTCAACAGAAAAATAATAAAACTGTATTATCAAACCTATCATTCAATAGAAAAATTTGTAATCACTTTTTAAAAATTAAGATGTATATCAGAACCAGATATCAAATTGCCAACATCTGCTGGATTATCAAAAAAAAACAAGAGAGTTCCAAAAAAACATCTTTTTCTGCTTTATTGACTATGACTAAGCCTTTGACTGTGTGGATCACAATAAACTGTGGAAAATTCTTAAAGAGATGGGAATACCAGACCATCTGACCTGTCTCTTGAGAAACCTGTATGCAAGTCAGGAAGCAACAGTTAGAACTGGACCTGGATCAACAGACTGGTTCCAAATAGGAAAAGGAGTGCATCAAGGCTGTATCTTGTCACCCTGCTTATTTAACTTATATGCAGAGTACATCATGAGAAATGCTGGGCTGGAAGAAGCACCAGCTGGAGTCAACATTGCCAGGAGAAGTATCAGTAACCTCAGACATGCAGATGACACCATACTTATGGCAGAAAGTGAAGAGGAACTAAAAAGCCTCTTGAAAGTGAAAGAGGAGAGTGAAAAAGTTGGCTTCAAGCTCAACATTCAGAAAACTATGATCATGGCATCTGTTCCCATCACTTCATGGGAAATAGACGGGGAAACAGAGGAAACAGTGGCAGACTTCATATGTTTGGACTCCAAAATCGCTGCAGATGGTGATTGCAGCCATGAAATCAAAAGACGCTTACTCCTTGGAAGGAAAGTTATGACCAACCCAGACAGCACTTTGAAAAGCAGAGATATTACTTTGCCAACAAAGGTTTGTCTAGTCAAGGCTATGGTTTTTCCAGTAGTCATGTATGGATGTGACACTTGGATGGTAAAGAAAGCTGAGCACTGAAGAACTCATGCTTTTGAACTGTGGTGTTGGAGAAGACTCTTGAGAGTCCCTTGGACTGCAAGGAGAACCAACCAGTCCATCCTAAAGGAGATCAGTCCTGGGTGTTCATTGGAAGGACTAATGTTGAAGCTGAAACTCCAATACTTTGGCCACTTCATGTGAAGAGTTGACTCATTGGAAGAGATCCTGATGCTGGGAAGGATTGAGGGCAGGAGGAGAAGAGGACGACAGAGGATGAGATGGCTGGATGGTATCACCGACTCAATTGGCATGGGTTTGGGTGGACTCCAGGAGTTGATGATGGACAGGGAGGCCTGATGTGCTGCAGTTCATGGGGTTGCAAAGAGTCGGACACAACTGAGTGACTGAACTGAACTGAACTGATATCAGAATTACCTTGGAATATTTAAAAAATAGATATGCCCCTGTATTGCTTTTTTTTTCCCTCCAGAGCTTTAGATAAATTTCTAATGAGCAACCATGTTTGAAACAACTGGACTATGTTGTTTAAAAACAATATGGACTATTTACATTTATCTAGTTTGTTTCACTTTTTCTATTTCATATTCAGTGCTCCCATTTCACTTAGCTTATGCTTTCCAATTTCTCCATCTTTTTTCCCCTGTTGTTCTTCTCACCTCTATCAAGCATAGTAGAAAAGCTTTGTATACATACATATATATATATATATATATATAATATGTATATAATATATATATTTCAGAAAAGATGAATTTTTGTCTAACTAAATTATTTAATTCTACTTGATGGACTTATTATGAATAGAATGCTAGATTTCTAATTTAAAAAAATAGATATGTAACAAGCAACAAAGGTTTACTCTATAGCACAGGGAACTATAGTCAATATCTTATAATAATCTGTAATGTAAAATAATTTCAAAAGTAATACATGTGTAAAAAACTCACCTTGCTGTGTACCTGAAACATTGTAAGTCAACTATATTTTGATAGTACATATATATAAAGATAAAAAATAAAACACGTTTATTTTCTTTTTTCCTTTTTAAACTAGATTTCACATTAGTGATATCATATGATATTTAGCTTTCTCTGTATGACTTACTTAACTTACTATGATAATCTCCAAGTCAATCCATGTTGCTGCAAATGGTATTATTTAATTATTTTTAAAGGTCAAAAAAGATTTCACTGTATATATGTACCTACCACATCTTCTTTATCCATTCTTCTACTGATGCACAATTAAGTTGCTACTGTGACTTGGCTACTATAAATAGTGCTGCAGCAAACACTGAGGTTTGTGTATATTTTGCTGATTCATGTCAATGTATGGCAAAAAACACTACAATATTGTAAAATAATTAACCTCCAAATAAAATAAATCAATTAATTTTTTAATTGTGGTTTTCTCTGAACATATATGCCCAGAAGTGGGATAGTTGGGTCACATGGTAGTTCTAACTTTAGGTTTTTTTTTTTTTTTATTAAATGAACCTCCATACTGTTCTGCATACTGGTTGTACAAAACTTAGACTTCCACCAATGGTGTAGAGGGTTCCCTTTCCTCCAACTCTCTCCAGCATTTGTTGTTTATAGAGATTTTGGTGTTGGTCATTCTGACAGATGTGAGGTGATATCTCATTCGAGTTTTGATTTGCTTTTCTCTAATAATTAACGATGTTGAGCATCTTTCCATGTGCCTCTTGGCCATCTGTATATCTTCTGTGGAAAAACGTTTATTTAGATTTTTTGCCTATTTTTGATTGGATTGTTTGTTCTTTGATACTGAGCTATATGAGCTGTTTGTATATGTATATTTTGAAGATTAATTCCATGTTGCTCTCTTCAGTTGCAAATGTTGTCTTCAATTCTGTGTATTGCCTTTTTGTTTTGTTTATGATTTCCTTTGCTGTATAGAAGCTTTAAAGTTTAATTAGGTCCTATTTGTTTATTTTTGCTTTTATTTTCATTATTCTGAAATGTGGATCAAAGAGATCTTGCTGTGATGCCAGAGAGTGTTTTGCACAAGATTTCCTCTAACAGTTTTGTAATGTCTGGCCTCACATTTAGATCTTTGATCCATTTCTAGTTTATTTTTATGGTGTTGGAGAGTGTTCTAAATTTATTACTTTACATGTAGCTGTCCAGTTTTCTCAGCACCACTTATTGCAGAGATTATCTTTTCTCCATTGTATACCTATGCATTATTTGAAGTAGATTAATTGAAGTTAGGTGCATGAGTTAATTTCTTGGCAGTCTATTGTATTCCTATGACAAAGCCTTTGATTATGTGGATCACCACAAACTGTGGAAAATTCTTAAAGAGATGGGAATACTAGACCATCTGACCTGCCTCTTGAGAAATCTGTATGCAGTTCAGGAAGCAACAGTTAGAACTGGACATGGAACAACAGACTGGTTCCAAATAGGAGAAGGAGTACATCAAGGCTGTATATGGTCACCATGCTTATTTAATTTATATGCAGAGTACATCATGAGAAATGCTGGGCTGGAAGAAGCACAAGCTGGAATCAAGATTTCTGGCAGAAATATCAAAAACTTCAGATATGCAGATGACACCATCTTCATGGCAGAAAGTGAATAACTAAAGAGCCTCTTGATGAAAGTGAAAGAAAAGAGTGAAAAAGTTGGCTTAAAACTCAACATTCAGAAAACTAAGATCATATCATCCTGTCCCAACACTTCATGGCAAATAGATAGGAAAACAGTGGAAACAGTGACAAAGTTTATTTTTCGGGCCTACAATATCACTGCAGATGGTGTTGGCAGCCATGAAATTAAAAGATGCTTGCTCCTTGGCAGAAATGTTATGACTAACCTAGACAGCATATTAAGGAGCAGAGACATCACTTTGCCAACAAAGGTCCATCTAGTTAAAGCAATGGTTTTTCCAGTATTCATGTATGGATATGAGAATTGGACTATAAAAAAAGCTTACTGTCCAAGAGTTGATCCTTTTGAACTGTGATGTTGGAGAAGACTCCTGAGAGTCCCTTGGAATGCAAGGAGATCCAATCAGTCCATCCTAAAGGAAATCAGTTTTGAATATTCATTGGAAGGAATGATGCTGAAGCTGAACTCCAATACTTTGTCCACCTGATGCGAAGAAGTAAACATACCCTGATGCTGGGAAAGATTGAAGGCAGGAGGAGAAGGGGATGACAGAGGATGAGGTGGTTGGATGGCATCACCAACTAAATGGACATGAGTTTGAGTAAAGTCCGGCTGTTGGTGATGGGCAGGGAGGCTTGGCGTGCTGCAGTCCATGGGATTGCAAAGAGTCAGACATGACTGAGCAACTGAACTGAACTGATATGCCAGTAAAACAGACAACCTGGAAAAATGGACAGATTCTTAGAAAAGTACATTCCAAGCCTGAATCAGAAAGAAATAGAAAATATGAACAGAACAGTTATAAGCACTGAAGTTGAAACTGTGGTCAAAAATCTCCCAAGAAACAGAAGTTCAGTACTTGATGGTTTTGCAGTCAAATTTTATAAAGCTTTAGAGAAGAGTTAACACATATTCTACCCAAATTTTTCCAAAAAATTTCAGAGGGAGGCACACTCTCAAGTCTTTCTACAAAGCCACCATTACCCTGATACAGAAAGCAAACAAAGATATCACAAAAATAAAATCACAGGCTAAAATCGGTAGCATAGATAGATGGAAAAATTCTCCACAAAATACTAACAAACAGAATCCAACAACACATTAAAGTATCAAAAACCATGATCATCTATGGTTTATCCAAGAGATGTAAGGATTATTCAGTATATGGAAATCAATTAATGTGATGCATCATATTAATAAATTTAAAGACAAAACATCTACAATAATATCAATATTTTCAGAAAATTTTTGAAAAAGTTCAACACCCACTTATGATGAAAGCTCTCAAGAAAGTAGGCAAAAAAAAGAAAGTAGGCATAGCTGGAACTTATGTAAATACAATAAAGGTCATATATGACAATTCAACAGCAAGCATTATTCTACAAACCCAAAAATGAAAACAATTTCCTCTAATATCAGGAATAAGATAAGGTTTCCCACTCTTGGTAGTATTACTGAGCATAATTTTAAAAGACCTAGCCAAGGAAATCAGAAAACAAAATGAAATAAATGGAATTAAGACTGTAAAGAAGTAAAACTGTCATTATTTGTAGATGACATGACACTACAAAGAAAATCCTAAAGATGCCACCAGCAAGCTACTAGAGCTAATCAATGAATTCAATGAAGTTTCAAGTTACAAAATTAATATGCAGAAATGTCTTGCATTCCTATCCACTAACAATGAAAAATTAGGAAGAGAAACTTAGGAAACAACCCCAAACACCACCACAAGAAAAAGAATAGAATTCCTAGGAATAAACCTACCTTAGAAAATGAATAATAGTATGCAGAAAACTATAAGATACTCATGAAAGGAATCAAAGATGACACAAGCAGATGGAGAGATACACCATATTCTTGGATTGGAAGAATCAATATTGTGGAAATGACTATATTACCCAAAGCAGTTTACAGATTCAATGTATTTCCTATGAAATGACCAATGGAATTTTTCACAGACTTAGAACAAAAAGTTTTAAATTGGTATGGAAACACAAAAGACCCCAAAGTGACAAAGCGATTTTGATAAAGTAAAAAGGAACTTAAAGGATCAATGTCCCTGGCTTCAGTCTATACTACAAAGCTACAGTAATCAAGACAGTGTAGTACTGGCACAAATATAGAAAGCTACATCAGTGCAATTGGATAGAAAACCCAGAGATAAACCCACACACTTTTGGACACTTATCTTGGACAAAAGAGGCAGGAATATACAATGGAGAAAAGATAGCCTCTTTGATAATTGATGCTGCCAAAATATGACAGCTACATATTGAAATCATGTTGCTGAACCATGAAAGACACCAGGATTCTTGGTTTTCAGAGGAGAAGAATTCAATCCATGGCCAGTGACGAGGCTTGATCACTCAAAGCTTTTGTGTAATAAAGTTTTATTAAAGTATAAAAGAGATAGAGATTGATTCTGACATACACATCAGAAGGGAGCAGAAAGAGTGCCCCCATGCTAGTCATTAGCTGGATGTTATATAGCAACTAGTAGTCTGCTAATTAGAGAAAGGAAATGTCTCAAAACTCGGAGACTGGCACCTGGCCCCTCACTCACAACATGGATTTTGAGATAACACTGGCTCAAGGTGAGTTGACCTGGGCCATAAAATGATTGACATAAATCTTGAAGAAAGACAGGTTTACAAGCAAATACACTCTCACTAACATAGCTTAAGAGAACATTTGCATGAGTAAAACATAATCAAGTTGGTTCTGAGTCTTAGCTGGAGCCAACTTGAAGACAGAGTCTAGGGTAAATACATAGTTCTTTAACATAGCTTAAGACAAACATTTCCATAAGATAAATGCATTGGTTAGCTCAAGGTTTGAGAAAAGTTAAGTTCAGGTGGAGTAAGGTGTAGTCATAGCAACACAGAATTTTAAAAGAAGCCTCTTTTTAAATTTGTATAGAGAAGGGGAAAAAATATAACACTAGTAGTTTGTTTCCTCTTGCTGCTTAAGAGAGAGATAAAAAAAGTCTGACACTTGCAGCCTATTTTCTCCATTTAGAGACTGCAGGCCTTCCTGGCTATTATCTTCTCAACATAAAGAATAATATTAGAACACTTCCTAACACATTACACTAAAATAAATTCAAAATAGATTAAATACCTAGATGTAAGGCCAGATATGACAAAACTCTTTGAGGAAATCATAGGCAAAAGACTCTGACATAAATTACAGCAAGATTCTCTTTGACCTACTTCCTTGAGTTATGAAAATAAAAGAAAAATAAACAAATGGGGCCTAATTAAACTTCAGTGCTTTTGAACAGCAAAGACTATAACCCACCAGGATCCTCGCAAGCAAGAATTCTCCAAGCAAGAATACTGGAGTGGGTAGCTATTTCTTTTTCCAGGGGATCTTTCCCACCCAGGGATTGAATACAGGTCTCCTGCATTGCAGGCAGATTCCTTGCCATCTGAGCCACCAGGGAAGCCCAAAGGAAACCATAAATAATACAAAAAGAAAACTCTCAGAGTGGAAAAATAATTGCATATGAAGCAGCAGACAAAAGATTAATCTCTAAAATACAAAAGTAATTCATGCAGTAAAAGTAATTAAAATACCCTTCTAAATAACGAATAAGTTACTGAATAAATCGAAAGGGAAATAAAAAAATTCCTAGAAACAAATGACAATGAAATCACAACAACTCAAAACCTATGGGATGCAGCAAAATCAGTTCGAAGAAGACAGTTTATAGCAATAAAATCCTACTTCAAGAAACAAGAAAAGCATCGAATAGACAACTTTACACCTAAAATAACTGGAAAAATAAGAAAGAAAATGGAAATAATTTTTTCAATATTAAAATTAAAAAAAAATACTGGTAAAAAATGGGCCAAAAACCTAAAAAGACATTTCTCTTAAGGAGACATACAGATGGTCAACAAAAACAAACACATCGCTCTTTACTAGAGAAATTAAAATAAAAACAAAGATGGGGGTATCAGCCCACAACAGAAAGACTTTAAAATAAAGAATATTAAAAGAGATAAATGACACTACCTGATGATTAAGACTTTAATTTGGGGGGCTCCAAAATCACTGCAGATGGTGACTGCAGCCATGAAATTAAAAGATGCTTACACCTTGGAAGAAAAGTTATGACCAACCTAGACAGCATATTAAAAAACAGAGACATTACTTTGCCAACAAAAGTCCATCTAGTCAAGGCTATGGTTTTTCCAGTAGTCGTGTATGGTTATGAGAGTTGGACTGCAAAGAAAGCTGAGTGCAGAAGAATTGATGCTTTTGAACTGTGGTGTTGGAGAAGACTCTTGAGAGTCCCTTGGACTGCAAGGAGATCCAACAAGTCCATCCTAAAGGAAATCAGTCCTGAATATTCATTGGACAGACTGATGTTGAAGCTGAAACGCCAATACTTTGTCCACCTGATGCAAAGAGTTGTCTCATTTGAAAACATCCTGATGCTGGGAAAGATTGAAGGCAGGAGGAGAAGGGGATGACAGAGGATGAGATTGTTGGATGGCATCACCAACTCAATGGACATGAGTCTGAGTAATGTTCGGGAGTTGGTGATGGACTGGAAGGCCTGGCATTCTGCCATGCATGGGGTCACAGAGTCAGACATGACTAAGTGAATGACCTGAACTGAACTGAATGATTAAGGGATCAATCCAAGAAGAAGATATAACAACTGTAAATATTTATACATCCAACATAGGAGCACCTCAACACATAAGGTAAATACTAACAGACATAAATGGGGAAATTGACAACAACACAATGATAGTAAGGGACCTTAACACCCCAATTACACCAATGGACAGATCATCAAAACAGAAAATTAATAAGGAAACACAAACCTTAAATAACACATTAGGTCAAATGGACCTAATTCATATATTTAGGACTTGCCACCCAAATGTAGACTGCTTTCTTCTCAAGTGTGCATGGAACATTCTCCAGGATAGACCATATCTTTGGTCATAAATCAAAACTCAGTGAATTAAAAAATAAAACTGAAATTGCATCAACCACCTTTTCTGATCACAACACAATGAGATTAGATATCAACTACAGGGAAAAATATGTAAAAAAAACAACACACACAGAGATTATAAAATACCCTTCTAAATAACGAATAAGTTACTGAATAAATTGAAAGGGAAATAAAAAAATTCCTAGAAACAAATGACAATGAAATCACAACAACTCAAAACCTATGGGATGCAGCAAAAGCAGTTCCAAGAAGACAGTTTATAGCAATAAAATCCTACCTCAAGAAACAAGAAAAGCATCGAATAGACAACTTTACACCTAAAATAACTGGAAAAATAAGAAAGAAAAACCCCAAAGTTAGTAAAAGGAAAGAAGTAATACAGATCAGTGCAGAAGTAAATAAAAGAAGGAAACAATAATAAAGATTAATGAAATAAAAGCTGGTTCTTTGAGAAGATAAATAAAATTGATAAACCATTAGCCAGACTGATCAAGAAAAAATGGAAGAGCCAAATAAAAAAATGAGAAATTTTGAGAGGCTAAAACAGACAATTCAGAAATACAAAGGCTCATAAGAGACTATTGTTAACAACTATGTGCCTATAAAATGGACTACCTGGAAGAAATGGATAGACTCTTAGAATAGTTCAATCTTCCAATATTTATTCAGGAAGAAATAGAAATAATGAACAAGTCAGCCACAAGCACTGAAATCAAAACTATGATAAAAAATCTTCCCAAAAAACATCAGATGACTTCACAGGTGAATTCTATCAAATATTTAGAGAAGAGCTAATGCTTATCCTTCTAAAGCTGTTCCAAAAAACAGAGGAAAGAACACTTCCAAACTCATTCTCTGAGGCCACCATCACCCCAATAACAAAGCCAGAAATTACAGGCCAATATCACTGATGAATATAGATGCAAAAATCCTCAAGGACATACTACCCAGCATAATTCAACAACACACTGAAATGATTATACACCATGATCAAGTTGGGTTTATCGCAGGGATGCAAAGATTCTTCAACATACGCAAATTAACAATGTGATACACCATATTAACAAATTGAAAGATAGAAAACGTATGATAATCTCAAAAGATGCAGGAAAAGATTTTGAAAAATTCAACACCAGTTTATGATTTAAAAAAATTCTTCAAAAAATGGGCATGGAAGGAACCTACTTCAATATAATAAAGGCCATATATGATAAACTCCACCTCCTTCTGTTGATTCAGAAGGTAAAAAATCTGCCTGCAATGCAGGGAGACCCGAGTTTGATCCTTGGGCCAGGAAGATCCCCTGGAGAAGGAAATGGCAACCCACTCCAGTATTCCTGCCTGGAGAATACCATTGACAGAGGAGCCTGGTGGGCTACAGTCCAGGGGATCACAAAGAGTCAGACACGACTGAGTGACTAACACTTTTTTTCATGATAAACCCACAACAAACAATATTCTCAATGGTGAAAAACTGAAAGCATTCCCTCTAAGATTGGGAACAAGACAAAAGTGCTCACTTTCACCATTATTATTCAGCATCATTTTGGAAGTCCTGTCTATGGCAATCACAGAAGAAAAAGAAATCAAAGGAATCTAGATTAGAAAAGAAATAAAACTTGCTGTTTGTAGATGCCATGATACTATACATGGAAAATCCAAAAGATACCATCACAAAAATATGGGCAACTTATATCCTTGCCAAAGAGAGCCTCTTTAATAAGTGGTACAGGGAAAACTGTTCAACTATGTGTAAAAGAATGAAATTAGAACACTTACTAACACCATGCATAAAGATAAACTTAAAATGGATTAAAGATCTAAATGTAAGATCAAAAACTATAAAACTCTTAGAGAGAAACATAGGCAGAACATTCTATGGCATAAAGCACAGCAAGATACTCTATGACCTACATCTAGAGTAATGGAAACAAAAACAAAACTAAACAAATGGGACTTAATCAAACTTAAATGTTTTTGCATAGCAAAGGAAACTATAAACAAGGTGAAAAGAGAATCCTCAGAATGGAAAAGAAAATAGCAAATTAAACAACTGACAAGGATTAATTTCAAAAATATACAAGCAGCTCATACAACTCAATACTAGAAAAACAAAAAACCCAATTAAAAAGTAAGCAAAAGAACAAAACAGACATTTATCCAAAGAAGACATACAGATGGCTAATAAACACTTGAAAACATGTCCAACATTGTTCACTTTTTGAGAAATGCAAATCAAAACTATGAGATATCACCTCACACCAGTCAGAATCACCATCATCAAAAAATCTACAAACAATAAATGATGGAGGAGGTGTGGAGAAAAGGGAACGCTCTTGCACTGTTGGTGGGAATGTAAATTGATACAGCCACTATGGAGAACAGTATAGAGAGTCCTTAGAAAACTGGGGAAAAAGCCACCATATGATACAGCAATCCCACTACTAGGCAAATACCCTGAGGAAACCAAAATTGAAAAAGACATATGTACCCCAATGTTCATTGCAGCTTTATTTACAATAGATAGGACATGGAAACATCCTAAATATCCAACAACAGATAAACAGATAAAGAAGCCGTGGTACATATATGCAATGCAATATTATTCAGCAATAAAAAGGAACACATTTGAGTCAGTTCTAACGAGGTGGATGAAACTAGATCCTATTATACAGAGTAGTATAAGTTAGAAAGATAAAGATAAAAATCATATATTAACACATATATATGGATTCTAAAAAGATTGTACTGGTGAATTTATTTACAGAATAGCAATGGAGAAATAGACATAGAGGACAGACTTGTGGACATGGAAGTGGGGGGAGGAGGAAAGGGTGAGATGTATAGAGAGAATAACATGGAAACTTACATTACCATATGTACAATACATAGCCAATGGGAATTTGCTGTATGACTCAGGTAACTCAAACAGGGGCTCTGTATCAACCTAGAAGGGTGGACTGGGGAGGCAGATGGGAGGGAGGTTCAAGAGGGAGGGGACATATTTATACCTATGACTGATTTATGTTGATGTTTGACATAAAACAACAAAATTCTCTAAAGCAATTATCCTTCAATTAAAAAATAAATAAATATAAAAACAAAGAAGCTGTGGTAGATGTATGCAATGGAATATTACTCAGCCCTAAAAAGGAACACATTTGAGTCAGGCCTAATGAGATGGATGAACTTAGAGCCTATTATACAGAGTAAAGTAAATCATAAAGAGAAAAACAAATATATACTAACACATATGTATGGTTTCAGAAAAATGGTACTGATGAACTTATTTGCAGAGCAGTATTGTAGATGCAGACATAGAGAACACAGCTATGGACACATCTGGGATGTCAGAAAGGAGAGAGTTGGATGTATGAAGAGAGCAACATAGACACTTGCATTACTATATGTAAAATAGATAGCCAACGGGAAGTCAAACCGGGGATTGGTAACAATTTAGAGGTGTGAGATGGGAAGGGAGATGATAGGGCTATTCAAGTGAGATGGGACATGGGTAAACCTATGTTTAATTTATGTTGATGTTTGCTAGAAACTGACACAATACTGTAAAGAAATTATCCTTCATTTAAAAATAAATAAATTTTAAAACTCAGCAACAAAAAACAACCTAATTGGAAAATAGGCAAAATATCTAAATAGACATTTCATCCAAGAAGAATACAGATGGTCAATAGGCACATGAAAAGATGCTCATCATCACTAATCATTAGAGAAATGAAAGTCAAAACTACAATGAGGTACCTCCTCACATGAATCAAAATGACCATCATTAAAATATCTACAAATGCAGGAGAGGATGTGGAGAAAATGGAATCTCCCTACACTGTTGGTGGGAATGTAAGTTGGTACAACCAATATGGAAAACAGTATGCAGGTTCCTCAGAAAAGTAAAAATAGAACTCCATATGATCCAGTAATCCCACTCCTGGGAATTCATTTGTACAAAACTATAGCTAAAAATGGTACATACATCCCTATGTTCATAGCAGCCTTGTCCACAAAAGCCAAAATGTAGAAAAAACCCAAATGTCCATCAATAGATGAGTGGATATAGATGTTGTATATACATACAATGAAATACTACTCTGTCATTAAAAAAATAATGTCACATGAAGCAACATATATGCAACTAGAGATTATCCACTAAGTGAAGTAAGTCAGAAAGAGAAAGACTAAAGTCTTATGATGTCACTTATATGTGGGTATAAAAGATGGCACAGATGAACCTATCTACCAAACAGCAACAGACTCACAGACATCAAGAACAGATTTTTCATTACCAAGATAGGGGGAGGAAGAGGGATGAACTGGGTGCATGGGGTTGGTAGATGCAAATTATTATAGCTATAATGAATAAACAACAAGGTCTTAGTGTATAGCACAGGGAACTATAAAATATCCTGCAATAAACCCATAATGGAATAGAAAATAAAGAATGTATATATGCATATCACTGAGTCATTTTGGTGTGCAGTAGAGTTTGGCATATTGTAAATGAATTATACATCAATTAAATATTTTTAATTAAAAAGTAAAATTATTTTAAAATCTACAAATAATAAATGCTGGAGAGGGTGTGGAGAAAAGGGAACCCTCCTACACTGTTGGAGGAAATGTAATTTGTTGCAGCCACTATGGAAAACTGTATGGAAGTTCATCAAAAATCTAAAAATAGAATGACCATGTTGTTGTTGTTCAGTCACCAAGTTGTGTCTGACTCTTTGCAACCCCATGGACTGCAACATGTCAGGCTTCCCTGTCCTTCACTATCTCCGGGGATTTGCCCAAGTTATGTCCAAGTTATGAATCAGTGATGCCATCCAACCATCTCATCCTCTGTTTCCCCCTTCTCCTATCAACAATCTTTCCCAGTATCAGGGTCTTTTCCAATGAGCTGACTCTTCATATCAGGTGGCCAAAGTATTGGAGCTTCAGCTTCAGCATCAGTCCTTCCAATGAGTGTTCAGGGTTGGTTTCTTTAAGATTGACTGGTTTGATTTCCTTGCTGTGGAAGGGTATCTCAAGAGTCTTCTTCAGCACCACAGTATGAAAAAATCAAATCTTCAGCAGTCTGCCTTCCTTATGGTCCAGCTATTACAACTGTGCACTGCTACTGGAAAGACCATACCCTTAACTATACAGACCTATGTCAGCAAAGTAATGTCTTTATTTTTTAATATGCTGTCTACGTTTGTCATACCTTTCCTGTGAAGAAGCAATCATCTTCTAATTTCATGGCTGCAGTCACAATCCACAGTGATTTTAGAACCTAAGAAGAGGAAATCTGTCATTCTCTCCACCTTTTCTCCTTCTATTTGCCATGAAGTTATGGGACTGGATGCCATGATATTAGTATTTTTAATATTGAATTACCATATTATTTAATTTAATATTGAATTACCATGATCTTGGCTTCTCTGGTGGCTCAGTGGGTAAAGAATCCTCCTGGAATGTGGGAAACCTGGGTTTGAGCCCAGAGTTTGGATGATCCCCTGGAGAACGAAACAGCAGTTCCACTCCTGGGTATATATCTAGATAAAACTGTAATTCAAAAATGATACATCATCCATGTGTTCATAGTGACACAATTAACAGTAGCCAAGACATGGGAGAAAACTGGTCACTGAGAGATGAATGGATAAAAAAGATGTGATACATATCACATAGTTTGTTATATCACAATGCATGATAGATGAATCAATAAAGATGTGATATATAGATAGATAGATAGATATACACATATATATCTCTATATATAGCACAGTTGTTATATCACACTCTATACCACACAGCATGATATATATATCACAAAGTTTCTTGTGATCCACACAGATATATGGAAATTCTTCAAGAAATTTCTGGTGGGAATACCATACCACCTTACCTGCCTCCTGAGAAAGCTGAATTCAAGTCAAGAAGCAACAGTCAGAATTAGACATGGAACAATGGACTGGTTAAAATTTGGAAAAGAAGTATGTCAAGGCTGTATATTTAACTTATATGCAGACTACATCATGAGAAAAGCTGGGCTGGATGAAGCACAAGCTGGAATCAAGATTTCCAGAAGAAATATCAATAACCTCAGATATGCAGATGACACCACTCTTATGGCAGAAAGCAAGGAGGAACCAAAGAGCCTCTTGATGAAGGTGAAGGAGTACAGTGAAACAGCTGGCTTAAAACTCAGCATTCAAAAAACTAAGATCATGGCATCTGGTCCCATCACTTCATGGCAAATAGATGGGGAAACAATGGAAACAGTGACAGACTTCATTTTCTTTGCCTCCAAAATCACTGCAGATGGTGACTGCAGCCATGAAATTAAGACACTTGGTCTTTGGAAGAAAAGCTATGACAAACGTAGACAGCATATTAAGAAACGGAGACATTACTTTGCCAACAAAGGTCCATCTAGTCAAAGCTGTATTTTTTCCAGTAGTCATGTATGGATGTGAGAGTTGGACCATAATGAAGGATGAGTACGAAAGAATTAGTGCTTTTGAGCTGCTGTGTTGAAGAAGACTCTTGACGGTCCATTGTACTGCAAGGAGATCAAAAAAGAAATCATCCCTGAATATTCATTGGAAGGATTGATGCTGAAGCTGAGGCTCCAGTATTTTGGTCACCTGATGTGAAGAGCTAACTTACTAGAAAAGACCCTGATGCTGGGAAAGATTGAAGGCAGGAGGAGAAGGGGACAACAGAGGATGAGATGGCTGGGTGGCATCACTGACTCAATGGACATGAGTTTGAGTAAGCTCTGGGAGATGGTAAAGGACAGGGAAGCCTGTTGTGCTGCAGTCCGTAGGGTCCCAAATAGACACAACTGCACAACTGAACAACATATATATAATGGAGTACAACTCAGTCATAAAAAAGAATAATATAATGCCATTTACAGCAACATAGATGGAACTGGAGATTATCATACAAAGTGATGTAAGTCATAAAAATAGATAAATTCCACCTATGGAATCTAAAATGTAACACATATGAACCTACCTATGAAATGGAAATAGACTCACAGATATAGAAAACAGATCTGTGATTGACAAGAGGGAGATGGAATGAAGGGAGGATGGAGAGGGAGTTTGGGGTTAGTAGATGGAAACTAATAGACATAGAATGGATCAATGACAAAGTCCTACTTCATAGCACATAGAAGTGTATTCAATATACTGTGATAAACCACAATGGAAAATAATATAAAAAAGAATGGATATATAAATATATATGCGTGGATATATATATATATACATATATCTGAATCACATTGATGTAGAGCAGAAATTAGCACAATATTGTAAAACAACTATACTTCATTAAAATAATTTTTAAAATATTTCAAGACAAATGGAAATGGAATATGACAAACCAAAATCTATGGAATATAGAAAAGAGGGTCCTATCAAGGAATTTTATAGCAATATCATGCTGGCCCATTAAATGAGACAAGTCTCAAATGAACAATCTAATTTTACACCTAAAGGAAATAGAAAATGGGAAACAAGTGAAGCTGAAAGTCAGTAGAAGGAAGGAAATACTAAATATTAGATAATAAATAAATGGAAAATACCAAATAAAATAATATAATTAGCAATGAAACTAAGAGCTAGCTCTTTCAAATGTAAATGATATTGTCACATTTTTAGCTGTAGTCACTCAAAAAAAAGAGAGAAGACTGATAAATAGAGTCAGAAACAAAAGAGAAGAAATTACAATTAATACCACAGAAATATAAAGATTAAGTAATACTATGAACACATATATAACATCATATTGGACAACCTAGGAGAAACTGAAAATTTCTTATACTCATAAAACCTTCCAAAACTGAGTTATAAAGAAATAGAAAATCTGAATAGCCCAATCACTAGGAAGGATATTGAACAAGTAATCAAAAACCTCACCCAAATCCAAAGTTCTGAACCAGATGACTTCACAGTTGCAATCTACCAAACATTGTAAAATTTATAACATATTTTTCTCAAATTTTTCCAAAATACTGAAAAAGAGGGAACACTTCCTTATTCATTTAAGAGTGCAATATTACCCTGATACCAAAACCATACAACACACAAAAATAGAAGATTAAAGGGCAATATCATTGGTGATCATAGATGAAAAAATTGTTAACAAAATATTAGCAAAAATAAAGGAAAACATAAAAATGAGCATGCACCCTGATCAACTGAAATTTCTTTCAGTGATGCAAATATGGTTCAACATCCATGAATGAATCAAAGTTAAGAGACCACATAAACAAAAGGAAGAATAAAAATCATATGATTATCCAAACAAATGCCAGAAATACTTTGACAAAACTGAACACTCATTTATGGTTTAAAAAACTCAATAAAATGCATATGAAGAAATACTTCAACATAATCCAAGCCATATATGACAAACCCATGGCTAACATAATGTTCTCTTTGCGACCTCATGAACTTTGGCCCACCAGACTCCTCTGTCCATGGAATTCTCCAGGCAAGAAGACTGGAATGGATAGCCTATCCTTCTCCAAAAATCATATTCAGTGGTGAAAAACTGGAATCTATCCCTTTAAGATCAAGAAGAAGACAATGATGTCCATATCACCACTTGTGTTCAGCATAGTATTGGAAGTAGTAACCAGTACAACTAGGCAAAGAAAAAGGAAAGCCATCTATTTTGTAAAGAAAGAAGCAAAACTGTCACTATTGGTGGGTGACATTATTGTATATGTATAGAAATTTAAAGACTCCAGTTAAAAAAACCTTAGAACCAATAAATGAATACAGTAAAGTTGCAGGATAAAAATCAATATACAAAAATCCATTTGTTTCTATCCACCAACATTAAAATGGCAGAAAGAAAAAAATAAGAAAACAATTCTCTTTGCAATCTCAATAAAGACAATACAATATCTATGAATAAATTTTACTTATAAGGTGAAAGACTTGTACATGAAAACTATAATACATTTTTGAAAGTAATTGAAAAAGACACAAAGAAATGGAAAGATGTTCCATGTTTATGGATGAGAAGGAATTAGCATTGTTCAAATGGCTCTGTTACATTAAGTAGTCTACACATTCAATGCAATCCCTATAAATATTCCAATGATATTTTCCATAAAAACAATGAAAAATTCTAAAATTTATATAGACTTATATTACTACATTACACCACTCACAAAAATTATAAAGTATTGAATACTTATGTATAAGACCTGAAACTATAAAAGTCCTAGAAGAGAACATAAGCACCATACTCTTTGACATGAGTCTTAGTAATAACTTTCTTCATGTGACTCTTCAGGCAAGAGAAACTAAGGCAATAAAATATAAATGGGATTACATCAAAATAAAAGTCTGCACAGTGTAGGAAACCATCAACAGAATGAAAATGTTATCTATGGAATGGGAGGATACATTCGCAACTTATCCAATAGCAGTTAACATCTAAAATATATGAAGAATTCATTGTTGTTTTTGCTGTTGTTGTTGCTATTAAGTTGCTCAGTCATGTCTGACTCTTTGCGACCCCATGGACTGCAGCAAGCCAGGCTTCTGTCTCCTCCACTATCTCCTGGAGTCTGCCCAAACTGACACCCAGTGAGTAAGTGATGCCATCAAACCATCACATCCTCTGTCGCTCCATTCTCCTACCCACAGTCTTTGCCAGCATCAGAGTCTTTTCTGATGAAGTGACTTTTCACATCAGATAGCCAAAGTATTGGAGTTTCAATTTCAGCATCAGTCATTTAAATGAATATTCAGGCTTGATTTCCTTTAAGATGGACTGGTTTGATCTCCTTGCTATCCAAGGGGCTCTCAAGAGCCTTCTCCAGCACCACAGTTTGAAACCATCAGTTCTTCGGTGCTCAGCCTTCTATATGGTCCAGCTCTTACATCCATACATGACTATTGACCTTTTTATGGCAAAGTGATGTCTCTACATTTTAATACATTGTCTAGGTTTGTCATATCATTTCTTCAAAGGAGCAAGTGTCTTTTAATTTCATGGCTGCAGTCACTGTCTGCAGTCATTTTGAAGCCCAAGAAAATAAAGTTTGTCACTGTTTCATTTTTTTCCCCATCTATTTGCTATGAAGTAATGGGGCTGGATGCCATGATCTTAGTTTTTTGAACGCTGAGTTTTAAGCCAGCTGTTTCACTCTTCTCTTTCACTTTAGTTTATCTTCACTTTCTGCTGTTAGAGTGATGTCATCTGAATACCTGAGATTATTGATATTTTTACTAGAAAGCTTGATTCCAGCTTGTTCTTCATCCAGCCCAGCATTTTGCATGATGTACTCAGCATCTAAGTTAAATAAGCAGGGAGACAATATACAGCCTTGATGTACTCCTTTCCCAGTTTTGAACCAGTCTGTTATTCCATGTCTGGTTCTAACTGTTGCTTCTTGACCTGCATACAGTTTCTCAGGAGGCAGGTAAGGTGGTCTGGTATTACCATCACTTGAAGAATTTTGCACAGTTTGCTTTAATCCGCACAGTCAAAGTCTTTAGCATGGTCAATTAAGCAGAAATTGATGTTTTTTCTGGAATTCTCTTGCTTTTCTCTGATCCAACGGATGTTGGCAATTTGATCTCTGTTTCCTCTGCCTTTTCTAAATCTAGCTTGAACATCTGGAAATACTCAGTTCGCATACTGTTGAAGCATAGTTTGGAGAATTTTAAGCATTACCTTGATAGCATGTGAGATGAGTGCAATTGTATGGTAGTTTGAACATTCTTTGGCATTGCCTTTTTTTGGGATTGGAATGAAAACTGACCTTTTCCAGTCCCATGGCCACTGCTGAGTTTTCCAAATTTGTTAGCATATTGAGTGCAGCATTTTCAAAAACTCATCTTTCAGGATGTGAAAAAGCTGAGCTTAAATTCCAGCACCTCCACTAGCTTTGTTCATAATAATGAAGGCCCACGTGACTTCACACTCCAGGATTTCTGGTTCAAGGTGAGTGACCACACAGTTATGTTTATCTGGACCATTAAGACCTTTTTTGTACAGTTATCCTGTGTATTCCTGCCACCTCTTCTTAATCTCTTCTGCTTCTGTTAGGTCCATACCGTTTCTGTCCTTCATTGTGCCCATATTTACATGAAATGTTCCTTTGGTATCTCATATAACTCAAAAACAATAAGCAAACAACCCGATTTAAAAATGCGCTGAGGAGCTGGATAAACATTTTCCCAAGAAGACATACAGATGGTCAACAAGCAAATGAAAAGATATTCAAAACCATTAATTATTTGGGGTTTTGGGTGCACTATTGATAAAGAATCTGCCTGCCAATACAGAAGACTCAAGAGACACGGGTTTGATCCCTAGATTGAGAAGATCCCCTGGAGCAGGAAATCAGAGCCCACTTCAGTATTCTTGCCTGGAAAATTCCATGGAGAGAGGAGCCTGGTGGGCTACAGCATATGGGGTCGCAAAGAGTCAGACACGACTGAGCACAAGAAAAATTATTAGGGAAATGCAAAACATAACCACAAAGAAATATCATCTTTTCACATTAGAATAGCTATTATCAAAAAGACAAGACACAAGAAGTGCTAGAGTATATTTAGAGAATAGAGAACTTTCTAACACTGTTGGTGGGAATGTCAAATGGATATATCCACTAGAGAAAAACAATGTAAAGATTTTTCAATAAATTAAGAGTAGAACTACCTTGCATGTGTGCATGCTAAGTCCCTTCTGTTGTGTCAGACTCTTTGTGACCCTATGCATTAAAGCCTGCCAGGCTTCTCTGTCCATGTGATTTTCCAGGCAAGAGTACTGGAGTGGCTTGCCATGCCTGCTTCCAGGGGATCTTCCCAACCCAGGGATTGACCCAGGTCTTCCACATTGCAGGAGGATTTTTTTTTATCATTTTGGGTAGCCCTTTATTCCTTGCTCATGTTTCCAGTTCTCTCGAGTTTCTTTAAAATACCAAAGAAGGACTTCCCTGGTGCTCCATGGGCCAAGACTTCAAGCTCACAATGCAGGGGGTTAAGTTCCTGGTCAGGGAACTAGATCTCATGTGCCATAACAAAGACCCACATGCTGCAACAAAGATCAAAGATCCTGTGTGCTATAACTAAGATCCAGTGCAGACAAATAAATAAATAAATATTTTTTAAAAACTAAGTCAAAAAATATATACCAAAGACATCAATTTTACTTTCTAGGTCTACAAAATGAGTGCAAGAATACATTTCTTCTTGGAACTAAAGCAGACATTTCCAATATCTGAGGCCTTTGAAGGTTTGGTTTTGCATTTTGTTTCTGCTATCTCTCACTCAGTGTGTTTTTTTCTTCTTAATTGTCATGTCATGTTTATCCATGATTTACATGTAGGAGAAGGCTGGAAATCCTGCTGGAGGATTCTTTACTCTCTGAGCCACTGGAGGATTCTTTACTCTCTGAGCCACCACAGAAGCCCAAGAATACTGTAGTGTGTAGTCATAAAAAAATGAAGTCTTGCCATTAACAGCAATATGAAATGACCTTGAGGGTACTATGATAAGTGAAATAAGTTAGATGGAGAATGTCAAACATCCTGTGGTTTCAGTCATATGTGACATATGAAAAACAAAGAAACCAAACCAAAGCACATAGATACAGAGGACAGATTAGTGATTACAAGAGTGAAATGGTACAGGTTTGAGAGCAATATAAGTAAAAGTGTCAACTGTATATTGGTGGATTTAAATTAAAATTTGGTGATGAGCATACTGTGGTGTATTATCAATTGGAAACATAATGTTGTAAACATGAGGCTTATTTAAGGTTATAAAACAAAGTTACTTAATAATAATAAAGATGTAGTATATATACACAATGGAATACCATTCAGCTAAATGGAATAAAACAAATTTCTTATGGAAAGAATGAAATCTTGCCAATTTCAACAACATGGATAGATTTTGAGGGCACTATGCTAAGTTAAATAAGACAGAGAAAGACCATCACTATATAATCTCATTTATATGTGGAATCTAAAAAAAATAAAATCAAGCTCACAGATACAGAGAACAAAGGCAGGCAGAAAGTGCTGGATGGTTGAAATGGATAAGTGTAAGCAAAATGTGTGAGCCTCCAGTAATAAAATAAATAGGCCCTAGGGATATAATGTACAGCATAGTGAGTGTAAGAAAATAATATTGTATTTCATATTGTAGAGCTGATAAGAGAATAAATCTTAAAACTTCTTATCACGAGGGAAAAAAACAATTTTTTATTCTTGGAGAAGGAAATCAGCTTACCTCTTCTCGCACAAACATCAAAATAACAATTAAATGCTGAACAACCATCAAAAAAAAAGAATTGGACCTAATAATATATTATATTTCCAAAGAAAAAGAAGAGGCCACAACAAGATGGTGGGTGGGGGGCACATTTATGGTACAATAAAATCCCTTACTTGCCTAGCGGGTGACCCACAAACCAGAAAATAATTACATTCTACAGTTATGAGCCCCATTTCAGGTTCCACAGTCTGGAGATATGACATCAGGATGATGAATCCACAGAGCACTCCACTTTAAAGGCCAGTGGAGTTTGAATGCAAGAACTCCACAAGACTGGAGGAAACAGAAATTCCACACTGTCTGGACACACACAAGATTGTATGTGCACCAGTGTGATCTTCTAGTGAGACCGGGACCAGGTGAATAGGGGTCGACAAGAAAGAGAGAGAAAGAAGGATGCAGGGGACCCAGGTCTCTAGTGGAGCAAAGGTGTTTTATTAGCAGAAATACAGGCTTATATACCTTTGGTGAAATGATTACACAGGATGAAGTGCCGTTGATTGCAACAAAAAATGGATGGTTTAATACACACAAGGTCGCTGATGCTGAAAGAAATCACGGAAGGGAGTAACTGAAAGGAATCCAAGTAGATGCCCCCTTCTCAGTTCTCATGGAAGGGAGTAACTGAAAGGAATCCAAGTAGATACCCTTTCTCACGATCTCAGTCCTGAGAGCTGCGTGCAGTTCTTCTTGTCCCAGATAAGGAACTAATAAGGAATAGAGAATCCTTGAGAAATGGCACTCAAAGGAAGAAAAGTGCAACATATTGGACTCCTTAAATCTAAACGTCCCCCAACACACCAGGACCCAGGAGAAAAAGCATTGACATCAGAGACATCATTAGTGAAATCCACAGAGCAGGAACAAAGACCCACTCATCAGCTGCTTAAAGTCTTCCAGAACTTACACCCACTTCTAAACACACCATTTGACATGGCTCTGCTCACCAAAGGAATAAGACACAGTTCCATATGTTAGTAAACAGGCACCACTTCCTCCCGACAGGAAGGTTGAACAAGCCTCTTAGACCCACATCACCCTTCAGAAGGCAAATGCCAAAAGCAAGAGGACCTACAATTTTACAGTCTATGGTCTGCAAAGAAAGTCAGAATAAATACAACAGTTGAGGAATATCTTATAGACAAAGGGACAAGATAAAACACCACAAGAGCAACTAAGTGAAGTGCAGATAGGCTATCTACCTAAAAATGAATTCATAATAATGAAAGCAAAGATTTCAAGATCTCAGAAGAAGAATGGACAGATTATGAAGATACAATAAATGTTAAACAAAGAGCTAGAAGATATTTCTTTATATATTCTAGATGCACAAACAGATGCACAATACTGTAACTGAAATTAAAAATAGTCTAGAAAGAATTGATAACAGAACAAACGAGACAAAAAATTTGATAAGTGAGCTGGAAGACAGAGTGGTCCAAATCACTGCTACAGAACAGAATAAAGAATACAGAGTAAAAAGAAATGAGGACAGTTTAAGAGATTTCTGGACCAATATTAAATGCACCAACATTCACATTATAGTGATCCCAGAAGAAAAAAGAGAGAAAGTGCCTGAGAAAATATTTTAACAGATAATAGCTGAAAACTTATTGTACATGAGGAAGAAAAGAGTTGCCCAAGTCCAGGAAGTGCAGAACTCACATACAGGATAAACACAAGAAGGAACATGCTGTGACACATATTTATCAAACTGAAAAAAATTGAAGACAAAGAAAAATATTAGAAGCAACAAGGGAAAATCAACAAAGATCATAGAAAGGAATCCCCATAAGATTCTCAGCCTAATTTTTCAGCAGAAACTCTGAAGAAGAGAATGGCATGATAAATTTAAAGTAATAAAAGGAAAAAAACTACAACTAAGAATATTCTGGAGCTTCCCTGGTGACTCAGATGGCAAAGAACCTGCCTGCAATGTGGGAGACTCAGGTTGGGTCACTGGGTTGAGAAGATCCCTTGGAGAATCCACTCCAGTATTCTTGCCTGGAGAACCTCATGGCTAGAGGAGCCAGGCAGGCTACAACCCATGGGGTTGCAAAGAGTCAAACACTACTGAATGATTGACACATACACACATATATACATGAACGCACGCACATGCACACACACACACACACACACACACACACACACACACACACACACATACACATGAATATTCTACCCAGCAAGGATCTCATTTATACTCTACAGAGAAATCGAAAGCACTACAGATAAGCAAAGGCTAAGAGAATTCAACAGTACCAAACCGGCTATACAACAAATTCTAAAGGAATTTCACTAGGCAGGGGGGAAAAAAGCCACAACTAGAAGCAAGAAAATTAAGGAAATTATGAATGTGAAAGTTCACTGATAAAGGCAAAAATAATGTAAGGGAACAAAATTTTCACACATAAATATAAAATCAACACAAACTGTCATGAGAAGACAAGAATACAAATGCAGGATATTAGAAATACACTTTAAATTAAAACAACAATCTCGTATAAGTATATAGCCTGCTATAGCAAAACCTCAGGTTTCCCAAGTGTTGCTAGTGGTTAAGAATCCTCCTGCCAATGCAGGAGATATAGGAGACACAGGGTTGATCCTTGGGTCAGGAAGATCCCCTGGAGAAGGGCAGGGCAACTTACTCCCGTTGGACATGGCTGAAGGTACTGAGCACCCAGGTACACATAGCAAAACTTAATGGGAACTGCAAACCAAAAATGTACAATAGATATACAGACAAAAAGAAAAGTCCAAGATAACACTAAAGATAGTCATCAAATCACAAGGGAAGTAAGCAACGAGAAAGAGAAGAAAAAAGCTATAAAAATACATCCAAAATAATTAATGAAATGGTAATAAAAACATACATGTTGATGATTTTCCTAAATGTAAATAGAATAAATGCTCCAAGCAAAAGACATAGAATGACTGAATGGACACAAAAACAAGACCTGTATATATGCTGTCTATATGGGACTCATTTCTGATCTAAGGATACATCCAGAATGAAAATGAGGGGATGGGAAAAAAAGGCTTTCTATGCAAATGGAAATCAAAAGAAATCTGGAGTAGCAATACTCAAATAAGACAAAATAAATTTCAAATACTTAGAAAAAGAAGGCATTACATAATGATCAAAGGATCAATCCAAGAAGAAGATACAATGATTGTAGATACTTATGCATCAACATCAGAGCACCACAATATGGAAAGGCAACTGCTAACAGCCATAAATGGGGAAACTGACAGTAACACAATAATAGTGGGGAACATTAACACCCCATTAACCTGAATGGACAGATCACCTGGACAAAAAATCAATAAGAAAATAGATTCCTTAAATTGCATGTTAGACCAAAGGGGCTTAATTGGTATTTATATCAATTGATATTTACATCAACATCAGATTTCATCTGAAAGCAGCAGAATACACATTCTTTTAAGATGCACAAGGACTGTTCTCCAGGATAGATCATATGCTGGGCTATAAAGCAATCCTCAGTATAATTAAGAGATTGAAATTATATCAAAGACCATTTCCAAGCAAAATGCTATGAGATTAGAAATCAACTAAAAGAAAAAAAAAACTGTTAGAAGCACAAATATGTAGATGGTAAACAATATACTGCTAAAAACCCACTGAATCACTGAAGAAATCAAAAAGCAAATTTAAAAATACCTCAGACAGATAAAAACAAAAGTGCAATGATTCAAAACCTATGGGACACAGCAAAAGCAGTAATAAAAGGGAAGTTTATAACAATAAAATCTTACCTCAGGAAACATGAAAAATCTCAAATAAACAACCTAACTTTATACCTGAATCAACTACAGAAAGAACGAACAAAGCCAAAAGTTAATAATAGTGTAGAAATAATAAAGATCAGAGCAGAAATAAATGAAATAAAGAAAACAGTACAAGATCAATGAAATGAAAAGTTGATTATTTTCAAAGATAAACAAATTTGACAAACCTTTATCCAGACTCAAGAAAAAAAAAAGAGAGGACTAAAATAAATAAAATTAGAAATGAAAAAGGAGAAGTTGCAATGGACACCACAGAAATACAAAGGATTATAAAAGACTACTACAAGCAACTATATATCAAAAAAACAAAAGCCTGGAGGAAATGGAAAAATTCTTAGAAAGGCACAACCTTCCAAGACTGAATCAGAAAGAAATATAAAATACAATCAGATCAATCACAAGTTTGACCACCTCAGGAGAACTGATTCAAATGTATTCTTTTTAATGGCTGAGTAATATCTCATTGTGTATATGTACCACAGCTTTCTTATCCATTTGTCTGCTGATGGACATCTGGATTCAGGTCAATGTATGGCAAAACCAACATGATAATGTAAAGGAATAAATAAATTAATTAATTTTTTTAAAAAAGAAAAAGGAAAAAAAATCACAAGTTGAAATTGAAACTGTGATTTAAAAACTCTCACTAAACAGAAGTCCAGGAAGAGATGGTTTCAAATATGAATTCTGATAAACTTTTAGGGAAGAGTTAACACCTATCCTTCTGAAGCCTTTTTAAAAATTGCAGAGTAAAGAAAATTTCCAAGCATATTCTATGTGGTCAACAACACCATGACACCAGTATTAACCAAAGATATCACAAAAAATGGAAATTACCAGTCGATATCACTGATTGAGGTTGTACACAAAAATCCTAAAGAGAATACTAGCAAACTGTATCCAACAGTACATTAAAAGTACCATATACCATAATTTACTGGTATTTATCCTAGGGATGCAAAGATCTCTCAATATATGCAAATAAACCAGTGTGATACACCACATTAACATACGGAACAATAAAAATCATATGATCATCTCAATAGATGCGTAAAAAATTGTGACGAAATTGAACATTCAGTTATTGTAAAAGCTCTGCAGAAAGTGGGCATTGAGGGAACATGTCTCAACATAACAAAGTCATGTATAACAAATCCACAGCTAGCATTATAGTCAACAGTGCAAAGCTGAAAGCCTTCCCTCTATAATCAGGAACAAGACAAACAACAAAAAATCAGAATGAGAAATTAAGGACACAATCCCATTTACCATCCTACCAAAAAGAATAATATACTAGGAAGAAAACTATCTAAGGAAGCAAAAGACTTGCCTTCTGAAAACAGTGATACTGAAAGAAATCAAACATGAAACAAACAATGGAAAGATATACTGTATCTTGGATTGGAAGAATGAATATTATCAAAATTCCCTACTACCCAAGGCAATCTATAGATTCAATGCCATCTCTATCAAATTAATAAAGATATGTTTCACTGAACTGGAGCAGAATATTTAAAAACTTGTATGAAATCACAGTAGATCCAAAGAGCCATAGCAATCTTGAGAATAAAGAACAGAGTAAGAGTAATCAGGCCTTCTAATATGGACTATATTACAAATCTACAGACATCAAAACAGATACAAGCTTATATATCAATGCAACAGGATAGAAAGAAACCCATGCACCTATGGTAGATTAATCTATGACATAGAAGACAAATATATAAAATGAAGAACAGAAAAAATTTACAATTAGTTGTGTTGGGAAAATTGGATAGATACCTGTAAAAGAATGTAATTAGACCATATTCTAACACCAAATGCAAAAATAAGCTCAAAATCAATTAATGACCAAATGTAATTGTTGTTGATCAGTTGCTAATTCATGCCTGACTCTTTTGACCCTGTGGATTGTAGCACACCAGGCTCCTCTGTCCTCCTCTATCTCCCAGTGTTTACTCAACCTCATGTATATTTGACTAGGCGATTTTATTTAACCACCTCATACTCTGTCACCCTTTTCTCCTTTTGACTGTAATCTTTCCCAGCATCAGGGTCTTTTCTAATGAGTTGGCTCTTCACATCAGGTGACCAAAATAATGGAGCTTCAGATTCAGCATCAGTCCTTCCAATGAAGATTTGGGTGTGATTTTCTTTAGGATTGGCAAGTTTGATGTGCTTGCAGTCCAAGGGATTCTGAAGAGTCTTCTCCAGTACCAGAATCTGAAAGCACCAGTTCTTTGGCTATCAGCCTTCTTTGTGGTCCAACATTTACATTCATACATGACTTCTGGAAAAACCATACTTTGACTATATGGACCTTTGTCGGTAAAGTGATGTCTCTGCTTTTTAATATGCTATCTAGGTTTGTCATAGCTTAACGTCCAAGGAGCCAATATCTATTAATTTCATGGCTGCAGTCACCTTCCACAGTGATGTTGGAGCCCAAGAAAATAAAATATGTCATTGCTTCTACTTTTCCCCCTTCTATTTGCTATGAAGTGATGGGACCAGATGCCATGAGTTTCTGATCTTGCCAGAGTCTCCTTCACCCCTTTTGGGGAGGGATATACTGAGCAAGGTCCACGTCCTTGCTTTAATTAACATGGAACTCTGTGCTACTCTCCCAAAAATTGAACAAAATGTAAATACTAGAGTGTGGGCTGATGGAAAAACTGTGGGTCAAGCACAAACTGTGATTCCTGTCATTAACAAGCTCAAAGACTCACATATATTTCTATATCAAAAGCAGTATCCTCTAAACTCTGACATTAAGGAAGGGTTAAAACCTATCATTGAAAATTTAAAAGCTCAGTTCAGTTCAGTTGCTCACTCGTGTCTGACTCCCTGAGACCCCATGGACTGCAGCATGCCAGGGTTCCCTGTCAATCACCAACTCTCAGAGCTTGACCAAATTCATGTCCATTGAGTCGGTGATGCCATCCAACCATTTCATCCTCTTATGGTCCCCTTCTCCACCTGCCTTCAGTCTTTCCCAGCATCAAGGTCTTTTCCAGTGGGTCAGTTCTTCACATCAGGTGGCCAAAGTATTGGAGTTTCAGCTTCAGCATCAGTCCCTCCAATGAATATTCAGGACTGATTTCCTTTGGGGTGGATTGGTTTGACCTCCTTGCAGTCCAAGAGATGATCAAGAGTCTTCGCCAATACCACAGTTCAAAAGCATTTATCTTTGGCATTCAGCTTTCTTTATAGTCCAACTCTCACATCCATACATGACTACTGGAAAAGCCATAGCTTTGACTAGATGGACCTTTGTCGGCAAAGTAATGTCTCTGCCTTTTAATATACTGTCTAGATTGGTCATAACTTTTCTTCCAAGAAGTAAACATCTTTTTATTTCATGGTTGCGGTCACCATCTGCAGTGATTTTGGAGCCCCCCAAAATAAAGTCTGCCATTGTTTCCACCATTTTCCCCATTTAATTGCCATGAAATGATGGCACCAGATGCCTTGATCTTTGTTTGTTGAATGTTGAGTTTTAAGCCATCTTTTTCACTTTCCTCTTTCACTTTCATCAAGAGGCTTTTCAGTTCTTCTTCACTTTCTGCCATAAAGGTGGTGTCATCTGCATATCTGAGGTTATTAATATTTCTCCCAGAAATCTTGATTCCAGCTTGTGCTTCATCCAGCCCAGCATTTTTCATGATGTACTCTGCATATAAGTTAAATAAGCAGGGGGCACTATACAGCCTTGATATACTTCTTTCCCTATTTGGAACCAATCTGTTGTTCCATGTCTGGTTCTAACTGTTGCTTCTTGACCTGCATACAGATTTCTCAATAGGTATTCCCACCTCTGTAAGAATTTTCCACCGTTTGTTGTAACCTACACAGACAAAGTTTTTGGCCTAATCAATAAAGCAAAAGTGGATTTATTTCTGGAATGATCTTGTTTTATCTCTGATCCAATAGATGTTGGAAAATTAATCTCTAGTTCTGGTGCATTTTCTAAATCCAAGTTGAACATCTAGAAGTTCACAGTATACGTACTATTGAAACTTGACTTGGAGATTTTTGAGCAATACTTTGCTAGAATGTGAAATAAGTGCAATTGTGTGATAGTTTGAACATTCTTTGGCATTACCCTTCTTTGGTATTGGAATGAAAACTGACCTTTTCCAGTCCTGTGGCCATTGCTGAGTTTTCCAAATTTGCTGGGTTATTGAATGAAGCACTTTAACAGCATCATCTTTTAGGATTTGAAATAGCTCAGCTGGAATTCCATCGCCTCCACTAGCTTTTTTTGTAGTGATGTTTCCTAAGGCCCACTTGACTTCACATTCCAGGATCTCTGGCTCTGGGAGAGTGATCACACCATCATGGTTATCTGGGTCATGAAGACCTTTTTTGTATAGTTCTTCTTTATATTCTTGCCATCTCTACTTAATCTCTTCTGCTTCTGTTAGGTCCATACCATTTCTGTCCTTTATTGTGCCCATCTTTGCATGAAATGTTCCCTTTGTATCTCTAATTTTTTTGAAGTGGTTTCTAGTTTTTCCCATACTATTGTTTTCCTCTATTTCTTTGCATTGGTCACTGAGGAAGGCTTTCTTATCTCTCCTTGCTGTTCTTTGGAACTCTGCATTCAGTTGCCTATATCTTTCCATTTCTCCTTTGCCCTTAGCTTGTGTTCTTTTTTCAGCTATTTATATGCTTCCTCAGACAACCATTTTGTCTTTTTGCATTTATTTTTCTTGGAGATGGTCTTGATCACTGCCTCCTGTACAATGTCACTCACCTCTGTTCATAGGTCTTCAGGGACTCTGTCTATCAGATGTAATCCCTTGAATCTATTTATATTTTGAAATTTTAAAAGAGCAAGGACTATTAATTTCATGTAACAGTCCATGCAACACCCCTACTTTGGGTGTTAAAAAGTCAAATGATAAATGGAGGCTAGTTCAAGATTTATGGATAGTAAATGAGACTGTGGTTCCTTTACACCACATAGTGCCTAACTGTTATACTCTATTGTCTGAAATTCCTGAATGAGCCAAAAATTTTTCAGTAATTGATTTAAAATATGTCTTCTATTCTATACCATTGGTGGAGGAAAGACAGTTTCTATTTGCCTTTGAAGACCCTACCTAGTCAGCTCCTTAGTTAACCTGAACAGTTTTGAACCAGGGCTTTCATGACAACCGTCACTTTTTCAGACAGCTTGCCATGTTATCTACAAAACTTTAATAACCCAAGGCAGTGATGTTAAAAAGCATAGATGATATTCTGCTCTGTGCTAATACAGAGGACACTTGGTCACAAGACTCAGAAGACTTTCTAAACTTTCTGGCTGGTTGCAGTTATAAGACATCAAGGGAAAAGGCTCAGCTTTGTCAGCAATCTGTTAAATATCTGAGCCTAATCATATCTGAAGGGATGAGGGCCATAGGCCCTGAGAGAAATAAGTGTATACTAAATCATCCTCTGCCTATGTCTTTAAGATAACTGAGAGGGTTTGGAGGTTTCACAGGCTACTTCTGCATTTGGATTCTGGGTTATGGGGAACTTGCCCAGGCTATTTTTTTTTAATTTTCTTTACTTTATTGTGTTGGTTTTGCCATATATTGACATGAAACCGCCATGGGTTTATATATGCTCCCCCTCCAGAACCCCCCTCCCTCCTCCCTCCCGATTCCCTTCCCCTGGGACATCTCGGTGCACCAGCCCCAAGCATCAACCCTGGGCTGGCGATTGATTTCACATATGATAATTAACATGTTTCAATGCCATTCTCCCATATCATCCCACCCTTGCCCTCTTCCACAGAGTCCACGAGTCTGTTCTATACATCTGCATTACTTTTGCTGTCCCACATGCAGGGTTCTCGTTACCATCTTTCTAAATTCCATATATATGCTTTAGTATACTGTATTGTTGTTTTTCCTTCTGGCTTACTTCACTCTGGATAATGGGCTCCAGTTCCGTCCACCTGAGTAGAACTGCTTCAAATGAGTTTTTTTTAATGCTGAGTAATATTCCATTGTGTATATGTACCACAGCTTTCTTATCCCTTCGTCAGTTGATGGGCATCTAGGTTGCTTCCATGTCCTGGCTATTGTAAACAATGCGGCGATGAACACTGGGGTACACATGTCTCTTTCAATTCTGGTTTCCTCAGTGTGTATGCCCAGCAGTGGGATCTTGCCCAGGCTTTATATAAACTTATAACTGAAACTCAACAAGCCCAAACCAACAAACTGGTTTGGTCTCCAGATACTCAGAAGGCTTTTAAGGCTCTTCAAACTGCCCTCCTTCAAGCTCCTGCTTTGAGCTTGTCCACAGGGTCAGAGTTTAATTTGTTTGTCACTGAAAGCAAAGGCATGGCCTTGCAAGTTATGGCACAACCCTCAGGGCCTCACCAGCAACCTATATGATACCTGAGTAGAGAATTAGACATAGTGGCACACGGGTGGCCACACTGTCTAAGTAATTTCTATATTGCTTTAATAGTGTCTTAAGGTATTAAATTTATTAATCAGGGAAGTCTTACTGTAGTAACTTCTAATGATGTGAGTGGAATCTTAAACTCCAAAGTTAATATTTGGAAGGCAGACAGGCAGCTTTTTAAATATCAGTCATTGTTGTTAGAAGGACCAATAACTAAGCTTAAAGCTTGTGGCAGTGTTCAGCTTTCAACAGACATTACAGGAACTCTGGGAGGTGACTTCTGACCCAGCCTCTCAGTCAAACAAGCTGTTGTTTGAGCCAGGAAGAGAGGTCCTGATAAAGACATTGGGACCTGGGGAGAAATCTCTTGAGCCCCTCTGGGAAGGATCTTACTAGGTTATTCTTTCTTCTCCCACAGCTATCAAGGTGCCAGGAATTAATTTGTAGATATACCACACTTGAGTTAAAAAGTGGCATCCCGACCCCTCAGACTAAGCAATGTCATTTTTATGTCTTTATTTTCTATGCTTTTACTCTTCACTGTTCAAATGGGCCTGATGTTGTATATGGGCCTGCTTCTGCTGACTCCCGAAATCCTGAGCCTGCTGTTTCACTCTCAAGACAACACCTCCCCATCCTGGACTCCTTCCTAAGTTGCATTCCACAATTGGTCTAATTGCTTGGTCTGTGGAACCCTCCACTCCTTAACAATCGGAGCCCTCCACAACAATCAGAGGAAAAAGAGAAATAAAAAGGAATCAAGATTGGAAAAGAAGACATAAAACTCTCACAGTTTGAGATGACATGACACTATACATTTGTTTTTGTTGTTTTTCTTTAGTCACTAATTCATGTCTGACTTTCTAGAATCCCATAGACTGCAGCACAGCAAGCTTCCCTGTTCTTCACTATCTTTCAGAGTACGTTCAAACTCCCATCCATTGAATCAGTGATACCATCCAACCATCTCATCCTCTTGCCCGCTAACTTTTCCAGCATCAGAGTCTTTTCCAATGAGTCAGCTGTTCACATCAGGTAGCCAAACTATTGGAGCTTCAGTATCCATACTTCTAATAAATATTCAGAGTTGATATTTATATTCATTAAACTACAGAACACTGATATAAAGGACAGTTCACGGTTGCTTAAGGAAAATAGGATGTGTGTTTTCAGTAAAGAGTGCATGAGGAATGGAATTGCATTTTAATAAGGGAAAAGGAAGTAGCTCTGATTTACATGTGGCTGTTTCTGGATAAGCAAATCAAGTAATGGCTACAGAAAGTGAGGAAAGCTGGTTCTTTGAGAAGATAACAAGATACACAAAATGTTAGCCAAAATCACCAAGAAAAAAGGTGAGAAGACTCAAATAAATAAAATTAGAAATGAAAATGGAGAAATTGCAACAGACAACACACAACAATATGCCAATGAAATGAACAACTTGGAGTAAATGGACAAATTCTTAACTTTCTGAAACTGAACTTGTAAGAAATAGAAAATCTGAGCAGACCATTCACAAGCACAGAAATCAAGACTGCAATTTAAAAAAATTTGCCAACAAACAAAAGCCAAGCACCACATGGCTTCACAGGTGAATTCTACCAAAAAATTTAGAGAAGAGCTAACACCTATCCTACACAAACTTCAAAAAAATTGCAGAGGAAGGAAAACTCCAAAACTCATTCTATGAGGTCACTATCATCCTGATGCCAAAACCAGAGAAAAATCCCATGAAAAAAGAAAGCTGGAGACCAATATCCTTGATGAACAGAGATGTAAAAATCCTCAACGAACTTCTAGCAAGCAGAATCTAACAACGTAATAAAAAGTTCATACATCATGATCAAGTGGGCTTTATTCCAAGCATGCAAGGATTCTTCAAAATTAGCAAATCAATCAATGAGCTACACCATGTTAACAAATTGAAAGATAAAAAACACATGATGATTTCAATAGATGCAGAGAAAGCCTTTGACAAAATTCAGCATCGCTTTATGTAAAAACTCTCCAGAAAGTAGGCAAGAAAAAAGTGAAAGTGAAAGTCTGTCAGTCGTTTCTGACTCTCTGCAACCCTATGGAATTGTCCAGGCCAGAATACTGGAGTGCATCACTGTTCTCTTCTCCTGGGGATCTTTCTAATCCAGGGATTGGACCCAGGTCACCCGCATTGCAGGCAGATTCTTTACCAGCTAAGCCACCAGGGGGAGCCCAAGAATCCTGGAGTGAATAGCCTGCCCCTTCTCCAGCGGATCTTCCTAACCCAAGAATCAAACCAGGGGTCTCCTTTAGAGACAGGGAGTCTGACCTATCCCTACAGCACGTCCAAAGATCAACGCACCTCAGCACTGGAGGGCCTCCTACGGAGGCAGAGGTGGGAAGCGCCTCACAACAGATGAAAGGTCACTGATAGCTGAGATCCTAGAAAAACATTTATTATTATTCTTATGTTTTGATTTGCTCTGTAGTTGATTCTGGAAGTCCTAGCCCTGGCAATCAGTGAAGAAAAAGAATAAAAGGAATCCAGACTAGAAAAGAAGTAAACTCTTTCTGTTTGCAGATGATATGATACTACTATACACATAAAACCCTAAAGATACCATCAGAACATTACTAGAGCTAATCAATGAATTTAGTAAGTCACAAGATACAAAATCAATACACAGAAATTTCTTACATTCCTATAAACTAACAACACTAAATTAGAAAAAAAAATTAGTGAAAAAATCCAACCCACCACTGCAACAAAAAGAATAAAATATCTAAAGAGACAAAGACGTGTATGTAGAATACTATAAGGCATTGAGGAATGAAACCACACATGACACAAACAGATGGAGATGTATTATGTTCTTGGATATGAAGAATCAATATTTTGACAATGAATATACTACCCAAAGTAATCCCGAGAATCAATACAATCGCTATGAAATTACTGTTGCAGAGAGGAAGTCAATTCTGACCCCACGTTGGAAACTGTTTCTATAACTTGCTTTTTGTTGCTTTTGTTATTATAATCATATATAATAGCCTGCCTCTGAATCCTGTGCCTCTGCCTGACTGAAAACTAAAGTGCCTTTGTTCATCTCACAGAGTGATAATCTGACCCTGCCCACCTGTGAATGGCTACAAGAGAAAAAACAGATCATTCCTGGATGTTTTGCAATACTACAGACCCTTTCACTTTAATTTCCCACTTCCTCTCCCTCTATTTTCTGCCTTTAGCTCTTCATTGCCCCTCTCTCTGGCTCTGTAAAAGAACCTGGCAGCCGGGCCCCAACAAGATAGTTACTCTGAGATATTAGTTTGCCAACTTCTTGGTCAGCCGGCTTTCCAAATAAAATCATATTCCTTGATTCAATAATTCATGTCTTGGATTCATCGTCCTGTTGTTCAGTGAGCAGAGTAAGCTTGGACTCATGACTAGCTGGCTCAGATCAGGGAATATTGGAGCAAGGCCCTGGCAGCTGCTGGGATGATTTGTCTGGAGGTCCTGAGGTCCTTTCCTTCAAGATTTCCTGAAGCAGCACTGACTGCCCCCAGAGCTTGGCAGTTGAAGCAAAGAACCAACAAACTTCTACAAGTCAACAGGCTCCATTTTTCAGGGTAAGTCTGCCCAATTTGCCAGCTGGTTCAGGTGGTTCACTTGTTCTGTGTGCCATTTTGTGTTACAAGTTGATAAGCTCAATTTTGGATGGTAAGTTGTTCTGGTGTGCACATTGGGAGCATTTCCCCCCTCAATTTGGGCTTTTCCTGTATGGGACAAGCCAAATTGATTGGGGTATCCTGTTGGAGAGAGGAAATGTCGTTGGACTATACCCTGAACCAGTTCATTAGAGAACTAGTTCTTATGGGGCAAACCTATGTTAGTTGGAATTAATTCATTTGTTTTTTAGGGTAAAGTTTACCTGATTTGCAAAGCGGTTCAGTTGGAACCAGTACACTGGGGAGCTAGTTCTTATGGAGGTGGGTAGCCTAGTTGGAATTAATTCATTTGTTTTGTAGGATAAATTTATTTACCTGACTTGGGAATTGGTTGATCTTTTCATCAATGCTGGAATTTGTTTGTGATATCTGTGTTGGAATCTGCCTTTGGAATTTTTGTTATTTGTGTTGGGATTTGTCTATGTCTTTTGTGTTTTGGTGTTATCAAATTTATAATGGGAAATATTTCATCTATCCCAGAAGAAAGATATTTGGGGCATATGTTAGATATATTAAGATAAAAAAAAAGCAAGGCCCCTGTATGGCTAACAATTAATCTGGCAGTCAGAAGTGCTTTACAAAGGAGAGGGACACTCTGATATGGAACAGGACCAGGGGTTCCCTTGGATCGAGGCATCCAATTCTAATTTCCCACACAGGAGCCCTGGGTAACTTTGACAGTGGGGAATTGTCAATTGTTAATTGAGTATAATAGACTCTCTAATAGAGTCTCTCCTTTGTAAATTAAATATTCAAGTAAACTTTTCCCCAGAACAGTCTGACATCAGAGTCCCACTGGGACCTTTGCTGACATTGTCCAACCTGGGGAGTGTTGGCTCCTATCTGGGGGTCTTTGGCTCCAATTTCGGGTTCCCTTGTGAAAGAAAACTCTGACATTTTGTACAAAAGTCACAGGTCTAATGGGACTGAGAAGTCACATCAATATGACTTTCCAGCTGGCTAGAGTTTGGTTTCTTCTGGTTACTTTGTTAATGTGCAGACATCAGGTACTAACTACTTCCTCTAAGACTTCTGTTTCTTTCTCCTGGAACCCTCTGAAAATGGGTGAGTAGCTATGGATTCAATTGAGGAACTCTGGTCAGGGTTACTCTGGTGTGTTCCAGCATTCCACAGCCCACTGTGCCCCAGTAGCTGCCACCCAAGCAGTTTAGGGTTCTCATTCCCTCTTCTTCCCTTAAACTGAGGACGAGGCTGATAGGATTACAAAGCAGATTCCTCAGCCATCTTTCCTGTTGCCTTCGCATCTTTCACCCTTGGTCCATATTGATTTGTGGAAACATGGGTGTTGCCTCTGGGTCTTACCCAAGAGGCTTTCTCCTGTAGGCTAGAGGAGGAGGGATGAAGCTTTCCAATATGGGTGGATGGATGTGTCAGTTGGGGAGGCCACCCAATTCTATTGGGAAAGAAAGGAAAACAAAATTGTTCTTGTTTTGCAAATGTAGTCTTTATAGGATCAGAAGTCAGGCTCCAAAAATCCTTTCAACACTTTTAAAACCTTCCCTGTTTATCTTAAGAGGCTTGTGAACATTAGTTCAGTTCAGTAACTCAGTTGTGTCTGACTCTTTGTGACCGCATGCACTGCAGCACACCTTACTTCCCTGTCCATAACCAAATCTTAGAGCTTACTAAAATTCATGTACATTGAGTAGGTTATGCAATCCAACCATCTCATCCTCTGTGGTCCCCTTCTCCTCCTGCTTTCAGTCTTTACCAGCATCAGGGCCTTTTCCAATGAGTCAGTTTTTCACATCTGGTGGCCAAAGTATTGGAGTTTCATCTTCAGCATCGGTCCTTCCAATGAATGAAAGGACAGATTTCCTTTAGGATTGACTGGTTTGATCCCCTTGAAGTCCATGGGACTCTCAAGAGTCTTCTCAAATACCGAAGTCCAAAAACATCAATTGTTCAGCGCTCAGCTGAACTCTCACATCCATTTCTCACATCCATATATGACTACTGGAAAAATCATAGCTTTGACTAGATGCAACTTTGTTGGAAAAGTAATGTCTCTACTTTTAAATACGCTGTCTAGGTTGATCATAGTTTTTCTTCCAAAGAAAAAAAAGTCTTAATTTCATGGCTGCAATCACCATCTGCAGTGATTTTGGAGCCCCCGGAAATAAAGTATCTCACTGTTTCCATTGTTTACCCATCTATTTGCCATGAAGTGATGAGACTGAATGGCATGATCTTAGTTTTCTGAATGTTGAGTTTTAAGCCAACTTTTTCACTCTGTTCTTTGACTTTCATCAAGAGACTCTTTAGTTCTTCTTCTCCTTCTGCCATAAAGGTAGTGTCCTCTGTATACCTGAGATCATTGATATTTCTCCCAGCAATCTTGATTCCAGTTGTGCTTTATCCAGTCCAGCATTTAACATGATGTATTCTGTATAGAAGTTAAAAAAGCAGCGTGACAAAATAAAGCCTTGACATACTCCTTTTCTGATTTGGAACCAGTCCATAGCCAGCTCTAACTGTTGCCTCTTGACCTGCATACAGATTTCTCAGGAGGCAGGTCAGGTAGTCTGGTATTCCCATCTCTTGAAGAATTTTCCGCAGTTTGCTGTGATCCACAGCGTCAAAGGCTTTGGCATAGTCAATAAAGCAGATGTTTTTCTGGAACTCGCTTCCTATTTTGATGATCCAATGGATGTTGGCAATTTGATCTCTGGTTCCTCTGTCTTTTCTAAATTCAGCTTGAACATCTGGAAGTTCATGGTTAATGTACTGTTGAAGCCTGGCTTGGAGAATTTTGAGCATTACTTTGCTAGCATGTGAAATGAGGGCAATTGTGGGGTAGTTTGAACATTCTTTGGCATTGCCTTTCTTTCGGATTGGAATAAAAACTGATCTTTTCCAGTCCTGTGGCCACTGCTAAGTTTTCCAAATTTGCTGGCATATTGAGTGCAGCACTTTCACAGCATCATCTGTTAGGATTTGAAATAGCTCAATTGGAATTCCATCACCTCCACTAGCTTTGTTCATAGTGATGCTTTCTAAGGCCCACTTGACTTCACATTCCAGGATGCCTGGCTCTGGGAGAGTGATCACACCATCATGGTTATCTGGGTCATTAAGATCTTATTTGTATAGTTCTTCTGTGTGTTCTTGCCACAGCTTCTTAATATCTTTTTCTTCTGTTAGGCCTGTACCATGTCTGTCCTTTATTGTGCCCATCTTTGCATGAAATGTTCCCTTGGTATCTCTAATTTTCTTGATGAAATCTCTAATCTTTCCCATTCTATTGTTTTCCTCTATTTCTTTGCACTGATCTCTGAGGAAAGCTTTCTTATCTCTCCTTGCTATTCTTTGGAACTCTGCATTCAATTGGGTATTGCTTTCCTTTCCTCCTTTGCCTTTAGCATCTCTTTTTTTCTGAGCTATTTGTAAGGCCTCCTTAGACAACCATTTTGCCTTTTTGCATTTCTTTTTCTTGGTGATGGTCTTAATCACCACCTTGTGTACAATGTCACAAACTTCCAACCATAGTTCTTTAGGCCCTCTATCAGATCTAATCCCTTGAATCTACTTGTCACTTCCACTGTATAATTGTAAGGGATTTTATTTAGGTCATAACTTCATGTCCTAGTGATTTTCCCTACTTTCTTCAGTTTAAATCTGAATTTGTCAATAAGGAGTTCATGATCTGAGCCACAGTCAGCTCCAGGTCTTGTTTTTTTGTGAATATTAAACAAAGAAGAAATGAAGTCATCTGAGGTACAACTTGCCTATACATTTGAGATGCAAATGTCCTCTCTAGTCTTCTCTGGATCTCTTATCTCTGCCGTCTTTTTAATTCAAATTTTAGAAAGGGTAATTTAGAAGTTGGCTTGTCCAAGGTAATTAGAAATTGCTTTTCCTATAAATATTAATATTTAGTCATCTAGCCAAGTGAATCTGACTTATTCTCTCTGTGAAAAATCCAATATCAATCCAACTTGTTTTGTAAACTGATGGGTTTTACAATGCTGTATATACTCAGAACTGAATTTTTGAAGTAAGAAGTGAGGCCTCAGCTGTTTTCGTGTTTATATATATCTTTGTTTTGGGGTAACATTGCAGTGATTTGTAATAAGAGCTCTATTTAATTGGCTTAAATATTAGTAATAAGCACTTACTAACCAAATAATTCTAAATACAAGAGAAATTAAGTTAAATGAGTTTCAGGTTCATGTGAACTAGGAAATATTTGGTATTAAATTAGTACCTGCCATTAATATTTAAGTTTATTGACCTAATTATAATAATAATCATCAACATATTAAATATAATATTAAATATAAAACTTTAATTGTACCTAGGCTAAACATAAATAAGGTTTTATATCTGTTACAAATTTTTTAGCAAGAAGAATACCTCATGTGGAAAAAAACCGTAAGGAATGACTGAGCTTGGACGCTGTAACATTAACTGTGGAATTTTTCACAGAACTAGAACAAAAGGATTTCACGAGCTAAAGGAGAGAAGAATATATTACACCTTCTGTCCAGTTTGAATGTCTTTAATTTCTTTTTCTTATATGATTGCTCTAACTAGGACTTCCAATAATATGTTAAATGGAAGTGGTGAGAAGATACATCCTTGTCTTGTTCTTGTTATTATAGGAAATGTTTTCCGGTTTTTTCCATAGTGTATGATATTAGTTGCAGTTTGTGGATAGTGACTTTTATTATGCTGAGGTGTTCTCGCTATGCTAACTTTGTTGAGAGTTTTATCATGAATAGTTTTTTGGCTTTGTCAAATGCCTTTTCTGCATCTACTGAGATGATCATGTGATTCTTATCCTTTGTTTTGTTAATGTGACATATCAAAATTGTAGATATTGAACCAACATTGTATCTCTGAAATAAATTCCACTTGCTTATTGTGTATAATCCTTTTATAGATTATTGCTATTGGGTTGCTAATATTTTGTTTAAAATGCTTCCATCTATATTCTTAAGGGATATTGGCCTGTAATTTTCTTTCTTTTTAGTACTTGTCTGATTTCTGTATCAAGGGTGATAGTGGCCCATAGTATGATATTGGTAGTGTTCTCTTCAATTTTTTGTAATATTTTGAGAAATATAGGTATCAATTCATCTTAACATGCTTGGTAGAATTCTCCCATGAAGCTATTTATTTGTAGACTTTTTAAATATTATTTTTTAAATTAATTTATTTATTTTAATTAGAGGCTAATTACTTTATTGGGGTTTTTTGAGTTTTTTCATTGCTGATTCAATTTCAGTAGGAGTAATTGGTCTGCTCAGATTGTCTATTTCTTCCTTATGTAGTATTGGAAGATTATTTGTTTCTAGGAATGCATCCATTTCTCCTAGGTTGTCTAATTTGTTTGCATTTAACTACTCATAGTACTCTTTTGTGATTTATTGTATTTCTGTGATACTAGCTGTAATTCCTATTATTTCGTTTCTTACTGTGTTTATTTAGACTCTCTTTTATGTTTCTAATGAGCCAAGCTAAAGACTTATCAATAATGTTTATCTTTTAAAAACCCCAGCTCTTTGGTTTCATTGATATTTTCTATTATTTGGGGGTCTCTATTTTGTTTATTTTCCCTCTCATATTTATTAATTCCATCTTTCTGCTGAATATGAACTTTGTTTTTCTTTTTCTTATTCCTTTAATTGCTAGGTTAGTTTGTTTGAGATTTTTCTTATTTCTAGAGGTAGGCCTGCCTCACTACAAACTTCCCTCTTAGAACTACTTTTGATGTAGTTTAGATTTTGGGAAGTTGCACTTTTGTTTTCATTGGCCTCAAGTGATTTTCTGATTTCCTCTGTTTCTTTGTTGACCTATTGGTTTGTTAAGAGCATGTTTTTTATTCACCACATGCTTTTTGTCATTTTTCTTCCTGTAATTTATTTAGAGCTACATTCCATTTTGGTTAAAAAAAACTGCTTGATGTAATTTTTATGCTGTTAAATTTGTTGAGACATGTTTTTTGGACTAGCATATAATCTATCCTGGAAAATGTTCCATGTTAACTTGTAAAGAATGTGTTTGCTGCTGTTTTTGAATGAAATGTACTTTCCAACTGGTCTATTGTATCATTTCAGACCATTATTGCCTTATTTATTTTCTGTCTGGATGATCTGTCTTTTGATGTCAGTGAAGTATTAAAGTTCCCTGCTATTATTGTATTTTTGTCAGTTTCTCACTCTATGTATGTTTATATTGGGTTGGCCAAAGTGTTCATTCTGGTTTTTCCATACCATCTTATAGACAAATCCAAATGAACTTTTTGGCCAACCCAAAACTTGCTTTATATATTTAGGTGCTCCTATATTAGGCACTGGAGAAGGAAATGGCCACCCACTCCAGTATCCCTGTCTGGAAAATTCTATGGATAGAGGAGCCTGGAGGGCTTAGTTCATGAGGTCAAAAAGTCAGACATGACGACTAGTGACTGAGCACATATCAGGCACATGAGGCTTCCCTGGTGGCTCAGTGGTAAAGAATCTGCCTGCAGTGTAGAGCCACAGGAGATGTGTGTTCAATCCCTGAGTTGGAAAGATCTGCTCAGAGAGGGAATGGCAACCCACTCCAGTATCCCTGACAGGAGAATTCCATGGACAGAGGAGCCTGGTGGGCTACAGCCAATAGGGTTGCAAAGAGGAGGATATGACTGAAGCGACTTAGCATGCACACACTCATATTAGTCACATATATTGTAATGAAAGTTACATCCACTTCTTGTACTGATTCTTTTGTCATTATATAATGGCCTTCGTATTTTGTTTTAGACTTCCTCTTAAAGTCTACTTTGCATTTCCTTTGCATTTCCAGTTGCATGAGATATCATTTTCTATCCCCTCACTTTCATCTCTTTGTATCTTTAGATTGAAATTGCTTCTCTTGTAGGCAACATATGGATGAGTCCTTTTTTTATACAATCAGTCATCTTATATCTTTTGGTTGGGGCATTTTGTTCATTCATACTCAATGCAGCTATTGATATGTATATATTTATTTTCCTTTTGCTCTTCATTTTCTGAATGGTTTTGTAGTCCTTTTTTTTCTTTTCTTTTAGTCCATTCCTTTGTGGCTTATTTTCTTTAGTGTTATGTTTGTGTTTCTCTCTATTTCTTGTATATCTATTGTAGGTTTTTGATTTCTGGTTATAATAAAGTTTATATATGTTGTCCTAAAGTTATAACTACTCTTTTAAACATATAGTCATTTAAGTTCAAACACATTTTATTAGCTCTATGTCTTTTTATTTACTTCCCCTTAACTTTTGTGCTTTTTAAAAATTTTACATCTTTATATTACCACTAAATTGTTTTAGTTATACTTGCTTTTATAATTATTTTTTATCTTTTAATAGTTGTATAGTCATATTTAAGTGTTTGCTCCATAGTATTTTCTATATATTTTATTTTACTGTGGGATTTTTGCTAAAGTTTTAGCTATAATTTCTTATCAATTTTTAAATTTTTATTTATTTATTTTAATTGGAGGCTAATTACAATATTGTGGTGGTTTCTGCCATAAATCAACATAATCAGCCACGGGTGAACAGATGTCCCCCATCCTGAAGCCCCCTCCCCCATCCCTCCTCAACCCATCTCTCTAGGTTGTCCCAGAGAGCACCAGCTTTGAGTTCCCAGTTTCATGCATCAAACTTGCACTGGTCATCTACTTTACATATGGTACTAAACATGTTTCAATGTTATTCTCTTATATCGTCTCACTTTCACCTTCTCCCACATAATCCAAAAGTCTGTTCTTTACATCTGTGTCTATTTTGCTATCGTGCATATTGCATTGTTGTTACTGACTTCTAAATTCCATATATATGCATTAATATACTGTATTGGTGTTTCTCTTTCTGACTTATTTCACTCTGTATAATAGGATTCAGTTTCATTCACCTCATTAGAACTGACTCAAATGTATTCTTTTTTTTATAGCTGAGTCGTATTCCATTGTGTATATGTACCAGAACTTCTTTATCCACTCGTCTGCAAATGGACATCTAGGTTGCTTTCATGTCCTAGCCATTGTAAACAGTGCTTCAATGAACATTGGGTTATATGTGTCTCTTTCAGTTCTGGTTTCCTCAGTGTGCATGCCCCGCAGCAGGATTACTGAGTCGTATGGCAGTTCTATTTCCAGTTTTTAAAGGAATCGCTACACTTTTTTTTTTAATTGTTTTTGCCATACATTGTCATGATATCA